>RJWH01001118.1:0-460886 GCA_004363575.1 Solenodon paradoxus
AATGGAAAAGGAAAGTCTCTTCAATGTTATTGGGAAAGCAGGATGACCACATACAAAAGAATGAAGCTAGACCACTCTCTAACACCATTCACAAAAATGAACTCAAAATGGATTAGAGACTTGGACATAAGACCAGAAACCATAAAGCTCTTAGAAGACAACATAGGAAAGACTTTCCATGACATCAGTCACAGAGAAGTCTCTGGGGACTCAACTCCGCCATTGAGGGAAACAAAAAAATAAACAACTGGGACTACATCAAACTAAGGAGCTTCTTCACAACAAGCGAAAACATCACCAAAACCAAAAGGAAACCTGTTAATTGGGAGAAGATATTTGAATTTGATATTTCCGGCAAAGGCTTCATATCTAAAATATACAAAGAACTCATAAAACTCAACAACAGAAAAACAGGGAATCCAATCAAAAAATGGGAGGAGGAATTGGAGAGACACTTTTCTAAAGAGGGTATACAGATGGTCGACAGGCACATGAAATTATGTTCCTACTCACTGACTATCAGGGAAATGCAAATTAAAACGACAATGAGATATCACCTCACACCTGAAAGACTGGTTATTATCCAAAAGTCTAGAAGCAACAAATGTTGGTCAGGATGTGGAAAAAAGGGAACACTTTTACACTTCTGTGGGAGTACTAATTGATGTAACCACTACAGAAAAGTGTGGTGATTCCTCAAAAAGTTAAATATGGAAATCCCATAGGATTTCCCATGGAAATCCCATCCCACCTCTGGGTATTTACTCAAAGAATACAAAAACACAAATTCACAGAGTTTTATCCATCCCCATGTTTATTGCAGCCCTATTCACAATAGTTAATAACTGGAAACTACCTAAGTGCCCAATATTACATGAATGGATAAAGAAGATATGGTACATATATACAATGAAATACTACACAGCCCTTAGAAGAGATAAAATCTTGTCATTTGAATTAACATGGATAGATTTAGACGGCATTATGCTAAGTGAAATAAGTAAAAAGAAAGAGATGATATCCTAGGTGGAAAGTGAATAGACAAAAAAAGGAACAGACAAAGCGAAACTAACCCTAGGATACTTGCAGTGGAGCTGAGGTTACCAGTAGGGAATGGGACTTGGGAGTGGGGTGTGGTGGACTAGATGGGAACAAGAGGTGGCAGAGACCACTGAACAGTGGTGAAAAACATTGGTGATTTGCTGAAGTAAAGGCTGTGTTGATATATAGCTAAGGAATGGGAAACTGCACATATAGCAGGAACCTACACATATGAGTTTATTTTTATTTGTGAAACAAAGTTATTGCAAAAAATACTAAAAATGTAAAAAAAAAACAAAAAACAAAAAACCATGATCCCTGAAAATGCAAATTCACTTTACATTTTTGCTAAGTATAGAAATAGTAAATGGGTGATTGGATGGTAGGAGCTGGGGCAGAACAGCAGGGGCTGGGGTTTTTTTTTCTCCAAATAAAATCAAAATACTGCTGAACTCCATCATCAGCACAGGGCACTATGGCAGCCAGATCTCTTAAGTGGACAAATGTGTCCTCATTTCATATACCAAGCAGGAAGTTGCTCCTCTTATAAAGGAGAAAACAGGATATTGTCCCTTCTCTCTCTCTCTCTCTCTCTCTCTCTCTCTCTCTCTCTCTCTCTCTCTGATATATTTCATTATGAATATGTCACATGTCACAGAGGGACTAGATACTGATGTCCATAACATACTCTGCTTGGGTTTAAGAGCAGAATTGTCACAAACAGTAGACATGAAGAGAAACCCTTTATTGGACTGTAATGGCACTTAGCAGGGCTGTTTCTGAGCCAACCTCCTTGGGAGTTGGTAAAGACTGTGTACTTCAAATTAACTTTGAGCAAATTCAGATGTAGACATTGAATTGTTCTGCAAATAGTATATTGTCACTAGAAGCAAAACAGCAGCATAGGACAGGAGGAGTTTAATATGAGAAGATTAGCCCCATAGGATAAAACAAGGATCAGAGGAATCAGCATAAGCTCCATGAAAGTCCATTGTCTTTCCCCAGTAGCTAGTATGTGCAAAGGTGTTATTAGATACATGTTTGTTGAATAATTAGAAGATATATTATAAGTCACACCTGATTTTCTTCAATTTTAGTGAAGAAAAATTGAAAATTGGTTTAGAATGCTGGTGTTCACTATTTCTATATGGCTATTATATGGTTATACAATACAACCAGTATAATGTACTTAATATATAGTGTATAGGGACAGTTCAGACATTCCGAGCTTCATCTAATGTTTCTGGATGTAAACGAAACATTCATATATAATTGTACGTACATACTTTGCCTTGATGTCAAGATTTTGATGGTCAGAATTGACTAGTAAACTGAATCTTGCATAGGGTGTTACCTTAGCCAAGTTGGTTTCATTTAAAAAGTTGTATTTAACATCTATATGGCTATTATATGGTTATACAATACAACCAGTATAATGTACTTAATATATAGTGTATAGGGACAGTTCAAACATTCCGAGTTTCATCTAATGTTTCTGGATGTAAACAAAACATTCATATATAATTGTATGTACATGCTTTGCCTTGATATCAAGATTTTGATGGTCAGAATTGACTAGTAAACTGAATCTTGCATAGGGTGTTACCTTAGCCAAGTTGGTTTCATTTAAAAAGTTGTATTTAACATGTAATTATGTATGAAAGAAGTTCGTCTTAATTTATTTTAGGATAACATAGGTCTTGTCATGTTATATACAATATAAATTAAAATTGAAAACCTATTAAAAGGTTTGGGATTATAGTTTATTATAAGTTGTTCTTGAATTCTGTATTTATTTCATTTGTTTTCTTAAAAGACATAACTGAATCTGAAGATTTAGATATTTTATTTAGGGATATTTTAGTTTGGGAAAATTTTATGGCTTTTTATTATTTTTACTTCAATAGACTTTAGAAGATTTTATAGCATGATTTTTAAAGGCATCTTTGGCTTTTTAAAATTTCTTGTAAATACTAGTATTTATTTCATGTTGTGAAAATGATCTGAGAAATGTTATCATCTCTACTAACTGTATTCGGGAGTGATTCTAATGTTAATACTCAGCCCACCATCTAGTCACATATGCACACCTTCTGTAAAAAAGAACTAGACAGGTTTAGAGCTAGGATAACTCAGGGAACTGGAAATTCAGGGTGTCCAGTTTTGGTTAAAGAGTGGTGCCAGCAGAGACACAGCCAAGCATGTATCTGAGTCTGGAAACTTGTGAGAGCTAATGGCATAGGGAAAAATTTCAAGAGCAAACTGATAAATTTGACCAGTAGTTGACTTTGAGCTATTTTTAATTGGTTTTCTTAAAACATTTGCTTTATTACTTTACAATATTTTTATCGCACTATGTACTTGTTTTAAGTACAATAGTTTCAGCATACTCACTAATATAGTTTCTAGTATAGTTATATCTGAATGATTTTCAAATAAATTCTGAGAAGTTATATTCACAGACGAGATTGTATAAAATAATAGATGACCTAATAAACTTGGAAAACACAGATGTGGCATTAATATTCATGTTATGTGGGTGAGTATATAAACAATGTAAAGCATATATAAACTACTTTACAATTTCAATGCCAGAGCTTGACAATACTACCATTATTGCAATATAGAAACTTGCCTTACAGGAAAAAGTGACTTAAATTTGTACATCAAGAACCTGAATCTCCTCCTATTTATGATTAAAAAACTTATTTTCTTAGCTATATTTAAATGATATCTCATTTTTCACTTTTCTCCAGTGTCCCAGGAAGCCATAGATATCTTTTAGGTGCCTTTAATATCTAAAGCTTAATTCACTTTCTGGTGTAAATTTGCATCTCTCATTCAAATATCATGTTTTTATAGTTATAAAGCACCTTAGTAATGATTGCAATGGACTTTTACATTTTTTCTAATTACCTATTTTCATTTTTCTAATTATCTCTTTCTCTAAAAATGTCACAGTGCTGTTTTTACCATATCATTTTCCCTCAACCAGATAATTTCAATTAGTCGGTACTAAGCCCATTAATAAAATTTTTAGTTAGCATAAAACAAAACAAATCAAAAACCAATGAGATACCAACTCACATCCATGAGGACTGTTATTATTGAACTAACAACAAATACCCATGAAATAACAAGTGTTTCCAAGGTTGTAGAGAAATTGAAAACCTTTTTGTAATGATGGTGAGAAATTAAAATACTGCAGCTGCTATGGAAAACAGTATAGCATTTCCTAAAAAATTAAAAATAGAATCAACATATGAACCAGCAGTGCTATATCTAAGTATACATCCAAAGCAACTGAAAAGTTCTCAAAGTGGTATTTGTACCCCCAGCTCATAGCAGCACTATTGCCAAAATGTGGAAGTAATCCAAGGGTACATCAACAAATGACAAAATACAGTATGTACATACAATGTAATATTATTCACCCTTAAAAATCAAGTTTAAATACATGCTACAATATGTGCAAATACTTAGGATATCATGCTAAGTGAAATATGCAAGTCACAAAGAAAAATTCTGTCCAGTTCCACTTGTATGATGTATCTAACAGTAATCAAATTCATAGAGACAGAAAGTAGAATGGTGGTGACCAGGGACTGAAGATGGGATAAAATGAGTTGCTGTGGAATGTGTACAGATTTCCAATTTTTAAAGATGACAAGAGTTCTAGAGATTGTTTTCACAACAATGTGAATGTATTTAGAATTATCGATGTGTACACTTAAAAATAGTTAAATAGTAAATATTATTTTTTGTATATACTTGATCATAATTTAAAATAAAAAACAAATTAAAACTATTAATAAAATTAAAATGTACTTAATTCTAGAAATTTTTGTCTACATTCCATCGTTGCAACAAATTTTGTGACTTTTCCCTTATTGTATAATTTTTTTACTGAGTCACTGGGCTTTTTGTTAATACTTATTGACTGACTATAAGTTTAGTTAAAAGTTTCATTTAAAATTTCTAAGTTCTCAATGTTGTAATTACTTGTCAATATATGGAATCAATTATTTTATCATTTATTTCTAACAGATAGATAATAGATATGCAGTTTGTAATTAACATGGAATGGAGGTTACAAGCGGACTTTTAAGACTGCCAAGAAAATATCTATATATAAACATGCATATAGATTTTAGAATAATTTTTGTAAGATAAACATTTACCAGTGTAAATTTACTGTGTCGTTTTGATTTCACAGAGATGCTCTTTCTCAGTCATATTTTTGTACAATATCTAATTCCACTGGAGTGCAGTGTTTACAAGTTGCATGCATGATGTTCTTTTTGTAAGTTTTTCAAGAATCAGTAGTAAAAAGCAGAATTCCAAGTTCTTAAATAAATTATTTAAACCTCAAAGGAAATTATGCTGGCTAAGTATATAATCATGCATAGACTTTAAGGAGGCTTGAGTGCCCTGAAAGCTATACGTTATTATTGAATAAAGCTCATGGAACCAATTGAAAGAGAGAAACCATTTCAGATAGTATAATAGCCTGTAGTATTTTGAAGAAAAAAGTTTAGGGGCCCTCTGAATAAATACTATTCTGACTCATTTCTCTCATCTCAAAATTTTCCTGAAGTGTATTTTTCTTCAGAAAAAGGTCTATGCATTTACTAACACAAAATAGCTTATTACAAAGGAGAAAGAAAAGATAAATCCTTTAAAATGTATATAATTCTCTGTAAAGATTAGTATTTAATTAATAAGTAATTTGTGACCACAGCTGGGTTTTAATATTATTTACCAAAAAAAAAGAAATTTCTAAATGAATTCTTCCAACGTGCTTAGTTAAACACAATGAATTGAATGCATTATATTTTAAATCCAGTGAAACAGTGAAACATTTGTCATTTAAGTCAGTAATCCAAATAGCTGTAATTTTCAAAGCCAATTGTGGGAGTATGTGTGTAGTACAGGAACTTGACTTCAGAGAAAACGCAACAGAATTACACTATTTGGCCTATGTTGACTAGATTTCCAGCTAATATTTGTGGAGCCGAAGATTCTCTCTATAAAGCAATGTACAAATGTTGACAATTTAATAATCAGGAAAAAGATCTTTAATATGACTGTCAATAATTTATTTATGTCAGTACCATTGCTATGCTCTGGAAAATAAAAACCATAAAAAGATTAGAAGTCATTAAGGTTTTGGAGGCATCATCACCCCGTAATTGTACTTTGTTCTTCTAGCAAATGTTTGTCAAATGACTATAGGGTGTCAGGCACTGTTTTATGTTGTAAGACTACAAACCTGAGTAAGGAGGACATAAAGTGGATGCAAGAAGATCTGTGTGATTAGTGACTGGAAAGACTTTTCAGGTGCTATTAGAACAGAGATTATTTGAAGAAAGTGAGGTACATATCATTTAAATAATTTTAGAGAGTGTTCCTGACAAAGAGAACAGCCCCCACTGCAAAAGAGCCAAAGTTGAGGTGTGTTTGTCATGTTGAGAACTGTTAAGGGCTCTTGTAGGACTAGAGAAGCCTAAAAAATTAATTGGTTTTCTATGCATGGCCTTATAAAGCATGGCAGTCTTTGGAGTTTGTTCTAGAGAAAAGGCAAGCCATTGCAATGTTTTGAGAAGAGCAGTGAAATAATCTGATTTACGCCGTGACATTATTATTCTTGTTTATATCTTGGTAAGAGATGACAAGGGCTAAGGACAGAAAAAGAATAAGATAAGAGATAAACTAGCCTCCAACATGACACAAAATGGTGCCATGGATCACTGTGTTAGGTGAGACGTAATTACATTCAGGAATTAATGAAGATCAAGATAATAGGATTTACTAATAGATTAGATGTAGAGTAGGAGAATAAAAAAAGGTAAGATTTGGTTTGAGGAAATCAAAGTCTTTAATTGTCAATTATTGAGATAAGAAAGAAGAGATTTGGGAAGAAAGCTCAGGGATTAGCTTTGGGTATAGCATATATTTGATACAGTAACAGATCTACTAATCAAGGTGTCAAGCAGGTAGTTATTTTAGGAAAAATAGTGATCCAACTCAGAGACAGTTGTTTTATTACTATTAGCAAATAGATGGTATTTAAGTTGGGAAACGGGATGAGATCAACCAGGCAATTAGCATAAAGCAATCATTCAAGATGCCCTGGTGGAGCAGGTCAGGAGCTAGGTCAGTTAACTCTAAAGGAGCAAGTCACATACCAGGCCAGGGGGAAGAAATCACTGTGGACAGAGAAATAAAAAATAAATAAAGATTCTGCTTGTCTGCCTGCCTGCTCACCATCATTCCTGCCCGTACCTATATTTAAAAAAAGAAAAAAATCAAACTTTGAGCCCTGGGATCCCTGAGGGCTAGTGGCAAGTGTACTGCAATGCATTCTATCTTCCAAACCATACATTCTTGTGTAAGACTGCATCTGACTTAGACAGAAGTATCTTTCCTTAGTTCAAACATAATTTTCTTAACAAACTAACAAAAGACCTAGTCATCATATAGTTAAGTGAAGAAAGTATTTCAAAACAGAGAAGTTGAATATCACTGTCAAATGCTGTGTAAGGCAATGAAATTGGTCACTGTGCTTGAATATATGTAGACCAATCAGGGAAGTCTGATTTGGGGAAATACAAAATTAAAGATGCGGAAGTTCAGATAATTAATATATGCAAATCTGGTGGGAAATTTTAAAGAGAAGCAAAGGAAATGACATGATGCCTGGAGGCAGATGAAGAACAGAAAAATTTGTGTATGCTAATGAGCATGGAAAATCTGAGATAAAGTGGGAGGATAGGAGAATAACGACTATTCTTTAGTGCTCAAGAAGGGACAGATCCTGTGCAAAATTTTAGGCCTTTACTGACATTAGAAACAAAATTGAACATGTCATCAAGAATAATATGAGGAAGAATGAATTCATTAGTATGACTACAAAGAGGATAATGAATGTGACTGGAGAACCTATGGAAATTTTTCATCTAGGAAATTGAATGCAACAGATATATACTGACCATATATATACTATGATACCTATATTCATGGTTTAGTTCTTCAAAAGTATTTTCATCTGCCTTGATTCAGGCAAAGTATACTGGGATTTAGCCATATGATTATAATGGAAAGTTCATATAATGGAATGAGTGTGGTAATCAACCTCAGCTGCTACATGGAAGAAAAAGTGGGACATTCACTAAGGATAGTAGTGAGAAAACTGAAGGTCTCAGTGGCATCAAAGACTTTTTGTGGTTATAAGAGTAAAAGGAATCTCTCTTGAAGTTTAGATGGTTGTGAACAAAAAATGGAATGCTGGGAACTGAGATTACATAGGGGTGTAATTCTCAGAAAATTTAATTCTGGGCTCATTCAGTTTGAGGTTGCTGTGGAATACACATTTGGAGAGCAGAGAAAAGCAATCTGGCTGGAAGTAAAGACTTGTGAGTGTTAGTGTTTAGAACAGTGGAGCCATAAGAGTAAATGAGACTGAGGTCACTAGGGAATACAACTCCAAAGAACACTCTCATCTCGAGATTGCTTTAGGAGGAAAACAGTAGGTGAACCTAGAAGGTAAATTTTAGTTTTATTAAGAAACTGGTACAGTCATGGGAGGCAAATTTTGCAAATATTTCTCCATAAAAAATCAAGGCAAACAGTTGTTCATTATAAAAGATACAATAAGATTCTTAGAGAGAGTGAAGTAGTTGGTGCAAAATTAGTTTGGAGTACTTTAGGGAGTGACAAGGAGTTAGGATCAAACAGTCATGAATGCAACCATCTTCATGAGTTCAGCTTCTAAGGGATGATATATAGCAAGAAGGAATGCATGAGTTGGGACTTTGAGGGGCTTTTTCTTACTGATTAAAATGTTGAAATGATTCAAAATATCTGAAGAATTTAAATATTCAGATGATATAGTGATAAATGAACAGAAGAAGGGAATCCCAGATTCTCACAGTAACCTAGTGGAATTTTAGTGTAATGCTCTTGAGTCTGTGCTTTCAAACCACATGACATAAAACCTAAACAAGAAGATAAAGACCATTAAAGAATATAAATGCAGAGAAGTCACAGGTTACTTCAGAAATAGCCACTGAGTCAAGTAAAAAATCTTTCAAAGAAACTTTTTGATTTGTGATTGTTATATTGATTAACCAAATGCCTATCAACAAATATTAACAGACATAAACACTTCTCAAGGCAATACTCTTTTGTTTTATGTCTTTACTGCAGTAATTTGTATTTATTCCTGAAGGAGAGAAATCATAAATCACAGATCCTGGAACTTTTGTCAAAATGATATGTGTATTATCCTTGTCTTCCTAAATAGTACACAAGTCTTATTCTAGCATGCACAGCTGCTAAATCATTATTCTCTGCATGAGTAATTGTTGCAGATGTTCACACTGATTAATGGAGAGCAGCTATATTTATGGTGGTGTCAGTGTGCACCTCCACAACTCTGAATGCTCTTAAGATCTTAAGTTGTGATGCTAGAATGAATATGGGGCTCCTGATTTGACTGTCATTGTGTGCTATTTTAGACTTGCAGGTTTTTTTCCCCTCCCGCTCTCTCCCACACTCTAATATCCTACTCTCGCCACACATTATAGTGATATTTTAAAGAAGAGATATTTTCACATCACCTTTAAACTTATCAAATATTACAGATAATTTTTGCTCTCTCCATCACAAATGCAGCCACCCCAACAAAATCCATCACTAACAAATGATTCTTGAGGACCTATGTCTTGATCCTTTCATTTAATGACTATATCATTTTTGAAACATATTTATTTTGTTCATTGAATGACAAGGGAATATAGACCTTTATGAAAAAATAAATTGAGTAAGTAAACAAATTGAAATATGAGGTAGTATAAAATGCTCAACTTGAAAGCAGAATTCTTTTCATTTTGTCAGTGTGTTTTAGTTTGAATTCAGTTCTTATGAGTTCTAGGGTGATGAATTCTCCCAGTTTGCATGGAATTGATGGCATTTCTGGGATGTAGAACTGGAAGATTTAAAATTGGTCATTCCTGGGCAAACCAGCACAACCTGCAACTCAGATCTAATTTCTTATTCTTTGTGTACTTCATACATTTTCTCATGTGTAAAATGAATTGTCAGCAAAGCCTATTATAATATCTATCTTATTGCATCTACATTAAAAAGTCATAGTTCTTTTTCTATTCCTTCACCCAATTTCAAACAATGCTTGCTCATCAAGGATGGAGAGTTGATCTTCTTGGAATAATCCCTCACTGTACACAGAATACTTGGAATTGAGAAACCTTGTAGATGCTTGATAATACCTAATTAATGAATAAAGTTCTAAATTTGATTTTTAAATGTATAACAATCTGTTTATTGTCATATTCTTATGAAAGAGAGAGGGAAAACTCCCGGTTTTATTTTCTATCATTGCTGTAAGTTTTTTCCAAACTGGTATTTCTTTCTTTTTTTTATTTTTAAGGGAAGTTGCAAGAAGAATGAAGGTGAGTAGGTAGGCAGGAAGAGAGAGGAGGAGGAAGCATCTTTATTTATTTGCATTAAGTTGTTCACATTGGTTTTTCCCTGTTTGCCCTGGGTCTTGAACCTAGGACCTTGGGATGTTTGTGGGCCTACTCTCAGATGTATTAAACCACTGGGCTATCAGGGCACACCCTAAATAGGTGTTTCCTAAATTATTTTTATTCTTATTCTTCTGAGGAGAAAATTTTCCCTAATGATAAAAATTAAATACTAGAGAATAAGAATTTTTCAGAGGGTTGAACCACAAAAATGTTATGATAATAAATTTTATTCACCCACCCACAGAACCAGTTTTGCCTCTTTAGTTACAAATATCACTCATTCTTTTTTAACAAAATCACAATGGTCATTTGAAACTAAAATTTATGTTTAATAAGTTCCATGGAGTTCTTCAACTATATGACAGTATTTTAAGAATGGTAATTTAAAAATGGGCACTGTAGTCCCATGTTACACTTACCTTGTTGAAATAAGTGCCATAGTAAGATACAGAGCTCTGTAACTTACGTCCTTGAGAGAGAGAATCTCTGAATACATAAAACAATTAGGGGCAAGAGAAAATGGGAATATGTCTAGTGACATAAAAGCAAGCCTTTGAGTCCCCAGAATGACTTCTCTGTTATTAACTGTGTGTCCTTGAATATAAGTCTTTTGAGCCTCCTTTCCTCTTCTCGGCAGTGAGACTAGAAACCACTTTCCAATTTATAACAGATTTAAATTTAAAGCAGAAATTAAAGCAAAAATGAGACAAAACAAATGATAACACTTTTAAAACTGCCAAGCATCACACAACCATATCCTGTGGTATAATCCAGAAATATTCTTTTTTCCAGAGTAGTTAAAGAGCAGCAGGACATGGAACTGTCAGAACAGGGAAACTTAAGAAAAAATAAAGGGCATAAGCTATGACATCTTTTGCTATTCCAGGGTAGGGAGCTATGAGTGAAGGTGGTTGTCTCCACACACGTCAGAAGGGACAGACACCTGGAGAAGAGCCCAGAGCGCTGTCAACAATGCTTTGTGAATAAGGCTGCCTGGAAGGACTGGATTTATCTTTGCTCCACATGGGAGAGACTGTTGAGAACAGCATATTGAGAAGTACCTAAGAACATCTAAAATGACACTTTAAACAAGGAAGAAATAATCCAGTCCAAATATGCTTTGATGTAATATACAATAAAAAAATTTAATGTTTCATTTTATTAATAAGGAAGCTGAGGAAATAGACATGAATTCAGTCTCTGTTGCTGAAAACAAGGTTTTAAGCAGAAGGAGCAGCTGCTGTGGTCTGTGGGAATCCCTCTAGGACACAGGATTTTAGCTGGAATCCCAGCGAGTACTTCCAACCCAGCAGTTTAATCATTTAATCCAAACCTAATCCTGAGAGCCTGGCCCATTGCCTTTGATCAAGCAGCCATCACTTGGCAGCCATCACTCGCCTTTGTTGCCTTTTGGGCTCTTTCCTGTGTTATTTACTTTCTCTGTCATGGGCTTGGTTTACTGGCAGACACTCTATTCAACATAATCTCCGGATTTGATGTCCTTGCCTCAAATGAGGATATCTATAAATTTGGCTGACAGCATTTTCAATTTTGAGATCAAGAGGCTATGGAAGAGGAGGAGACAGGTAATTGTCATCACTGGGTAACAAATGAGCATTTTCAGACAAAGCTAACAGTTCCTTTGGCATCATGGAAAGGTACTGAGAAAAGCTGGCCAGATAATAATACAAGTCACTGCACCTGAGTAGTTCAAAATTTGATGGCTTGTGAAACATTCCATATTTTTTCCAGATATTAGTTTCTCTCTCTCTCTCTCTCTCTCTCTCTCTCTCTCTCTCTCTCTCTCTCTCTCTCTCTCTCTCTCTGTGTGTGTGTAAATATGTATATATATATATTTTTTTTTTTTTTTAATGGAAAGGTGCAGGCAGGAATGAAGATTTATTTTTATTTAGTTTTTATTTTTATTTAGTTGTTCACATTGGTTGCTACCCCTCATCCTCCACCCCACAATCCTGGACAAAACCCCAGACCCGGATCCTTGGAATACATGCAGACTGTGTTCTTGGCCAGAGGAAGCAGATCAAATTGCTCTTACACCAGATGTGCCTATACCTATACGTTTTCATAAAGAAAGTGTTTATTGACAGAGGCAGAGATGCAAGTCTTGAAAACCAGGCAAAAGGAAGAGAATTAGAAAGAAAAAATTAATATTTGAGTATAATAATAGTATAGTGTTGACTAACAACATAAACTTTGAAACTAGACCCTTCCAGTCAGATCCTGGATTCATCATTACTAGCTAAATAGCATGGACACATTCAATTAAACTTGCAGATTTTCATTTTCTTTATCTGTAAAGTAAGAATACTGGCACTTATGACAGAATTGTCCTGGGAATTAAAAGAGATAAAGTATCTAGTGTATTTAAAACAGAATGATCTATAACATAAGCTCAACAATAATATGTGATACTGGTGACCTTAACCATCAACTATATTGCTTTCAAAAAGAAATAGAAAGTCAATAAAATATTTGATGGCAAAGAAATAAGTGTACTTATTTGTAAGGTTGAATTTTGATCACTTAGATGCAAGATAAATACTTTCAGTCCTCCTAATATAAAAGAAAGGAATTCTTTATGATTTCCTCCCATCACAAGCTATCAGAACCAAGGTCATAATCTATTTTAGGAAAGAAACTCTGAAACAGTTAACATTAAAAGAAGCCAACTTACTTTTTTCTTCTAAACTTGTTCACAAAATATATGAAAAATGTGATACACAGAGGTCGTTACTGATTGATGGACACTTTGTCTAAGGCTTAAAAGTATTCAAAGTGAAAAGGAAATCATTGATCATACAAAAAAATGTGATGCCAATATCCTTATTTTATCAATATAATACAAATTTAGAAAGAACAACATATTTCAAGAATCATTCTAAAGTTGTCAAACAGAGCAGAGTTATAATTGTAAAATAAATCATCTAACACATTCCATAGATGGAATTTATGCCAAGTTTTGGTTGTGACTTTTATCTATGACTTGATAAATTGTTTCAAACAGAAACACTTGGATACAATGTACTTACTCTATTACAACATTACAACAGATGCTTACTTTTTATTTCATTCAGATATTTTTACAGATAGGTACAATCATAGTCTGTCTCACTACCTTCATTGCTTCTGTAGTTGGAGCATTTATCTTCTTCCTCTTTGTTTATTTTTTACTGTGAAAGTTGTCTGCACTGACTGCTGAATAGTTAGGTGCTCCAAGATATTTCCAAACTGTCTTATTGTAGTAGGATTTTTTTTCTATTATAGCTAGACTTGATTTTTTAAAGGTCTATTGGCAAGATTAGATATGTATTTTAAACTGAAATAATGGTCATCGGATTGCATTATGTCCACCTGGCTGAACAACAATATTTTGAGAAATTGTGATTCAAAACAGGTTATTTGAATTAAAACAAAATATTTCCAAAATGTATTCCTCTGAATGGATGTGAGCTCCAAGCACAGTATGGTACAAACTATGTATGGCAAACATATGTGTTTTAAAAATAGATGTGTGCTTTTAAATTCCCAAATTAGCATTTAAAAACATGTTGCATTTTGAATTATGCAAGTCTATAGGCTGTTGGAGGAAAAAGAACTTAGAAAATAATATGGCTAGAGAAAAATTAGTAGAGGAAGGATTTGACATTGTTTTGCAATAATCAAAATGAGTAATTGTGTAGTGTTAGAAAAAATAGGGGCATATTGTATGGTAATGACTTAACCTTAGCCAATAGAGGTCCCATCTCACCCTTGGCTGCCTAGGGATGGTCTCTCACTTCGGAATGTTATATTTGATAACATATGTCTTTGTTTACCTGGGTACTTTGGTCTACATCATATAGTAGAGCCTGAAGTCAGCCATGTGGGTGATCAGTCCAATTAAGGAGATCATGTCCCAGTAAAACTCTGGACATCAAAGTTCTATAAATGCAGAGTAATCCATATGCGCTGTCACACAGCATTGCCAAGAAATTCTGGATGTTCTTTACTCCTCTGGGAGAGGATAACAGGAAGTTCCATATATGGAGCTTTCCAGGGCTTTAGGCATCTCTTCCATTGTCTTCTTTTAGCTTATTTCCCGTCACTATATTATATAGTAACTATGCATACGACAGCTTTTAGTGACCTCTGTGAATCCTTCTAGCAAATAAATTATCAACCTGAGGGTTGAATTTGGTATTAGAAGCAAGCATGGTCTTAGGGACTGTTCTCTAAACTTAGAGATATCTTTGTGATTTTCTGCCTTTTTTCACTGCTTTTAAAATCTTCAGTGCAGCACTGAGGTTCAAAATAATTTCCTTCTCTATTTCCTAAAAGTGTATCTATTGCCTGTATAGGCATTTTTTGATGATGGTCTGTTACCTTGATAAATTCTATTTAATATTCCAAAATGTATAAAAAAAGATAATGAATATTGAAGGTCTTTTTTTGTTTCAGTTTTCTATCATAAAAAAAAAATTTCAATTAAAAGCTTGATTGGTTTGAATTGCCTGAACTAAATTCATAAAATTTTAGCAGTAAATCTATGTGCAGACCTCTTTTTTTAAATGAGTTTTAGTTTACTTGATGATTGTCAGTGTGTCAAAATATGCTTTAATACTACGTTTGTTGCAAGAAAAATTCATTTAGCCTTTCCTATTGCCTATTTTAATATTAAGAAGTACTTTGAAGCAAAATTCCATTGTTTTCTTTCTAGAAGCCATATTTTCCTTTCGTTGGCATATAACATGGCTTAAAATAAAAGCCCTTCATTGTAAAAAGGGCTGACTTCATGCTAAGTAGATTTTATTTCCTCACATTAGGCTTTTGGCAACTAAAACAAACACTTCATTGGTTTTATGTCACTCTTTTCCAGACAAGAAAACAATGAGCAAATAACAAAGCAAGTAGCCTTAAAAGTTAGTTTTCTAACAAGAAAGATAAGTAATAAAAAAGTGGATTAATTTCTTATGAACCAACTCATTTCTAGACCTCAAGTTTGCTTGGATAATTAAAAAATTGATGACTTAAAAGTTACTTTTATGCTTAATAATTGTAAAGAGTTTTTGAAATTGTGTTTTTCTGAATTTAGTATCTTAAATATAGCAGCCTCAATTGTGTGTGGGTGTCTGTGTTGTGTGTGTATGTGTGTGTGTGTGTTTACCACAAAATCCATGGGTTAAAAAAAACAGAAGTTTATTGTCTCACTGCTCTGGAGGCTAAGAGTCTAAAATACAGCACTGTCTCCTAAGGTCTGAGGGGGAGAACTCCTTCCTTCCCTTTTCCAGCTTCTAATTTCCATCACTCTAAATTTTGCTGCCATGGCCATATTACCTTCTCCTCTTTGTGTATATAAAACCTCCCAAGGCTTCCCTCTAATAAAAATGCATGTGATTGTATTTAGGACTCATCCAAATAATCCAATACAATTACCTACCCCAAGATTCCTAAAGATCTGTAAAGATCTCTTTTCCATATAAGGTAACATCCACAGATTCCAGGAATTAGGACTTGATGGGTGGGGGATGGGAGGTATGCAAGGGAAATTTTTCAGCCTACATAGTGCATATACTTAAAATTTTGTGTAATATTTAGAATTCCAAGCCTATATTAAACTAACAGTATTAATCATTATCTTTGTGTTTAAAAGTGATAAAGCTCTCATAAATTATGGCCCTATTTGGTTCTTATTGTATTTTTATGTGCTTTATATGACCAGAAATATATCATGCATATATTAAGTAAATAAAATATAAATTTTATGAGGTTTTTTAGGAATCAGATATTTATCTTTCTATATTCCAGAGATTTGTCAATTGATCAAATACTGACTGATAGATAGATAGATCTCCATTAATTCAAGGAAGAAAAAGGAAGATCTTGCTAACATTTTTCCTAAGATTCATAGTAACAGTTGGGAGAAAAATATAAACTTTTATTATAAAAACAATATGAATCTTTACCAAATAATCTTTTTATGTTGATAGGTTTTCTTTCTCCCACTTTCTAAAGTGAGCTCCTAGACTTACTTTAGAAAAATTAAAATTAATCTAATTTTGGTATTTAAAGTTACCTTTGTGATAAAATCTTATGTGATAATAATTTCAAAAGTATAAATAATAGAAGCTATACATTAATTTTATAGCCCCTCCAACAGAAGTACCTTTATTAGTGATTTACAAAAGTCAAATTGTACTCAAAAAAGGAGTATATTTTACATAAGTCAAAATTAATTTTTTTTTTTACTAAAGACAGGGTATTTTATTGTTTTGATATTGAGAAGTTATGTGTTCCTTTTAGAAAAGATAAAATAGTAAACTAGAAAAAGAATAAGAGCTATGTGACAATAGTGCAATGAGAAACAAGAATAATTAAGAAAAAGATGATATGGAAACTTCTTTGTTAATTTACTTCTCCATATAGCAGACTAAAGTGACGAGGTTTTATCATATGAAGATATTGTAAAGATTTAGAAATCTATAATGGTAACTGACATGAATACTTATATGGGGTGGAAGGAATCTTTGTTTGCTAGGGGATCTATATTTATATATCTGGGACATGGATGTTACCCAGACAGGAATTGGGCTCATCCCTGTTCTTGGGGCTCCTGAGAGAGAGAGGATGAGAGTGGTAGAAAAAGAAATTATATCAAAATGAGGGAGAGAGGTAGGAGAGGGAATAAGCAAGTCCTTCTGAATTCTTCCATTCTTTCCTTCATCTGACAGACATTTTCTGGGCCTTATAGGGAAATTTTCCCAAGGATGAACCAAGGAGCAGATGAGTAAAATAAAGCCATCTATTATTTAGCCTTTGGGAAGAAATTGTGGAGGATTTGCAGAACCCGACCTTCTGTATGTGTCTTGATTCTCCACTCTATACAGAATGGAGTTATTTTTAAAAATAATATTAAAATTATGCATTAGAAGCACTATCTAAATGAAATGACAAAGAAAAAAGTTATCAAATGTAATGAGAAAAAGTTTGAAAAAATTGTGGGAAAGGAGATTTTTATATTCTGCTGTTTTGTCTTCTAGAATCCCTGCCATAGATATTAGTTTAGTAAATTACTTACAAAGAATATACAACTCTAGAATCATGATTGGTCGCTTGGTCTAAGGAGTCTTTCTGCACCAGAACAGCTATATTCTAGATCAAGCACACTTTTTGATGAATAAGAGAGAACCCAAGAAATATTCTTACTAAAACAAAATGCAGACATACATAAAGACCAATTATATGAGAAGAGTAAAATCTGGTTAGAATTTACAGGAACAAGGAAGTCAGTCACCATTAATCATGGCTTGATAAAGAGTCAAAGGAAAGCAGAGGAGTGGGAAAGCTGTATAGTGTAAACAGGGAAATCTTTAATTAGGGTCCTTACTGGAAACTGTTAGCATGGATGAACTGGCATGAAGCTATAGGCAGACTACTCAGAAGTGGCATTTCCTCTGTGATTGATTAGGAGTGCATAATTGTCTTTCTCTGGTGGTTCCTAAGTTAGAAGCAGGGACAAAAGATTAAGAATATGAAAGTTTTTATTCATATCCTACCTATTTGCAGTAAAGTGTTGGAGAAGTTATTGTGGACCTTCCTGGCTTGTTACCTGGCTTCCTGAAGGTCAGCTCTGTAACACCCTGGCTTCCTGGACTGTTTATTGGAGATGATGGAGCATTTGGTTTCCTGGATAGGTTGCTGCAGTTTATAGGTCAAATTGCTCTTTTTATATGTATTTGTCATTGTTTGTTTTTATATTTTGTCTCTAAGACAAATAAAACATGTCAGGTCCCACAGTGAACCTACGCTGGGCCTAAATAAGCCAGGAGAAGGCGTCATTGATCCTCTAGGTTTCAGCAAATGGGAGGTTGGACTACAGGAGTAGGAGCCAGAGTGTCAGGATGCTTTTCCAAACCAGCAACAAGGATAATGTTTCCCTAGAGCTGGATTCCTTTTGAGAATTTTGGACTTTGGAGGTAAAGGAAGATGAGGAAGATGAATATTTAATTTATTCTTGGATTGAAATCCTTAAGTATAATAAAATAGTCCTAAATTGGGGGAATTCTCAAGCTACTACTGGAAAAAAAAAATCTTATATTCTAAACCATTCCTCCAGGATCCCCATAAAATAGAAATAAACTCACCAAAACTAGATTCACATTGTATGATATAGATATAGCCACTATTTGGCTTAGAACCTTCTATTAAATAAGAAGTAATTTTATAGAAATTAATTTATTTTATGCAATCAACCAGTGTTGATTGAGCAAGTATTTTGTGCCAGGAATACACTAGACATTAGGAATGAACATGAGAAATTTGTGGCTCTTGCTCTTAATTTAAAAAATATCAATTATAGGCAATTGAAATACTCAATCTACATAGATATTTTATTTCTATATCTTGTATTATACATA
Organism: Solenodon paradoxus; assembly: GCA_004363575.1. NCBI lineage: Eukaryota > Metazoa > Chordata > Mammalia > Eulipotyphla > Solenodontidae > Solenodon > Solenodon paradoxus. The sequence goes on from RJWH01001118.1 coordinate 19,007, forward strand.
TTTCATATTTCTTACATGAATTTGTATTTTGTACTTAACTATGCATGTTAAAATTGTGCTAGTTATGTTTCAAAGTACTGCTTTGTGTATACTGGATTTTAAAATAAGTTATTTTTTGTAGTAGCATCAAGAATTCCTTTGCTTGTCAACAACAGCCAAAATGTAGACTGAGTATTGATATTGAGATGAAATGGCCTTTTATTTAAGATTTTATTACCTGGAGAGAATGTCAGGCTAAGTGTCTAAAACAAGCTTCTCATCTTTCAGGTGGGATTAGTGCCTTTTGGTGAGGAAAAGGGACTTGCATGCAGGAATGTGGGAAGGAAATATGGGAAGGAGTGGGGTACATGTGCAGGCCTGGAGCACATTTGTCATCATTGATGACTATCCTGAATGGTGCTGGATCCTTGGGTGCACTGCTTGACCCTGAATTCTGGCATTCAAGGGTTGATTATGTATCAGTGAGAAGATTGATTCTCGGTGGGTGGGTTTAAAGAGAAAACAAGAGGAGCAAAGGAATAGGCTAGTTATTTTGTTAATCATTGAATTTTTGAGCTCTCCTTCAATTTTAAAATAAGTAATCTTATCATTGGGAAAATTTTGTTTTGTGAGATAAGAGCTTCGGTTAGTAGAACTTAAACCAAAATAAAATGTTCAGTCTCTTACATTCAAAATGTACACATATTTAAAACACTTAACTTATGAAAAATTTGTACAATATTTCTTCTTGGATGGAATAAGTAAAATAAAGTCAAAGTACTCTAAAAGTAAAATATATCAAGTTAATCAATATAAATAATTATGTTAGAGGTTTTCATTTATAATTTAAAACAGCTACCATTCACACCACAAGTATTTACTGAGCACCTAATTTTGAAATACTCTGTAACAAATGCTTTACATATATTATCTCAAACTGTTACAGCTTTCTCTTCTCTACTGACAAAGCCACGCATGTGCTCTTTTAGAAGTAGTGAAGGCAGCTTTATTTCAGTCTCAGGGAGTATTCTCCATAAGTCTGAGCAAACAAGTAAATCAGGGATACATTTTTATAGGGTCAGAAGGAGTGAGGGAGAGGGGAGGTGTAAATTAGAATAGGAATCACAAACGGATCCCAAGTACTGGGATTCACAAAAGCAGCATTTGTGAATTCCTCACATGGGCAACACTCAGGACTCAGTATACTAAACACATATTTGCAAAATACACATAAGACTCCATTCTCAGGTAATAAAGAAAAGTCCTTTTATCTGGCCAGTAACTTATTCGGCTGTCTCCTACCTTCCAGCCAACCCAGACTACAAGGCGCCTGAAAGCTTGGTGGGCTCCACAGCCAGCCCATGGCGGCTAAAAACTGGGGGTGTGTTCTTTTCTTCTACAAAACTATACCCAGACAGTCCTCTGAGAAAAATATTGCTAAGAGCTCTGTTTCATTTTGAGGGAACTGAGGTTTTGGGGAGGTTGAATAATTTGCTCTGAATCACGGATCAGTGACAAGAATGTCACCCTTCTCTCTTACCAAAGGCAATGTGTGATCTTAAATATGTAAGGTTTTTCTTTTTTCAAGGAAGTCTTTAGGAATCAGAGCTCTACTACATACAGCATGTCACATTTTTAGAACATTTCCAAATGGTAAGCAAAAATGCATTACCATTTCTTTTTCGATTCAATTTATTTCCACATCATAACCTATTAAAAATGTGTATCTAGATAGATATATGATAGGCAGAGAGAATAAAACACTTGATGTTAGATGCCTTGAGACTGAAGATTTTGTTTATTTCATCCATTTTGCCTTAGTTATCACAAGTTTTGCCAAATAATAGGTGATGGTAAATCTATTCTTAAATATCATAGGATATGCCAGCTACCGATGTCATATATGCTGTGTACAAGACTAAAGATTGGTAACAGCTCTAAAGTATTCAATTGTCCATTTAAAACTAGTTCTATTATAATACAACTTCCATTCAATGGATTGCTTTTAAATAACTCAGGCAATTTTCAATTACAATTGTAAGCAGATAAAAGTGTTAGGCTGGCCCAGAGGGACAGAGCGGCAGCCATACCCGGGAAAAAGGTGGCTGACGTCAGACTGGAATCACAGGACCAATCGCCAATCGCGACATATGAAGCCCGCGAAATTCCTTTGCTTAAAAAGCGCGTTTTTCTTTGTTCGGGTGCGACTTCCCCGGCCCTCGTTCTGCGGACTGGGGAACCTTGCCCGGGTACGCAAACCCCAATAAAGCCCTGGCTATTCGACTTTTTGTTTAATTGACTTTCTTTCCTTGCGGAGCCCAGGAAAAACCTTTCAAAAAGCACATCAGCAAAGTGAATTTGTGTAGTTTCTCATAAGCATCAGAAGAATGTAAAACAGCATTCTATGGTTGTGTTTATTTGACAATTCTTTCCACTGGCAGGACTCTATTTTTTCATCAAAGAATCGGAAAAAATGAACATTCTAACAAACCAAAAATCTTAAAGTAAGGGAGATAAAGAGACCTAAACTGATATACCTATCTTCCTCAATTTTAGAATTCTTGAACAATTTTGAAATGAGAATTCCCTGTTTTGTTTCTTCTTTGAATTTGAACAAGTATTCTTATTTGACTTTTGAATTGAATGATTAGTTTTATCTGAAGTTTTGACACTTTAGAACAGTAGAGCTAGGAAAATAATATTTCCTATACATTGATAATTATTACTAGAGAAAGAAAATTGTTTTCTTGTGGCCTTTTCCTTCCTTTTTCATGTTTTCCTTTCTGTAATCATGCTATGCCTTCTCTTGATATGTATATAAATATGTTTGTGTGTTATGTGTGTGTTCCTCCCTTCAATTACATATTCCTTGCCTTACTCTTATTATTTGGTATTTTTAACCTCCTAAGGTTGGACAGGTAGCAAGTCAGATCAGAGCAGAGTGCAGGATAAAGAAGATCCAAGGCCAGAAAACAATAAATCAATGTGACTGATTTAAAATACTGCCAACCATCAGCACAGAGCCATAAAACCATAAAATGGTGCCAACCTGGTTTAAAATGCCAGAGTCAGGACATGTGTGCATTTAAGTTTAAAGTATGGCTTAACCATCATTCCAAGCATATGCGCTAAGGCTCAGAGACAGGCTGCTGGAAAGTACAAAGGAAATCAATCATAAAGTAGTGTCAATTTGAAGCTCTCCAATCAATTTAAAAGAAACCATTAGCAGGCCATCAAGAATTCCAGCCTAGAACTCACCTGGGCAGACAGCCACCCAGAAAGAAAGCTTAAAATATAGACCCCAAACTCAGGGCTGCTTCCTTTTAAGAATGGCCCATTCTCAGGTCAGTCTGGGCATGTACTTTTTCCTCTTCCTTCCTCAATAAATGCCTTTGTGAACTTCTTTGCTTAACATCTCCTTTCTTCTCCTGCTGTGCTCTTGAGTAAATTTTCTTCCCAGAGACACAAGGAACCCACAATAAAGAATTTGAAGCTTGAAGCCTTCAGTTACAGGCTCACATTGTGTATAGTTTCTCATTGCTGCTGCAACAAGTTACCACAGTTTTGTGACTTAAAACAACACAAATGTATTAATTTACAATCTGGGAGGTTAGAAGTCCAAAATGGGTCTCACTTGGCTATAATCAAGCTTTCAATGGGTTTACATTAATTTTTCAAACTCTAGGAGAAACCCTGTTTCCTTGCTTTTTTCCAGTTTCTAGAGGTCACTGATTCCATGTCTTGTGGTTCCCTTAGATCTTCAAAGTCAGCACCAGACAGTTCAGAGTCTTTCTCATGATGCCATTCCTTTGGTTCTGACTCATGCCTTCCTTTTTCCCACTGGACCTTTTTGCAGTCACTTTGTTAGAAACCTTAATTCTCTCTACAGCCTAAATTCCCCTAAGCCATATAACAACATTTTCACCAGGTCCAAGCACTAAGATATGGATATTTTAAGAGGACCATTATTCTGTCCACAAACAATCAGATTGCTTAAGTCCAAAACATTGCTTTTTCTTTATTAAAAAAGTCAACAACCTAAGACTGCTGACCCCACCTCTGATCCATAGCTCTCCCTCAGCAGCCAGATGGAAGTACCTTTTCAGGCAAGAAGGTTCTGTTAGTAGACCAGTAGTGCGAGAGCCTAATAGTATAATGGAAAAGACTCCAGGAGACCACACTCAAAACCTGATGGAGACCCTGAGGCTTAGATGATTGAATGGCCTTAAATGGCCTTTCAAAACCTAGTTGCTCAAGACAATAGAAATGGACAATGCCTTGGGAGGTAAATAAAGTCTTTGACCAGGCTAAGTGATTTTGACCCATCCTTCACCTAAGCAAACACAAACTAGCATAGCGAGGACAGACTTCAACGTAACCTTACACTGCTGTTTTGGAACATCCAAAAAATATGACCAAGCAAGAGGAAGCCTGGTGCCTATACAGTGGATTTGGAATCTTTCTCAGCAACCCACTGACCAGAAGCCACCGACTTCCTCTACTGAACCCCAATAAAACCCCCTGAGCTGAATCTATGCTTTGGTATGTTGTCTCTGCCAGGACCCCCACAAAGAGCAAGCCTTAGGCCAGGGATCAAAGTTCGATATCAAGGCAGTAAATTGTCCCTGGTGCCACCCAGCTGGCTGAGGAATGCAGTCATCTGGATTGATAAAGAAAGCCCATGTGTTACAAAGTAATCAGCGAGATCAGAGACACACCAGAGTTAGGAAGAATTTAACAGGAGTTTATTAGGCGGCAGCTGCACAGGGGAGAGCACCACCCAAATCATACAGCCCTGAGTTCAGGTAGCTGAGGGTTTGTATAGGCACACATAGCTTCCTGGTACAAAAGCAGAACAAAGACGGTTAATTTGGGCGGGAGTAACCACAGTTTCCCAAGTTTCCATGTAGATGACTTTTTAAGATTTTTCTGTTATCTGAGGTCTCTATTTGTGTAACCAGTTTCGTCAGCAGGGTGCCAGGAAAGCTTTGTAGTTAAGCTACGGCATTGTTACTTTGTTTCACATGGACATGCAGGATGCATCCCACATGTAGAACATGGCCAGGACCCTCTGAACAAAGGAACTAAGGAATGTGCTGGTTGAAGAAACCCACCCATAACTTCAAAGGACAATTTCACCTTGCCCAATCAGGAGCTGAAACCTGACCTGATGACCCTCTCCCCATCCCCCTTCCTCCCCCTGTGTGTTTTTTCCTTAAAAACTCATGCCTTCAGCAAGGCAAACATAGTCTTAACCTCCCTTGGTTGGCTCCATTCTCTCTCTCTGCTTCCCATTAATAAACCCCCAAGTTGCTTACTTGCTGAATGGTGGTCACCTCCATTCCTTTACCCTGCTTGCTCAGTCGCCTGAATCTGTCATGGGTTCTTTGAGTGACCTGAAACCCCACAGTCTCCTTACTTGTTACAAGTAATCAAACTTTCCTGCTTAAACTAACTTTTGTCTCTTTTGGCTGATGCTCTCCAAGAGAACAGACCTGTTGCCTTCTGTAACAGTTCCACCTGGATTCTGTATTCTTATACATTTAAGACCTGAGAGGAAGCTGTGAGTATGGCACCTATTCCACTTATATTTACATGTGAGATGCAACTGTTGGGTGCTTTCTGAATAGGGTCCTAAAAGAAATTAGAAAAGTGAATTATAGTCAAGGGAGCATGGCATTTTCATACTTGTCTTTATTTTTGAAGTTTATGAGTAAGAATAGCTGACTTCTAGGTAAATTTACGTACAAATATTGAGGATTTGAAAACATTAATTTAAGACTTTTCTTAGTTCACTAGATTACCTTTAACAATGTGATCTTTTCCTTTTTTAAAATAATAATTAGATATTGGTACATAGGAAGAAAAGGATTTTTTTTCATTTAATTGCTTATTTATCTGTAATATGTGACAAGATATTAAGACAAAAGTGTGCCTAAGAGAAAAAAATTGATGAATTTTTTCTTTGTTCTCATTTTTCTCTCATTTTATCATTTCAAAGGAGTCATAGTCTCAAGAATCTGAAGGTTCTATATATTACATAGCTCTTTTAGGGCAGGATCACACACAAAGTTAAATGTCAGGTTGTGCAATCCTATCTAGGCTTGGTAAACTTTACTAAATACATTCATAAACTTCCTTTATGATTAATCATCAGGCCTTCTTAGCATTCCCACAAGAATTTGATAAAAAGGAACATATTCTTTTCAAAAGCGGATATACATTGGTTGTTTTTGTTGTTTATCTGTTTGATTTTGCAAAATGATTAAAGGAGTTTAAGCAAAATATTAGTATTTCTAAAAACCTCATGCTTAATAGCAGAATTGGGAAGCGGTTGAGACTCCTGGAGATACAGAGTATTTATCCAAAAATAAGCTATCCCAAAAATCAATCTCAATAATTGAGAGTTCAGGGAATAAGAGAGTTGAGCAAGAGTTAATATGATATCAAATTTTTCACATGTTTGTCCTTGATACTTAGGGACATGAAAGGCCATTAAGAAATTTGACCTCAGGGAACTCAACGTAGTAAGTTGAGTGGTCAAATTCTCCAAACATTAGAATGTCAGATGTTACAAATTGTGTTTTTGCAAGGTTGGACAGTATAAGTCCTCTAACTCTGGGTTTAAGAACAGAACATTGTATCTTATTTTTCCTCAAATTTTATACCTGACACTTAATGGAATAAAATTTTGTGGAAAAAGTAGCAGGAATAGGGTTCTTGAGAAGAAGTTTGGGCTATATTCAAAGGATTAGCAGAAGAGCTATGAGATGTATTTATATGTGCACACATGTGTATATTTAAACAAGGGAATTTAAAAAATTTGAGCCCCTCGAAGTAGACCCCTTTATTCCTGGGCACACGCTGAACTTATTTATTTTGTTGGTCTAACTACCGAAATAGGAAGAATATTGATTGCCCTCATCACAATCTCCCATCTATTTTACTCAAATGTGGAAGTTGTGCAAGTTAAACAAAATACAAACACTTTATGTTTAAAGAAACTGCAAAACATCTTGATTTCATTTTATCAAAGCATTATTTTTATATTGTACATGCAATAATGCAATATTACAAAACTGACAACTTGCTTTATAGAGAGGTTAAAACAATGTCTGAAACAAATATTTCATTGACCCATGTGTATATGTTCTGCTGATTTAAATCTCTATCTCCTTGGGAAAACGTACTACATCTCTTCCTGTGTCTCTATCTTACAACCCAGTAGCTTCTGTGGACCGTTTACTGCCTGTTCATCATTTTACTTCATTTATTGTTGTGCTAAGAACAGGACCCATTTTGATTGTGACCAATAAGTGTCCTCCATTTTCTTCAGTGCCCCAAAGAAATATTTAATACTTTGCACTATTCATCTGAGTTCTTTTGGGAAGACCATGACTGGTTTAATAAGCAGTTTTTCATTAAGTTAAATAGAACTGTCAAGGCATTGAGTACTATTCATTTCTTCTAAAGAACCAATTTTATTTTGTTGTAATGAATGAATATAATATCCCCAAACAAGATTAAGAGCTCTTTGTGTGAAACTGAGAATCAGGACATTTTTCTTTGGCTTGTATTCTTTCCTGTATCTCTTTGTTTTCTTTTTACTCCCTCAGTAAATGTGGCAATTTTTTAAATGTAGAAATAGCAGTCTCTTAAATATGTGTGTTATATTGCTTTCATTTTTAGGAGCAAAACAGAGATTTTTTATAGTTTCTATTCATCCAGATGTTTGGATAAAGTTGGGCCACATAAACATGAGCAACCTGATAAATCCTGAAATGGGGCTAGTGCCTTAATATTTTTGATTTCGATATTTCCATGGAAGATCTCTAATTCTTATTTATGTCTCTTTTAAATGTCATCTTTTACCATGAAACTTCCACCAAAAACCTGGTAAACTAGTATTTTTACCAAAAAACATTAAACAAATTAAAGTTGCATTATGCAATTCAACTTGTGGAAATCAATTATTTTTATACCCTAGCAATAAACTATTTGAAAAAGAAATAAGGGAAAAAGTGCTCATTTACAGTGGTATAAATAAACAGTAAAATGCATAGGAATAAATTTGACCAAGGAAGTAAAAGATTTGTACAACAAATCTATATAATACTAATAAGAGACATTGACAAAGATACAAATAAATGGAATGCTATCCTGTGTTCATAGATCAGAAGAATCATTATTGTTAAAATATCCATACTACCCAGAGTCATTTATAGATTAAATATAATACCTACCAAATTCCAATGGAATTTTTCACAGAAACAAGAAATAGAATCTTGAAACTCATATGGAACCACATAGAAACCTGAATAAACAGAACATCTCAGCAAAGAACAAAATTTAGGACTTTATACTTCCTGGATTAGACTATTTCGGAAAGCTATAGTTATCAAAACACTGGCCTGCAAACAGACACATAGTCCCATGGAACACTTTTCAGAAACTCAGAAGTAAATCCAAGCATATATAGTCTACTAATAGTTGACAAGGCAGTTAAAAATACTCAAGAGAAAAGATAATCTCTTGAACAAATGGGTTTAAGAAAACTGGATAATGAGGTTATTATCTACATTATACCACCCAAAAAGTAACCTGAAATAGATTAAATAATTAAATGTAAGACTATAAATTATAAAATTACTAGAAAAAAACACAAAGGAAATGTTGTTGACATTGATCTTGGCCACTCTTTTTTGTCTATGACAAGCAAAAATAAACACATCAATAGCAAATTAAATAGTTTCTGCACAACAAAGGAAGCAACCATATAAAAAGTAGGTAGAAGATTTTCAAATTCTGCATGTCAGATGTCAATAATTATCTTAAGTGAAAGAACTTCATATTTGAAGTAGCTGGCTAGAGTTTGAACATTTTGTTGGAGTGTATAGTCATGTATTTTGTATAAATAATGAAATATTCTTTTAAAAGTTGCTGGTGAGATGAATCTGGAGGTCTTCCATTTATTTAATCTAATTATAAAATTTTAAATGAAGTTCAAATATACGTTAATTGCTCTTTAGTAACTCTAGATTTGGGGGGACTCTGATTTTCGGTACTTTGCATTTGAGCTTTTTTAGAATGTTCTTGGATGAGAAGCAGGGTGTGGGAGATCTTGTCTGCATTGAAAATATGATTCATCCCTGTTAGTCCTTCTAATCCTACTCATTTTGCCAATGTATTTAATTGATTTCATGCAAATCCCAAATACAATGACATGCAAATTATTTCTAGCTAACCACTAGAAGAATGGTTTATCTGCAATAACAATTTCATTACTAAACTTTCTAAAAGTACAAAATGTTTATAAAGCTCCAGACTTATTACACAGAATAGAAAATATAAACTCTCTATGAAATCACTGTAAGTATTAGTGAATGTTTAAATAGAAAAATTCAGCTTGTGTTTAAATTATGGAATCATATACTGAATCAAGTAGTCTTTCAAAACTAGTCTCATTCTCAATTTCTCTATTAGTTCCTTCTATTTAGAAATTATAGTTTTTTTCAGTTCCAGAGGTCTTAGAAGTTTATATAAAGGCCTTAATGGGGTTTAATCAAATATGTAGTCCACATGGCCTTAATAACCCATTGTGATCTCAAGTTATATCCTTGAAACAGCTCAGGCTATGGAAATAGTATGAATTAATTTTGATAATGCCTGAGAGCAGTGGAATGATTAGGCTCTCCAGAAATGTATGCACTATGTGGTGACTAGATTCTCCTGTTTACCAAACTCTACTTAGAGAACCCTGAGCACAGATTCAACTAGGCTTCGATATTTTTTATTTTCTTTGTTAATCTATGCATTGTTCAATTTTAATTGGCCCAAAATATTTTTTCTTTCATATCTGTTCACCATGGAAATTTAATCAGTTTCCATGTTTTCTACTATATCCTAAGTGATATCTGATCGTCTTGTTCTGTCTTTAGTAAGTATCTTGTGTATTTCTTGAAGTTCCTTTCTTACAACAAGACCTAGACTTTGCAGATGGGAACTCTAGTAACAGATGAGCCAATATGCAAAGCTGTTTAGCAGGAACCCCAGGCGGGTAAGAAGCTGTTGTTTTGCTTGAGCCTTTGTAAAGATCTTCCTTATGAGAACTGTGGTACTTTCTTTGCAGGAAAATGCTCAGTTATCCATACTAGGGTTGCTAACCTAGGTGCCCATCATTACCCTACAGGGGTGATCAGTTGCTGCCCTAGCATCCAGTAGAACTATAGTCGCAAGCACAAGCTCCCAGGCACTGTAGGTGCTAACATAGCCAGGGGGAGGGTTATTCAACTCTGGACAATGGACGAAAAGTGAATAGAAGTAATTAATGAAAATGTGAGCAGAAATAAATGAAATCGAGATCAGAAAGAAAAATCAGAAAAGTAGTAAAACCAAAATCTGGTTCTTTAAAAACACAAGCAAAATCATCAAAGCTTTGTCCAGCTCATAAGAAAGAAAAAATTCCAATAACTAGAATCAGATATTAAAGAGCAGAAATTACAACAGATATCTCAAAAATAGAAAGCATCATGAGATTAAAAATATATGCCAGGAAAGTTGACAACCTAGAGGACTCATACAACAAAGACAAGTTCTTAGAATCATACAATCTACCAAGACTGATTTAGAAAGAAACAGAAAACCTGAATAGACCTATCACAAGTAAGGAAATAGAATAAGTAGTAAAAATTCTGCCCCAAAATAAGAACCCAGAACCAGATAGCTTTACTGGTGAGTTTTACAAGCCTTTAGAGAAGAATCAATACTTACTCTACTCGAACTCTTCAAAAAAAACTGAAGAACAGGGAACACTTCCAAATACTTTCTATGAAGTCAAAATTACACTGATACCAAAAGGAAATAAGGACATGGCAAAAAAAGAAAATTGCAGGCTATTATTTCTGCATGCAAATATATACATGCAAATATCCTCAAGAAAATATTAGTCACTGAATTAAACAGTACATCAAAAGGATCATCCATCATAACCAAATGGGACTTACTTTAGGGATGCAAGGATGGCTCAACATTTGCAAATCTATTAATGTAATATACTCCAACAACAAAAGAAACATCATGTGATCTTATTAATACATGCAGAGAAAACATTTGGAAAGACTCAGCGCCAATTTACAATTAAAACTCTCAATAAAATAGAGGTAGAAGGATCATGCCTCAACATAATAATGGCGTATATGATAATCTCACAGCCATATGTAATAGTGAAAAACTGAAAATGTTTAAGATCAAGAATAAGATGAGCATATCCATTCATCACTTTTATTCAGTCTCATATTGGAGATCCTAACCAGAACAATTAGGTAAGAGGAAATAAAAGGAATACAAATTGAAAACTAAGAAGGAAAACCATCACTATTTACCGATGGCATGATAATACAAATAGAAAACCCTAAAAACTCCCATAAAGATATTATGATTAATTAATAATAGTCATAGTTTACAATATCATCTTATTAAAATCTATTGTATCTTTACATGTAAATAATGAGACAGAAGAAAAAGAAATGCATAAATAATCCTATTTAAAATTGAAATAAAAATAATTTGACACCTTGGAATAGACTTAACAAAGTAGGTGAAAATCTTATACAATAAAATCTACAGAATGTTGTTAGTAGAAAAAAGATATTCCATGCTTATAGTTGGGAAAAATTTTTGTTCTTTATATGGTCATCTCACCTAAAGCAATATACAGATCTAATACCATCTCCATCAAAATTCCATTGGAGTTTTTTAAGAAAATACAGCAAAACATTTTAAGTGTATGGAATCACAAAAAACCAATGGCCAAAGCCACCATGAGAAAAGGAAACAAAATTGGACATATTTCACACTCAGACTATGATCTGTACTCCAAAATAATAATAATCAAAACAATGTGGTACTGGAATAAAAATAGACACAATTCAATGGAATAGAAGTGAGTTCACAGAAATAAACTCATGCATATATAATCAATAAATTATGAAAAAGAACAAAGGGCATACAGCAGAGAAAGAAATGTCTTTTCAACAAATGATATTGGGAAAACTATACAGACACATGCAAACAAATGAAAGTAGATCACTCTTTAATACTATACACAAAAACTAATCTAGGGTGCACCCCTGTGGTTTGATAGCTAAAGTCTTGGCCATGTAAAACCCAAGAACCCTGGTTAAGACCCAGGACCAGGGGAAAGGAAAACATATTTTAAAAATTAGCTCAAAATGGATTAGAGACTTGACTATAAGACCATAAATAATAGAAAAACAAGTAAGGAAACAGGCAATATAAGCCATGACATCAGCCATAGTGAGTCCTTTTGGGGCCTAGACTCCAGAGGAAGGGAAATATAAATAAATGGGATTACATCAAACTAAAAAGCAAACAGTGAAAGATTTTTTTTTTCATCAAAGTGAAAAGACATCCTACTGCCTGAGAGAAGATACTTGCACTTTATGTATCTGACAAATATTTAATATTCAAAATATACAGAGAACTCAAAACTCAACAACAACAACAACAAAAAAAAATAATGGGCAAAAAAGCCAAATGGACATTTTTTTCAAAGACACACAGGTAACCAAGAAGTACATAAAAAGACTTCCTTTATCTCTTGTTTTTAGGGAAATGCAAATCAAAACAATGAAAAATCTTCTCACATCTGTGGTAATGACTATTATTCATAAGACTGGAAATACCAAGTGTTGATAAGGATGCAGAGAAAGGGAAATCCTTTTACACTATTGATGGCAGTGTTAATTCGTGAAATTGTAGAAAGCAGTATGGAGAGTCCTTAAACAATTGAGAAAATAAATTCCATATGATTCCTTTATCTCATTGCTGGTTATTTGCCTCCCAAAACACAGAACCTTAATTCAGAGATATATCCACCCTCATGTTTATTTCAGCACTATTTACAAATGCCAAGAAATGAAAGCAACTTGAAGTTCCCATAGACAAATGAATGGATAAAGAAGATGTGGTAATGTCTTATTACACATATCTAAAAAAACATAAAATTCCTGCACTTTGTGATAACATAGATGGAACTAGACGAGAACATACTCAGAAAAGTAAGTTAGAAGGAGAAAGACAAATAATGGGTGAGCTCACTTACATGTAGACTATAAAGAAACAAAACCAACAAAAAGATAAAACAAAAACCATCCCTTGGACGTTGACAACAGAACTGAGATTACCTGAAGGGAAAAGGTAGTCAGTGGGAGGAGCAAAGGGTAGTGGGGATTCAATGGATGTAGTAGAGGAGGACTATTAGAAATTTGGTGATGGGCATGGTGTGTTACCATATATTTGATGTAGAGTGAATCTGCACATCTACACTTACATTGTTTTGTAAATCACAGTTACCTCAATAAAAATTGACTAAAAGATCAACTGAACTAGTTTCATTCTTAGGGGCAAGTGAATTTTTGCTGTCAGGTTCCCCAAACTCTCTAATAATTTTAATTATTTGATTATAGATAATTGAATAACTTACTTGTTGAGATAATTCATATAAAAAATCATTAAATTATGTTAATTTCACTTCACTTTACATTAAAGATTTTATTTCATTATTTCTCTTGAATTAACACTGACAACCATTTGCTATGAACCCAAGTTTCAATATATTTTCTGAACATGAAAATGAATTATAGTAAATGACACAGACTTTATTCTTTTAGGACTTGTGTGTGACATTTCTGATATGAATGATCTGAAGTGAAGATGCAAGGAAAATTATTTGTAAAGAACTAGAAATGATCTTTTTCCTTTTTACAGTGTTGCTTAGAGACAGTTCTATATACAAAATATTTGTACAATTTTTCTCATTTATTAAGTTTCCATTTAACAGAAATACATTTTAATCCATATTCCTCTTTGAAAAGTGGCCTGTATAATCAAGAGACAATTTTCTCCTAGCTCATTACAGTACCCAGTTTATAATTTAATTCCTCCAGGATCTCACCATGAACTATAAGAGAGGTATAGTGGTATGACACTATCTTTACCTAAATGTCCCTTAGTTTGTTGTCAAATGTAAATAATGTTTGCAAATGCTTCTACTCTATAAATCAATAAACATTAGAATTCTGATTACACTTTCAAAATTGATAACTATGTTTATCTTTTGACCTTGGTTTTCTTTTTCAAAACTTTATAAACTTGAAAAAGGATGAAGTGCTAGTATACTGTTTACTAATTATGAATTGGCTAGAAATCTTGAAATCACTATTTTTAATACTTTATAGTATTTTTCGAATGGTTCCCTAATGAGAAGAATTAATGAGTATCAACAAGTAATCAAACATTATCTATGTTAAAGTATGAAGCAGAACATAGTGTCTGCTGCCATAGATTTTCCTGTCCATATGGTAAAGGTACAATATTGGCACTGAAGCATACAAGTCCATCTGGACAGAACCTAATTTTCCTGGATAAGGCAAATTTTTCTAAATCAAGCCATCTGTTTGTGTGCCTTAAAAGAACTGATAAATAAAGTAAGGCAATATGTGCATGTGAAAAGAGAGACCAGAATAAGCATGACATTTATTTATAACAAATAAGAGCCCATTATGAACACATACCTATTATTGTCAAATGTATAATTTTTGCTTCTTTTGATAAATGTGTTACCTATGACCTATATAAAGAATAACTAATGCATTTGTTAAATACTGAAATCCAAAACTCATAAAAACTAGAAAGAACCCAAATATGTATCAGCTCAAACAGCTATTATTTCTTCTTGGTCATTGAGGAAACTGTGCTTATTGATGTTATCACTACATTTTGTACAAATGTTTCAGAAAATTTTAACAGATTACATCTTTAACAAGAAAATATAAGGAATGCATATGAATAAATTACTGTGGAGTAAGATATATTAAAAAATTACTATATTATTATGCAAGTATGAAGGATTATGAGATAACTCATAACATTGCACCTTAGATGATAATTCTACATTCATTTTACCTTACATAGCAAAAATTATTTTGCCAATACAATTAAGATTACTAACCACTTGACCTTAAAACAGAGACGTATCTGGATTGATCTGACCTAGTCATATGAACTCCTTGAAAATGGAGAATTTTCTCCAACTGGTAACTGGAAGAGGAAGAGGAAGACAGATGCACTCAGGCCTGAAAGAACGTAAACTAGAGTTCTTGAATTGTGTATAGGTACAATATGATAAAGAAATGTGGGTGGAATCTAGGTAATGGAAGTAGTACTTGACCAATAGCTAAAAAAAATGAGAAACTCAGTCATCTGATGACATGATTTAAATTTTGTCAGCAACTAGTAAATAGAGAAGAAAACCTGAGCTTCAGATCAGAACTACAAATCCAGCCAACACTTTTATCTCATCACGGTAACATCTGAGCAGATAATCTAGTCACACCATGCTCCTACTTCTAACCTATAGAAAGTGTGAGATAATAATCTTGTGTTAAGACCCTTATGATACTGATAATTTGTTACATAGCAATAGAGAAAAAATATAGTTGTCTCTTTGGCTGAAATGTGTATTTTGTCTCTGAACTATCTGGCAGAGAGGCAAATTTTTGTTTTGATACATGTGGCTTAATGTTTAAAAAACTGATTTAGATCAGGGATTCTTGATTGATAGCTTAGCTTTATTTTAGTGGTTGAGGCAGATACAGTGTTCAGAGAGAAAAAGTTTTTCAATGGAACTTATTTCACGTGACATCTTTGAAAAAATGCCTTTAGTTTAAAATCAAGTATAGGATCAGATGGCTTATTTTAGCATATATTATTGGGGAAATGTAATTTTCTCATATAATAGTCACAAATATTTAAGAATCGTTGTACTTTTTTCAGCATTAATGGAGAGACAGAGAACATAAATGCTGAATTCTCTGAAAGTGGTCTGAATTCATGCAGAACATAGTTTCTCTGTTGTTTATAGTTTATTGGGAGCAGATAATTAAACTCTTGTTCTGAAATAGTAGCCATGATTTCATTAGGCACACATTTATAACCATAGTTTATTACACAATGATGTGAAATAAATTAATCTGATATGCATTTAGTTATATGCATAAGAGCCATTGTATACCATGATGTTTAGACATAAATAGTATTTCACACTCTGTTAAGTCTTCAAAAATGTAAATTACTTTCTTAATTTTTAGTTTTGCAATATACATAAGCGGTTGGTATGATAAATTTTCACAAGCTATGTATGTATAATCATAACTGTAAATAATTAGAACATTCAGTTTCTGAGTTACATGGATATCATTTGTTTTAGATTAAACTCCTTATCACATGTGATCTCTTGATCCCGAATGACTTTTGCCATATTCCAGGTTGAGAATTTACCTTTTCCAATTTTATCTTCTACCTTCCACCTCAAAACATTTCCAATTCTTCCTGGAATCCTGTGGATAGTCTCTTTTTTTTCTTATTCTAGGATTTGGAGTCTTTAAGAACTAGAAACTCTAAGGGATGACTTACTGCTGAAGTACCACTGTATTTTATGGTGCAATATGAAGAGCAGAGAAAAACACAGGAGGGATCTTTGATAAGGTAAATGGAATGTGAAGAGTTTTTCTTGTTTATTTTTGTTTTTAAAAAGAGAAGAAACCTGTTCTTTTTTCACTATCTTTCCAAGTGTACATTAGACCCAGGAGTTAAGTATACTTTAAGCCTATTTGAAAGTTCTCTCTACCCAAATAAATTATATGTCTGTTTACCATTATCTAAAATTATATAACAAGCACTTTAATTTCATAATAAAAAGATAGTCTTTAAAATGAAAAACTCATGAAACAATTTCATATTTAAAAAAATGTGTATTGTCATCTTACCAAATATTATACCAGACCCGTTCCATTTGGAAGAGAAAAAGTGCTGAAAACCAATACTGTGTTAAGTTGGGAAAAGTAAATTTTAGTAAAGGTGATTCCTTCAGCATGAGCAATTTTGCTAATTGCTACACTATTTATTGCAAATTTTTGAAAGAAAAGTTGGGTACTGAGTGTGAATGAAGTCGAAACTTGTAGACCAGGTCACCTGATATGCAAGGCATATGCCTGGGCAGAACAACAGATCACAACTAACCCACCTCCCACTAAAAATTTGTCTTCGACTCTGAACAATGGGACACAGGCAGGCAACTTATACTCTAGACAGTTTTTTTCAAATTACATTAACAGTGATAAGTTCCACATTTTGTGGGAAAAGTAAAATATCATTTTGGTTCCAAGATATTCAATGGCAAAGATATATACATATGGTATAACTGTTGGATTTCTTCTTTGGCAACACTCCTATTCAGCTCTTGTGTCAAGATGGGGGAAGAAAGACAATGCAGAAACATAGCATGGTGTAGAAGAGAGGTGTTGAATATTCCTGGTTTTAACATATCCAGGATGTTTTATATATATAGTTTGACCTTAGACTATTAAACTGTATAAATCAACATAATGACTGGAAATTTGTGTTGTCTGATAAAAAAAGCAGAAAATAGTGACAACACAGTATAATTTAAGGTAATGATAGGAGAAAAAATAATTTCACATTATAACTTAAGATAAGGCTGATTACAAATACAACACAAGACATAAAAAAGAATCACTTAGAACTTATGTTCTAGTTATATTTTTCAAAGACTTCTAGACATAATTACTATGAAGTAGTCTAGATATCCAATAGCCAATAATCAACTTATATTTGCCCCATATATAAAGGAAAACTTATTGTGCCTTCTACTAATTCAGAAAATAAATTTATTACTTAAAAATAATTTATCATAAATGTTTTCTACTCGGCCCACTACTAAAGTTGAGAATATAATTTCCTAAGTTTTCCTTTCTTCTATCATATACTTTATCTGAAGTTTAGGTAAATAAGCAGAAAGATAATGGTGATTCTGATTGTTTTTCCAATGATTCAGTTAATAAAGGTGAAATTATTTGACTATATTCCTTGATTTCCACAATATCTATTAGAAAAAAAACAGAACAATTTAATATTAATGTAATTTTAGTACCTAAATTATTTTATTGACTTGAAAGGAATGTCTTTGAGGTAACTCCATCAATTGCACTCTATCAGTAGTGCATATAAAAAGCATAACTAGCTAAATATAATTTCAACAAATTCATGGCCTGTTTTAAAATTCGATGTATAGTTTCCTACCATCTGTTTAACCTGTTAGTTTTTCTGGCACGCAAATTCAGAGACTCTAAAATTCAGAAGCTGCAAAATATTAATCATAAATTTCAAGTCTTCATATGACACCTTGGAGCAACTGATTCTAAATTTCCCTCATGTAGTAGTAATACTTCTATTTCTGACAAGAAGGGATTACTTGAGTGACTGCTGAATGCATCTGTGGAACACTGAAATGCATAAATACCTTGTCTTAGTGACTTGGACTTTATAACTGACCAAGTTGGGAGACCAAGTTCTGCAATATCTATACACTTGGTTTTAAAATCAAAACTGTTTTCAAGTAAAAAATGAAGTCTCAAAAACTAAATAGACAACAGATCATTAATCATAGGACATATGATATCATTTTATTATAGAAACAAATCAT
Organism: Solenodon paradoxus; assembly: GCA_004363575.1. NCBI lineage: Eukaryota > Metazoa > Chordata > Mammalia > Eulipotyphla > Solenodontidae > Solenodon > Solenodon paradoxus. The sequence goes on from RJWH01001118.1 coordinate 37,569, forward strand.
ATCTGTCTTCTGAGCTAGTCACTGAGTTTTTTCATTATATAAAATGAAGAAAAACTATTAACGTTTCATAATCAGATTAAGTAAATATTAGCATCTTTAAAGACTGCTTCATTTGTTATAACACATCTCTTATTTTTAGGTTATATAGTGATGAGCTAGAAATTCTCATTAGTGACATTACAAAAGATGGGAAAAATGAAGTGTTTTGTGCACAGTACATTTTTGAGGCAAGATCATAATTAAAACTAAAAATGACAGGGAAGAGGAAATACTCTCTGATATATGTGTTTTAATAATAGTATCATAGATATAAAATGTTTACAAATATGTAAAAATTTAGGTAATATCCTTAAGTATAATAATGATATAATATATTAATTTATTATACCTATAAAATGCTAACAATAGCAGTTATATATGCATATGTGTTATTTGTTATAGTATAGTGAAAAGTGGGGAGCAAAGGGGCAGAATTTGAAGTTGTTTTTTAAATAAAATAATTATATTGAACTAGTCATATCCAATTTGATTGTCAAGTGTTTAAGTTGAAAAATATGAATAATAATGTTGACCTTCTTGATACATAAAGTGGATTAAGTTAAATCAAATAATATAGGTGACAGCAATTAACTGTATTTAAAATACAGACAGAAACTAATGAACTTATTTATGTCAGTATCTCACTATACTTATAAGAAAGATTAGCTTTATTTATTCAACTTTAATTTTCTTAAAATTTAATTATATAGATGTATGTATATAAATATATATATAAAACATCCCATCTTTGTGATATTAGCATAGAGTCATTTCAGATATTCTAAAAACTACTTTGTAGCTTGGGGTTGAATTCTTAGATCATACAACAAGCACAAAAATTCCTTCACTATATTGATAAGGACTTCAATTATGCAAACATCGGTATACATCTCTCATAGTCAGTCATGCAGCTATAGAGATTAATCTTTATTCTTCTATTGACTTGACCTGAAAGGCACAGCACTAGATAATCTTCCCACCTCAAGCCTGGCAGAATAGTATTTTTAATATATTTTTATTATATTATATATTTATTATTATTTAATGACTAAATGACATTGTAATTATTATTTATACATTTATATACTATATATTACTATATTATATTTATATAATTATATTTTATATATGTGTGTGTTATATCTATATCTATATATAGATATATATATAATGAAAAGAATGATCTTAACTCTGCCAGTTAGTCACCATTGCTCCTGTGGCTATAGAAATTATGACTCATTTCAAAGTGAAGGTCATTATACCATATATCCTAAATCATTCTGACACAAAGTAAGTCTACCAAATTTAATTCTCTGAATATGTTTTAATCTTCTGTGTAGTCAGCACTTGTGACCTTAGATGATTTATGTGAAGTACATGGCAAAACCCCTACTCTCAAGGGGCACAAAACAAACTATGACTGAAATTGATATTTATTTTAATCAAATGGATTAGGCAGTCAGTGTTTTAGGCCATCTAGAGAAAATAGAGATTAATGTTGGTTCCAGTTACCTCAGAAAACTCTCCTGGAAGGAAGTAGATTAGAGTTGGTTCTGGAAGAATGGCTAGATATGTTAAGAACTAAGAAGTAATTTGAAAAAGAGTATTACGGCAGTAAGAGACTTCTGCATTGAAGCCAAGTTCTGAGTTCTGATAAAACATTCTGGCTAATGCAAAGATTTCATGTTGGGTGGGAATGATAGTTGACTAAATTGGAGGAAAAGACAAGGATATAGGTTGGAGTTGGAAAATATGACTTTACAGTTAATGAGAATAGTATAGGAATTTGAAATATAAAGGTATTTAATAAAAGTCACACTAAGCATGTCATACTAATGGCATAATTTTGAGTAGAAGGAAAGTAGAGGAAAGAACTTGAAAGGACATCACGATAATTCATATATAATACTAATAAATCAGTAAAAAATTAAATATTGCATTAAAAACAAAACAAAATAATTATTGAGATAGATAAAGGAAAGCATATACTGCTAAATAGATAAAACAATAAAGAAATAAGGTTTGAGTGATGTATTTGGATTAGAGAGCATACCTGAGAATCCAAATATTCTGGTTCTCATCCCTGGATTTTTCCATTTAATAATAAGATGTCCTATGATGACGTTATGGTGGAAGGAGAAACTTTTTGTATCTGAAATTTATTGTCATCAATATTGCTTCCTTCTCAATTACTAAATCTATGTGTTATTTTTCCCTCTGAAAATATTAGGAATGCTTTATCAAATGTGCTAGCATAATGCTGATGATAAATGGAGGCGATTTCTTTTTTAGTAATTTCAAATTTTCATAGGATATATTCTTCATAGGATGGTTGTATCAATAATATATAAAGCATATAGTATACTGCCCAGCAAATAATGGTCGTGACTATTATTGTAAAGTATTGATATGTATGTGTGCATTTGTGTATATAAAAATATAGTAAGACCAGTGTAGGTTTGCATCAAACTATTCTTTATATTTGCTTTTGGACACTTGCTCTAGCATTCTCTTACTCTTCTCTTTTCCTGAAACATTTTTTTTCCCACAGACCTCTCAGTTCCCCGCTACTTGATTTTGCTGCCCTTGTCCTTCAAGACTCAATAAGGTTCTACTTCTTTTGCAGAAATTTTCCTGATTCCATTAGATTGGAGTAAGGTCCTATTTTCTCATAGTATCCTGTACTCTTGTTATACCAAATATCATATATACTAAAATATAATGCCATATTCCATAAGACATTTGTGCATGTCTTTTCCACCATTGTATTCTTAGCACATAGCAAAGTGCCTGTACCCAGGGGTATGAAGTGTTTATTAAATGAATAATGGACTCAAGGAATTGAGATAGTCTTGCTTTGTTTCTCAGCAGGCTCTAGCAATCTTTGATAATCAAAATATTCTTTTTTAAGTGCTCACCAGGCATGTCTCCACTGTGTCTCTAGCAATTAGAAGCTTTGTCTTTTGTGTCCCAATGTACCTTGCTCTATTGTACTTTTGATTGCTAAGCAAAATGTTTGGTAATTCCTCACTTGAATGTATTGAATTCAGGAAACAGTTGTCAATAAAGCAGACGTTTGTCTTATAATAAAAGTGAAGGCATCTACCACTGACTGACCAAATGGCTAATACGTTGCCTCTATAAACTTGTTTCTTCAATTGTAAAATGGAGATAATAATAATATACACTCCTAGAATTTTATTGGGATGTAAGTAATTCACATTATATGAGATATGTCATGTGGAGATACATAGTATACATCCTAGAAGGTAGTTTTAAATACATCTATGTTTATCTTATCTAATCTTTCTTTTCTCTTTTCTTTTTATATTCCTCACTCCCTCCTTTTTTTTCTTTTCTATTTGTTTGAGAATAATACAAATTCAAGGAATGATGTTTAATTTATTTTTATGGCCCTAGTACTTAACAGAGAAGCATAGTAGTTACCACATGGTAGTGATTAGATAAAAATTACAGGCTAAAAATAATTGATGATGAAGTGACTGTTAAACAATGTAAGTAAATTCTGCCTAACTGGAGATAAACATCTAATGGTGATGCTCTGGCTCTAATCAAAATCTGTAAGAATAGTTGCCATAAAAAAGTAAGGAGAGCCTCACTATTACCTTCAAATGTCATATACTCCACTCATTTCTTTGAGTCTTAAGGAGATGATAAACAATCATGGGGCTACAGAGAAGACATGTCTCTGCAAGGAGGACTTTCTGAGCAAGTAACTCTGGGATACAAATTAGAAAGACAAGGATTAGAAGTTAAAGGCTGACTAGATGATCTTGAAAGCTCCATAAAGATTTATTTACCTTTCCAAAGGTGTTTACATTTCAATGAGAACAAAACCTTGAACCAGGGAAATACTGAGGGTTACAAATTTAGAAATGCTTGCCTTATCTCCTCTCTGGAGTTGCTTATATCCAACATATAGTTTAGGAATCCAGGGGCCTTCCCATTATCTTTCCAAAGAAAGTTTGTTTAGATTAAATGGTTCCTTTCTCTCAGGAGGGGACATGACAGCTGGATATCCAGTGTAAAAATTCTCAGATTCTTAATTTCAGTGCTCCTCTCTTGTTGTGTAAGAAAATCCGCTTTGGGAGACATACAGAAATATATGACTCATCACATCATCCCTGCAAAGGGGAAGAATTGAGGCTTGATTATTGCTGTAGATAGAAAAGTAATACTAAAGCTAATATAAACAAATAATGATATTGAAAATGGGTGAATCATTTGTTTGAATGAGATTTTGTCACATTGAAAATATACAGAGAACATGGACTAAAACAATGGAAGACCTTTTTACTGTAGTGACAATGAAATTCAGGTCCTTCCTTGAGGGGAGATTTACTTGTTTATTTCTTGTTTGATATCAGCAATAAATCATTGGGTCTGATAATAAAGACAGAAAGTGCCTGAGGAGAGTGGGAAGACCTAGGAAGGAAGTTAGGCAAACCTGACTCACATAATGGGAATGAAAATTCTATTATCAAGAGTTCCATGGTTATAGAAAAAATGGCCATGGAGTGGAAAGAGTCCAGGTCAAAACAGGGTTTAGTTTGTGATGGAGCATCTGACCAGCTTGGTCACCTGGAATACGAGGGGCTTGGATTAGATGGTTTGACAGTCATTTTAAAATACCTGGACACAGAGCAGCTGTATCAGAATCACCTATTAAATAGGACTTCCAGATCTTGTTGTAAGAGCTTGAACCTAACAGAATCTGGGATTTTTATTTTTACCCAACTCTCCAGGTAATTCTACTGTGAAGCCAAGATTTGGAGGCACTGCTGCTGGTAGTGTGAATATTCCCCACATTGCATGACTCTTCTCTACAACTCTTTTTGGGAAAAATAAAATCTTTCTATGCTCAATTATGAAACATCGGTGGCAGCATTTTCTTGATGCATGGTATTTCTCTGAAATAAGTCCTTTTTTCCTCCCTATTGCCCCTGTTAATTATGGTCCCTTGTTCAATCACTGGCATAGTTATTGTTTATGTAGCTTAGCATCTCAGCAAAGAGAATGTTATTTACTTGATGAAAAGTCTGCACAGGCCTCTTTCGGGGTGGATGATGAATGTCAGACCTAGACAAATATGGGGAAATTCCTGCATCAGGCATCATGATTTCTGCTTTAACCCCTAAGAAAGAAGTTTGTTGGTCCCCCACCCCACCCGACTCCTCTTTCAAATTCTGTACCTTAAAAGAAAAATAAAATAAAAACATAATGAAAAGAATTTTTTTGGAAATAGATCAAAGTATGACAGTTAAAGATAAAATTTTCAGAAATTAAAATAAAATCCAGAGAAATCTGAAAAGCCACTGATAATTGATCAGGGGCTGAAAAATATGACCCTGGAGCCAAATCTGGTCACTACCTAGTTTTATCTTGTTTTGTTTTAATTTAATATTGTTTATTTAGTTTACCCAAGTATTTACACACTGTCTATAGATGTTTTTGTATTTTAGCAGTAGAGTTGAATAGTTGTAATAGAAGAAACCAGTTATACAGCCTGCCAAGCCTATAGTACATACTGGCCACTTACAGAAAACGTTTGCCAACATCTGCTATAGATTTCTTCTTCTTTTCACACATCTTTGTTTCCTAGGAATCTATGGATAAAACATGTTTATAGTTGCTATCAGAACTGTTTTTCCTCTCTTACTCTAGGATCAAAAGAAGTAAGATTGAAGCAAAGATAAAAAAATGATATCCTTGGTAAAAACACCTGGATTCCAAACAATAACCAGAGGCTAACTGGAATATTTAATAATATTTAATGGATAAGTTGCAATGAAATCTCAATATTCTTAGATGTGGCAACTATCAAAAATTACCCACTTTGCATAGTACTCTATAGATCTAGTCATCCTGTCTCAAATGACAAGATTTCATTCTTTTTTATGGTTGAATAATATTCCATTGTATGTATTTATATCTACATATCTAGATAGATAGACAGATTTCACAATTTCTTTATATATCCATCCACTAATAAACACAAGTTGTTTTCCTGTCTTGGCTATTTTAAATAATGCTCTAATGAATACAGGGTATATACATCTTAGAATGTTCTTGTTTTCTTTTATTAAATGACAGTACTAGAAAAAGCATTTCCTTATAAGTATTTACAAAAATCAGAGGTGTTTGTAATCTGCTCGGTGATGATATCGGAAAATAAAAAATGAGATAAACTTCCTGGGAAGCTTGTAGACACTTTTCAACAAAACACCGTGATAAAAGCAACACAGTGTCCTAAATCATTAGCAAATGTGTGCTTTCGTTATTGTAGATTTTTCATTACTTAATAGAAAAGAGATGATGATTTTCTTGGTAAAACCAGCATCATCCTTTATATTTACTGATGAGATTTTTCTGCTGATTTTGTGGGAGTTGCTTTGAGAGAAAGCCTTGTCAACATTTAATGGTATTTCCCAAGAAGAGACAAGGTGTCTGGAATATATCCAGCAATATTTCCCTAGTCAATGGTTACCCTATAGTACATGGAACCCCAAATTTGTGAGGCATGGTTCTGTAGAGAAAATTACATCTATGACAATTAACGTGCTTCTTATTATATGATATACTCTTGGAAATCTTACTAGAGAAACTAATTTGAAGCAGATGGTATCTTCAAGCAAAAAGAATCTAGGGTGAAAACATGGTCATCCCTTTGCTTCATCTGAGCCTGTGATTGTCAGTGGCCTTCATATCAATAGTACAGTTTGATTCTGATCTCCAGTGCACTTGATTTGAAAATTCACCCTTATGTGTTAGGTTAGGATTTTGGTCCTAGTGTGAAACTGGCTGAATTTGAATTCCTGCTCTCTTAATTATTACCTATGTGAACTTGAGCATGTTAACTAACCCTAGTCCTTAATAACTTAGTTGTCCTGCCCTTAAAATATGGATTATGAATAATTTCTATTTTAGATTAATCAGGACAAATCTAAAGCACTGGGTGAGTTATGGTATTGTCATTAAGACTCAATTCAAGAAGTTTTGTAGTTATATTTTGTAATTTAATACTATCTTACAATAATTATTCACTCATTTTGTGCCAGAACTGTCTTAAGCACTTTATAAGAATTATTCTTCTCTAATAACTTTAAGTAGAGAGCAATATTGATTTAAATATAGCAAAGGTGGCTCAGACTAGAAATTTCTCTATGTACTTCCAAGCCACATATTTAATCTTAAATAACATGTCATTACACCTGATGTCCAAATGAACCTCTAGGATCTTACTACTCCTAATATGGTCTACACATGTGTCTTCCTGAGTCCCATCAGAGACCTAATGTGCCAAAATATGCATTGTAACAAAGAATTCTAGAGAAACCACTGAAAAGATGTTAAAAGAGAAATTAATAATGATCCCATGAAGGAGAATAATGAGGTATCATATCATTAAAATAATCAATTAATCAAAACCAGGTAGAAACATGAACAAATAAGACATGAATCAATTTAAAAATAACAATTAATCATACCTAATAAATCATCATACTGGATTAAAATAGGATTTGTTATGCTGCCTATAAATAACCATTTTTAATACAAAGACAAAGACAAGTTAATGTCAATTTTATGGATGAAAAAGAGACCATGCAATTAGCAATCAAAAGAAAGCTAGAGGTTAAAAACCTATTTCAGAATAAGGAGTTGTTCCTGATTGTAAAGGAATTTATTCATGATAATGTGGTTATTCACTAATAAAATCTACCAATACTAAATATTTAGAAGCAAGAGATTTTTAAAGTACATAAAAAAAACTGACATAAGAAGTACAACAATTTATAAAGATTATGGAAACATTAATCTCAGTAAACAATAAAAAAGAAGTCATAAAATCAGTTAAAGCTATTGAGTACTGAATAAAACTATCAATCTTATTAGCATTTGTGCAAAACATCTCCACAAAATGGAAAAAATATATATATTTTAAAGATACATTGGTAAGAGTCATCAAAATAGACTATATTCTGTTCAATAAATCACACCTCAATAAATTTGACTTGAAATCACACAAAGTATCTGATCTTACCAAAAAAAATTTAACTAGTTAACTAATTAATCACTATGTATCACTCAATAAAATATACCTGAAAAATATCCAAATACCTAATATATCTACACTTCTATATTCTATATAACACATGTCAAAGATGTCACAAAGGAAATTATAAAATAATTTGAATTGAATGAAAATGAAAGTCATATCAAAATTTGTGGAATACCGTTCATTAGTGCTTAGGTGGAATTTTATAACATCAGATGTATTAAAAATGAGGAAATTACTGAAATCAGAGCTCAGGATTTCTATCACAAAAGAATGAAATAGAAAAGAAAATTCAAACCAAAGAGAATAAGGAAATAAATAATGAATAGAGCAGACAAAAATTATAAAATTGAAAACATAATGACAATATAAAAATCAAAGAAAGCAAATCTATTTCTTTGAAAGGATAGTAATTAATACAAATTTCTGGCAAGACTAAGAAAAAAGAATAATAATACATATTACAAATATCAAGACTCATAACACAGTATCATGAGCTACTATATACAATAAAATAATAAGAGACTATAATGAACTTTATTCCAATAAAATTGGCAATTCAAAATAGGCAGATACTTTGAAAAACATTATAAAGTTCACTCAAGAAGTGATCTAAAAATCATATATTTGATATTCAATTTGCATTTAAAAATTTTCTAATGAAGAATATTCCATGCAAAGATAGGTTTATCAGAAAGTTCTATAAAATAGACTTTCCCAGAAAAATAAAATGTGAATGTGTATTAGACTAGCATTAACTTGATTCCAAAACAAGAAAATACATTATAATAAAACTACATACAAACTTCTATTATAAATATAGATGTCAAAATCTTCAAAAACTAGGAAATTGAGTCCAACAGTATTTTAATAAGATAATGCATCAAAATCCTTTGGGGTTTTTCACAGTAATCCAAGACTTGTTTTAAATTTGAAACCCAATTAATGCATTTCACCATTTCTATAAACCTAAGAGAAATCATATGAACATTTTAATAATTGAAGACAACAGCTTTAAACAAAATTCAAACTCATTTTCAAGAGAAGGAAAATTCCACCAGATTAGATCATTTTGATTAAAACTACAGCTAATATCAATACTTTACACCAAATACTATTAAAAGGAGAGAGATGGAGAAATAAATAAAAAGAAATGTAATTTCACTACTATTATAAAACATTCTTGAAAATCTCGGTGCAATAATTTAAAAAAAGATAGTGTCTATTTGAAAATTACCTATTTAAAAAATCCAAAAAAAATTTTTAAAATATTTTCAGAACTAATAAATGAGTTTATCAAGCCAGCATGTTATGAAGTCAACATATAAAAATTGTGTTAAAACATAGTCAAATTAAAAAATCAAGTATTATTGGTAGGACTAGGAGTTATCAGTTGAATATTGATATAAAGTAACGGGTAAAGATCAAAAGATTTGTGAACTTTACTGTAAACCTTAGTTAAAATATGTATGAATAGACTGAGATAGAGAGCAAAAAACTATTTAACCAATCAGTTTCATTTTTACATGATCAAAATAATGCAACTTTTGAATTTTTGGTGAGAGAAGACTCCATTTTCAAAATTGCGAACATGCAGATGGTGTAATATTCTAAGGTATGATCATTATGTGTTCCCTATATGAGAGTGGGAACTGCTCTTTTTAAATATAATTTTCACTTTCTTCTATTTTTCTTTTGCAAACTGATAATTACTATTGAGCAAACATAACTGGCCATGTCACTACTTAGAATACCATTGTAAAGAATGGGATATAAAATATTGCTATACTAAATAAGAACATTCTAGTGATTTGGGATAAAATATACATTTTGAACCTACATAATTTTGGTGATTTTATCTGGTTTAGAAAAAATAACAATCTGTATATTACATCTTGAGTATTATGCAATTAATTTATTTACTAATTGTCCAAACGAAGGTACTACATGTAGGAAAAGCTAACAAGTGAATTATGAATTGCCTGTCAAGTGCTCTCAGTATTTAATAAAAATACTTTGTATTTTCAAATCAAATGAATTGCATAAATCCTGAGTGTGATTTGCGATGTTAATATCCACTGTCCTTCCATGAGTCTCCACACTTTGCATTTATCCCAAAGCATTATATATTGAGTTAAACACTACCCAGGCCTCTTTATGACATATAAGTACACAAAATAGAAGTGTTTTTCCTCAAAAACATTTTATAGCCAATGCTTTCAGAAAATGATTTCCATAAATTGTGCGTACATTTTTCTCTAATACTTTCTGTCATGCTTTACTTTTATTCCAAAACTCTGATCATTTATTTTGTTTGGTGCTACTCAGAAATCTCATTATGATGCTTATTTATCTTCCTCTGAGTTAGTATTTTAATTTATTTAAAAATGTACTTTTGAAACTGATTTTTTAGGCCTCCAAAATAAAAATCATCACCCTTAAGTCAAATCTCAAATTCATGTTTAAAAGAAGCATCTTGTATAATAAATAGAGAAAATCATAGGCTATAGAAATTGAAAGTAGAAGATCACCCTTTTAATTGCAATGACTTATCCCTTTAGATAATACTGGGTTGGGGGGCGGCGGGGCGAGAGTGAAGGAATTACAACACTTCTAAAAGATTTGTGTGTTACACTTGTTAACCAGACTCTAACAAAATTGTGTGATTAAATTTTCCCTATCTTTACAAGGTGTGCTAAGAGACTTAATGACTTCCGGCAGAATACAAGATGCTTGTGAGCTCACTTTAATTAATATCCTAAATAAGTTACTTAGGAATTAGCTACACTTAGATGAGTGAATTTATTCAAATAATAACATTTGATCGGTTGCTACAAATTAGTATGATTAAATAATAGCTTGTGTTAAAAATTTTCTTAATTATATAACATATTTTTCCCAAGAGAAACAAGAAAGAGAAGCATATCCATAGAAATGAGTAGTAAATTACTAAAATGAATACTAAAATAACCTAATACCCTGCAGATGAACTTTAAGTTGTAAAGGAGATTGATAAGACATTTCTTTAGTTCTTTTTTGCCAAAATTAAAAGAATAGAATTATGCTTTCAAATATACTATGAATTGCTCTCTTCAAAACTATGAGATTGTTTTCTTTTCCACCCAATCTAGACTCTCACTTTCACTCATACAATCTAATCTTCTTCATATATTTTCCCATCTCTTCCTGAAAGCATAATTGAATCTAATTAAAGAAGCAGACACTTTATGCCTTTAATTGTTCAGACTGAGAAAACAGTAATGTGCACATCTGAATTTAGATTCTTTTCAGAACATTTATGGTGTTCATTTTAAATTTTTTTTTAGCTTTCTCATCCTCTATACATTCATAGCTATTATTAACATCTGAAATTTAAAAGCATTTTTTATTCATCTCTATTTCTGACTTCACTTTTGTGCTGTCTTGCCTTGTTCTCCAATTAGTAACACTGGGTTGTTATTATTTGTTTTAAAGGAAAGGTACAGGGAGGAATTAAGGCAAGTAAGCAAGAAGGCAAGAAGAAAAAGGAAAAGAAGTATTATATTTATTTTCTATTTGATTGTTCTTCTTGCTTGCTTCCCCAAGCCCCAGGTCTTAAACCAGGGACTTTGGGATGTATGTGGACTATGGCCAGCAAACTAAACCACTAGGCCACCAGGGCACCTGCTGGGTTTTTATGCGCATCCAGGTCACTCTTCTCTGCCTTGCACAAGTCCTAAAATAACCTAATACCCTGCATGCCCTCTGCACCTGCTGACTCACAAGCAGCCTAGTCAGACTGAGCTCACAGTCACCACTGCAAGAAATCATCCCTGATCCCAGACTTAAGTTAGATTGCCCCACCATCACCTTAATACATCCCCTTAGAGCTCCATTTTAAGAATGCTTGATAGTGTAAATGTCCCATATCGTCCACCAGATTGTGAGCTCTTTAAAGGCAAAGACTGTAGATTAATTGCATATGTTGTCTCTGTGCTGAAAGTGCATCGAGCAAGAATTTGTTTACAAAGGACAATTGAGTATCTGGATGACTCGATGAATTTAATAAGTATACAAATAGCTATACATTGTTGGACTAAATTTGATTCATCATCTTCAGAGAGTGGTACAAAGAGCTACTTTCTGTAGTTTTGTTTTTGCCATTTTCTAAAAGATTCTATAATTTAAAGTAAGTTTTTATTCAACTTGTGTATTGTTGGGGAAAGACACTATAATTCATGTGTGAATCATCAGCTTTTATGACACTACGTCACGTGGATAAATCTGAACTCATTTTCAGCTGCCAGACATATTATGCTAACAAATATTGATATTTACTGTCATGAATCATAATTGCTTTGAGAAAGTCCTGCTGTTTTGATGAATAGAGTCTGTTGGTTGGAAATATGTGCTCACTGTGTATACATGTATGTTTATGTACAGTTGGTAGGCAGAGGAGATATTTTTGTGTTTCAACATCATTATACTGAGTGATTATCAGAGTTATACATGTGTTTGAAAATAATGATTTTGAACTTCTTCCATACATTGTACATATTTAGAATGCTGCCCTTCCCTTTAGGAAAAATAGTATGAATGCGTGTCATCTTCCTTTCTGAAACAAACAAAATGCTTGTTTTTGTTTACTTCATGCATGGATTTAATAGTTTCCAACAATAAAATATATTTTGGTTATTGAATTGCACAATTGTAGCTGCCTCATTAGTTTCATTACACAGCTTGAAATAGTTTCACGCCAAATTAAAAATGTAGGTTATTCAAAAGATTAAAGTTGCCAGCTCAGCCTGAAGAAATTTCAAGTTCACCCACAGCAAGAATTTCATTTCTTTATCATTCTACTACAAACCATATTTTATAACAGTTGTAATTATATATGCTATCCTTTTGCAAACACTTACAATTAAATTGTTAAAAACATACTTTATATGTTCACCAGACAGTGGAACTATTTTCCCTCATAGTATGTAATTTTAAACATGTTTATATCAAAACAAACATGAATACAGTGTATGCTGAAAGCTTCAAGTAATTTTACAAATATCATTGTAACGAAGTTGTTTACAAATAAACTTTATTTTACAGAAGACAAAAAGTCAAATCTGCACTGGAAATCAGGTCTTTGAATACCTGTTTTAATGATTGGGTCTCTTTTTAGTATCTAAAACAGAAATAAAAATTTGGTAATTACTTATTATAATCCTAAAAATTGTGATTTATTGTAAATTCTGCCTTTAAAAACAATATGAAAGATGTTACTTAATAGTCTTTGTATATTTAAAATCATAAAGGATGTAAAATAATTAGAATGTAAAAATAAATAGATCTTCTTTGACTTGCAGTGGGTTACATCCCAATATGGCCATCAAACACTGAAAACGTCTTTTTTTGAAAATGCTGGCAATACAGCACACTGTAGAATATCCACTGTGTACCTTTCTGATCCCACGACTGACTGGGAGTAGAAGGTCACACCACTGCTTAGCGTGATGAGAGTATCATACAGTAGTATGATAGCCCAGGAAAATGTCAAAGTTCAAATCAAAGCACGATTTCAACTAAATGTGTATTGCTTTCACACCATGATAAATTGGGACCCATCTGTAGAAACATGAAGTCTATGATTTATTTTTTTCTTTAATTAAATATATGAACAATGGAGATTTTAAGATACTCATTGTTAGTAACTGAGAAAGTACTTGAAAATTTCAGTGTCATAGGGCAGTATTTTCCCAAAATGAATTCCACAGAAAATTAATTTACTTGACTATTAATGTATAACATTTAAATGCTCATTCAATGATCAGATAAACCTGGGAAACACTGAATTAAATTGCTATTTAAGTTCTCATTTGAAACCCTGTTCATCACTTCTACAGTTTGGGTATTTTGCTTCTGCCATATGGATCTTCTTTAAATTGGTCTTTCAGTGTCATTCTTCCTTCTGTGCATTTGCTCTTTTTTCTGCATTCTAGGAATGTTTCCCTTCCTGTTTTGGGAGTTATTTTCTACTTAAGGCACTACATATCCATTTAATCTCATTCAAATTGTCACTTCCTCAAGAAAGCCTTGGTTGAATGCCCAGTTTAATAGGAACTTCAGAATATAAATATCTTTCGTTTCTGTGATATTTTATAATTGCTATTTTAAACACTTATTTGCACGATTACTTTATTAATGCTTCTCCTTATTAAAGCATAACTTATTCTCTAAGGCTGTCTTAGTTCACACTATAAAAGTATTATGTAAATATACATTGAATACGTGAAGTGTGCAAATTCCCAAATGAATTTCATCATGAAACTCTCATTTTGAGGGAGATACCTCAATAACTTGCAAGACTAGGGCTGTGGCAAATATATTTTGGGAAATATTGCATAAAATAGTAAAAAGCAAAGAAAACTTCAAGACTCAGTCCAAGTCCTTCATTAAACAGATAGTCCAAGAAGTTCAGTATTTTGCCTAAATTCATAAAACAAGATATTGATGAGACTGAAACTAAAATAGGAATCTTTCGGCTTCGTTTGCCTTTATTCTCATGATACTATGGAATTAAAAACGAGTCTCCAAAACTTTTTGTCTGTGCTTTTTCAATGTTAATTTTTCATTGATAAGGAGCTGTTTTATGATCTAAGAGAATAGATACTGACTCTGTGATTGCATATTTTTTCATTAACAAAATAGTTGAAGAAAATACACTACAAAAATACTTATTATGTGAATCTTCATTTAAACTCACATCTGGAATGAATTACAAATATTTTTTGCAAAAATAAAAGGACAGTTTTCCCACTGAAGCTTACCATTCTGTCTTGATAAGCACAAGAGTTTTATAAAATGATTAGAAAAATCAGTTCATTTCTCCTGTTTATTTTCACCTTCCCAGTGTGATGGATTAGTCCTGAGTAACGGAGAATTCCGTGAAATTTTCAGAATCAAAGCCAGAAAACACTCTTGAAAGCAATCCCTATGTAACTCCAGAGATATTTTGTAGCATGAAATTATAAGAAACTTCTGCTTTCTGTATTATTGATGCTATCAATTTTAGTTTCCTAAAACCAAATTTATTTAATTAAATATGGAGGCTATTGTTACTCTCTGGGACGTTGTGGCCGACTGAAAAATCACTGATCCTGATAACAGTTGAAGAACATTCCACAAATGTACTACCATTGTTGCCGCTTTTCTGTGCTGACCTGTTCTGAGTTTTGGAAGCCAACTAGGCATGTTTTTATCAATTTCATTTGATTTATGCAAAGTTCATTGTGGATTTAGCAGCAGATGGTTTGCCAATAATTGCAAAGATATCTGATGTTCTGCTATAATTACTTTCATTCTATATGATTATCTTATGTGGAAAGAGGAAAAATAAATAGTAAAATGTTTTTCTCATCTTTTTATACACCCACATGCATAAAATATATGCATATATGTACAAATATACCTCTACACATACAGAGAACATATATTTATACACCCCATATAAATGATAAAATGCAGTAGGCACCACTTTCTCTTGAATTTTTGCTAAAATATTATTAGCTCGTTTGTGAATGGCCCCTGACTCAAGATGATCTAACTTAACTCCTGCTCAACTTTATAATGGTGTGAAAGTTAGCTATATTTGTTAAAATTCGCACATTGAATATCAATCTTTTCCTGGGATAACAATAAGAATTCTATATTCTCTAGTTACACTGAGCAATAGCTGTAAGTCCTCACAATCACCAGGGCAAACACCTGTTCTATTTTTCATTTTCAGTACAGTATTCAATAAATTACATGATTATTATAAAATAGATTTTGTGTTAAATGATTTTTCACAATCTGTAGGCTAATATAAGTGTACTGAAGCACATTTAAGGCAGACTAGGCTAAGTTTTGATATTTAGTAGGTTAGGTGTATTGAATACATTTCGACTTAACAATGCTGTCAACTTACACTTGATTTATTGGTATCTTACTTCATTATAAGTCAAGGAAGATCTGTATTTCAATTACTTCAGGTCTACATATTTTGAGTAAAATACCTGCAAGAAACTCAATGCAAATCTCCCAGAGACTATGGATGGCAGAGGTAGGCTATAGTAAGCAGAGGATATGTGGTTAACATTCACCGAGAACTTTAGGAACACAATGTTTACCATGGAAAATGAATTTTGCAGCAACTAGAAAGTTTTAAAAAATCATTACAGGCACCAAAAGTTGGAGAAATGGTCTTCTAATAATAAAATTATAGTAAAATGGAAATATTAATTTTATTGAATAATATGCTGCATCGTTAATACATTTTTGTGGATATTCGAATCTTCTGAAGGAAACAGGTATCTTTGAGCTTCCAATCCTCCGTAGTCTCGGGAAAGTCAAATGTTTTTATGCACTACTTACATTCTTACAGGAGATTTTGAAGTTTTGCCCAGTTTGTAAAAATGTTATGAAAGATAATGCTATAGCTTCTAATTACACATTTCCTAAAAAATTTTTGTGTAATGTTGCGGTGTTGCTTAAGTGTTAAAATTGCTTAATAGTAAGCTTTTCAAATCATGGCTATTTATTATGAATTTCAGGAAAACTAAGCAACTAAGCTAGGAGTTTAGGACAGGTGGTTTTATTTGGTAAATTCTACTAAACATTTAAGGAAGACATTATACCAATTCTCTACTTTTTCCACAAGACAGAAGTGATGGAAAAACTTTCTAATACATGTTATGAGACCCATGTTACCCTAATACAAGACTAAGACATTTAAGAAAAGAAGTACAAACCAGCAAATATCCTCAAAACTAGCAAATCAAACCTAGCAATGTATAAAAAGAATTATACACCATGACCAAGTGAGATTTATTTCAAGTGTGCATGTCTGGTTCAACATTTAAAAATCAATTAATGTAATCCATCACAAAAAAAAACTAAAGAAAAGAATTGCATAATGAAATCCATACAGAAAAAATATGATAAAATTACATACCTATTATAAAATCTCTCAGAAATTGAGGAATAGAAGGGAACCTCCTGAACTTGACACAGAAAGTCTACCAAAACAAAACAAACCACCCTACAGTTAACTTTATATTTAATGGTGAAAAAACAAATTGTCTACTCATATCAGGAAAAGAATAAGGATATTTCCTTTTATCACTCATTTTCAACATCTTACTGGAAGTTCTAATTTAAACAAATAGAAATGAAAAATAACTGTTTTCATTTGCAAATGATTGTCTCTGTAGAATATACCAAGATAATAAAACCCCTCAGAAATAATAAATGATTATAGCTATGTTGCAGGGTACGAGGTTAATAGGCAAAAGTCAATTACTTTCTTTATATCTGTAATCAATAATTGGAATTTTAATTTTAAAACACATCACTTACATTTACATTAAAATGAAATACAAAAATTATAACAAAATATGCATAAATTATATATATGAAAAGCTGCAAAACTCTGATATAAAGAAATCAAATAGCTAAATAAATGGAGAGATAGTCCATGCTCATGGACAGCAGCCATTGACATGTCAGTCCTTCCTAACTTGATCTATAGACTCAATGCAATCTCAATAAAAATCTCAGCAAGTACTTGAGACTATCAACGAATTGTAGAGTAAGACTTGAAGTCTAACAGTAATCAAGGCAGTGTAGTACTGGAAAGAAAAGAGAAAAACAGATCATTTTAATGAAATATATCATATAGAAATAGACCCACAAATACAGTCAACTTCTCTTTGAGGAAGAAGTAGAAGCAATACAATGGAGAAAAGAATTTTAAACATGATGCTGGAAAAACTAGACATTCATATGCAATTAAATGAATATAGGTATAGATCTTATATTTTTCACAAAATTAACTCGAAATTGGATGACAGACTAAAAATAAAATGTTAAACTATAAAATTCCTCCTAGAAAATAATACCAGAGTTAATATAGATAACCTTGGTTTAGACAATGATTTTTATACACATTGAGGGCACAATTTATGAAGGAGAGTATTGATAAATTGGGTTTCAGTAAAATTAAACACATCTACTCTGCAAAGTAACCATGAAGAAAACAAGAAGACAAGCCACATGGTGGGATAAAATACTTGTAAAAAGACGTGTCTGATCAGTAACCATTAACCAAAATATAGAAAGAATACTAAAACTCAATGGCAAGAAAAAACATATGATTTAAAACTATGCAAAGATATGACCAGACACCTCAGCAAAAAGAATATACAGATGAAAACTAAGAATATGCAAAAAGCAATCATATCATACTCTATTAGGAAAATGCAAATAAAAACAATAAAATAGCAGTTGTCTAATTGAATGGCTGATAGATAAAATACTGACAATAACAATTGCTCACAAAGATGTAGAGCAACAGAAATTCTTATTGCTGATTGGAGTGCAAAATCGTATAGCCACTTTGCAAAACCACTTTGTTTCTTACAAAATATACTCTCTTCATATGATCAGCAATTGTGCTGATATTTACCAAAATGAGTTTAAGCTTTTTACACAAAAACCTTCCCATGAATGTTAAAAGCTGGTTTATTCATAATTGTCAAAATGTGTAATTGTCAAAATGTAGAAGCAACAGAGATAGATGTCTTTCACTAGACAAATGGATAAATGACTGTGCTACATTTATAAAATGGAATATTTTTAGACCTAAATGGAATAAAGCTATAAAGCCACAAAAATACATGGAGGAAGCTTAAATGCATATTACTAAGTGAAGGAAGCCAATCTGAAAAAGTTTCATACAGTGTAATTTCAACTATAAGATAGTCTAGAAAGGGCAAAACTATGGAGACAGTAAAATAATCAGTGAGCGCAAGGGGGTTGGAAGAGGTTGGGGTGAAGAGCAAAGGGGAATTTGAGAAAGAGGTACCATTCTGTATGATGCTGTAATGAAAGATACATTTATCAAAACCCATAGAATGTACTACATACGCCAGAAATGTAAACTATGAGCTTCAATAATGATGTGTCTGTTTTGTTTCATTCACTGTAACAGGTGTACCCCACTAATGTAAGTTATTGATGACTGGGGAAGCAGTGTGGGGGAATGTACATGATGAATGTACTGTCTAATCAATTTTTATTAACATAAAACTGCTCTAAAATCATCTATCTTTTAAAAAAAGCATGTATTTTTGTTTTTTCTCTGAAATAGAAGACAGAAACATTTTCACAATCACAATGGCATGTACATGGTACTTTTTAAAAATAAAATTGTGCTTTTGGTAATCTAGTTACAACTTGGTGTTTCTCTTTATATGACTTGGTTCTATGCTGCTGATCCATGCTTATTAAACTTCCTTTGCTAATATTTAGCTCACCTTTTATACTATTAACCAGTATATATTTTTGTATATATCTTTATTTAGAATATTATCTAAAAATACCTAGAATAATGCATATTAGCATATATCATTTTAACTGGGCACTAAATTGGAACTCAGTGAACCTAGCCATCCAGAAAATGAGTTAATCATAAACAGAGATGTCTGTATTATGTAATTAACATATAGTCTAGTTTCAGATAGACTTAGCTTAGAGACACACAGAATGCAGATAATGGATCAAGTCTGTTGTCCATCGGGACATGAAAACTTGTGATCAATCTGATAAGCCAGCAGACCCCTTGTTGATGCCACAGTATTTGCCATTGTCAACACTGAGGAATTCCCTAAACATCTAACCTTCCCTCACGTTGTCCTCAGCACATGTCCATATAACCTCTATAACCCTGACTGTTGGGGAAATGGATCGAGACAGAACAGGTCTTCCACTGTCTTCGACTGGCACCACTTGATAATAAAGCACTTTTCTTTGTCTACCAACATTCACCCTCTTAAGTACTGGCCCTTGGGACAGCAAGTGATGGACCTGGATACAGTAACATTATTATCAAGACCATGCTGTGTCTTTACTGCTTCTGGGCTAGTTTTTGTTAGCCTTAGTATAGTAGTCAAAACATTAAAGTTTTTGAGAAAACCATGATATCTCCTCTTCATGATTGATGTTTAGCTTACATAACTTTTCTCTCCTTCGAAAAGTGAAAAATGAAAAAAATGCCCAATATATTTTTCTATATTTTGACCAAAGCATTTAAGATTATTTCTTTCTTGAATGAATTTTAATACCTTTGTCTTATGTGTATAATGACAATCATTTTAGAGCTTATGGCCTTTATTTTAAACATCTGTGCAGATAAATGTATCTAAAATATTCTTTTATAGAGCTTGGAAAATATGAAGTGGGGCCAGTTAGAGAGGACAGCCTTTAGATTTCAAATCTTTGTGTAAACTGTCACTTTTTTGTAACAGTTGAGACTTCAGAACAAAAATGAATCAATCAGAAGTTTATTTCATGGAACATAATTATAGAAAATGCACCTGCCATGTCACAGGCATGACTTTTTAAGGAAATTTGCTGTCACATATAATATAAATTGTAGAGGGCAATTGAAATCCAGTTTTGGTATAAGTAGCCAGTTTGATTTTAGCATTCATTGCTATCTAAAATACAATATGCAATCAAGGGATGATTAATGATTTCATACATAATACATAGATAATAAGATATAATTAAACTACATTCCTCAAAGTGTAAATATAATTCACAGAAAATGAGGATACTTGAAAGAATATACACCTAATGAATCTATAAATACCCTGTAGAGTTTATGTGCATGGGTTCTTTAGTCAAACAATGTGAATTACAATCAGATTTCTGTCGTTACTAGTTATGTGACTTCAGGTAGTCAATTAAGTTCTTGGTGCCTCAACCTCCTTCCTCATTTATAAAACAAGGATAATGATGTCTTTAAACTACTTTGAAAGTTAAATATAGGGTTTAAATAGGCTAATACCTTCCCAGTCTATAGTAAACTATCATTATGATGGTGAGAATGATTAAGATGGTGACCATGTGACTAAGGTCAAATTTTTTGTTATATTAGGCACTTCTCATCACTTAGTCTTATATAGGAAGCAGGTGCTTTTAGAGACATGATTGGTCTGATTAGAATAAAGCAAAATTTGATTTCTTCGGGCAAGGAAAAATATCTGAAATAATGTGTCTGATAAAGTACTGTTGTATTTTTTCGATATTACTTTCCTTATCCATTTTTATCTATAGTACTTTAATTCTTACAAGCACACAGACACAATCATTTCCATTCCTTCCTTTATTCAAATGCATTTAAAAGAGCAATATACAGATTGTAAAGTGAATAATAATCAGACATAGCTGGTGTGTTATTTATATTCTACTATTTTGACAGGTGTTTTAATGTTTCTGAGTCTATACTCACAAATATAAGGTAGGTTTTATAAATGTAAGAAATAAATATATTTATATTTATATATATTTATAAATATATTTATAGTACAACTTTGTATGATTCCTTTAGAAAATGTTCTGAGGGCATGAGATCTAGTAAAAATAATTATATATATATATATATATATACACACACACACACATATATATATACAAAATAATCATTTTTAAATTAGCATGAGAATTTGGGGGCGATTACAAATGTATTTTCTTAATGATATAAAACATAGAATTAGAACCATCCCTGGCATGTACTGATAAGTTTTTAATACCTATATTTATTTATCGTATTTTAACAGTAAGCATGAGTTTTCTGGATCCAGGCAGAATCATTATTTACTTACAGAGATTGTTGACACTGCTTCTCCATGCCCTATTTCCTGGTTGAGTGACATGATAAGGGTAGATGTCATCAGTCTGTACTATAAAAAAGAAACACAGAAATAATGACTTTCAGAGCTTTCTGGGTAATGGTTTCACAGTGATTTTCCTTTTCTCCTGAGATCTATTGGAATCTTAGCTTTCTAATGTAGCCTCACTATTCAGGAGAGAAGAGGACGATCTTTAGTTTGTCACACTTTCTAATGTAAACAGATGGCCCTGTTTTAGTCTTGATTTCTTTTTCTTCCCTTTTAAAATGTAAATAAGTGACTCCAGGGAAAATAAACATAAATATCTCTTGGATATTGTGCTGTCTCTCACTTTCAAGGTTTTTTGCCATCCCCTCATCCATCTAGAATGCCCATAATTTTTGCTCAAAAAGTCTTGACCATGAGGTAACATGAAAATATCCAGCTTGTTTTCTAATAATATATAGCAGGTACTCTATATTGGCTCACTGATTGGAAAACTAAAGTATAGGGCAGATACTTGTGATACTATAGAATAAATGAAGACTATTATCTACATATGGATCAGAATCTTCCCACTCTGCCCCCTACCTCACATTAATACCATTTTCTACTAGTGCTTCACTCATTCCATGCTCCAACCACACTGAAGTTCAACTTTTCATGGTTCCATACTTGACTGAAAAGGATCTCATTTTTCTCATTTTTTCCCCAGGCAATATCATAGTTGCTTCTCAGTTCATCAAAGTTTACTTCCATGAATTTCTTTCATATTTCTCCTGGATAAATTTGCTAATGTTTCCTTTATTCTCCACAGCATTGTTTATGTAGTAATGAATCTTCTAGACAGCATATTCTAATTTGACCTATTGCTAATTACTAGTACTTTGTGAGGTTAAATTTATTTTTTTTATTCAAATAACTCACAACAAATGGAAATATGCTTTGCTCCCAGATGATTTCTAAATATTGTTTCCCAACTTGGATATTACCAGAGAGGATAAAAACTCATAGTGTGACAGGCCAGAGTGGATCTTATGTAAAAAGACTAGTTCACTATATAGTCATAAGTAAATAATAATAATCTTGACAACTATCTCATACTAAGCAAAATGATAATCATCATCACCCTCATTTGAAAAGGATAATGAGCATAAATGTGAAATTGAAAAAGCTTTTTTCAATGCGTCTAAATGTAAACATAAGAAATACCTCCATGAGCATGGATAGTAAAGGCAAAACAGACGCATATGGTACCAATATTTTTTTTAATATTTATAAATTAAATTTAAAAAATTGAACAGGTACTTCACAAATGGCTCCAAATCATATGCTGAGGAACTCAAAATCACTAGTTGTCAGAGGAGTACAGATAAAATCCAAGAAAAAATTATGGTCATACATTCATCAGATTGTATTAAAATGAAAAAGCTGATCATACCAGTATTGGACAAAGATGTGGATCAACTGAAACTCATTTACTGTTGGTAGAGCTTTAAATTAGAAAATGTTTACAGTGTCTACTAAAATTGACAGCTCTAGTCTATAGTGCTATCACTCCATTCTGGGCTTATCGTCAATGGAAATCAGTTTAATAACCAAGAAAATATATGTATAATAATATTCACAATGGCACTACTATTCATCATCATAAGAGATTTTAAAACAACCCAGATGTATATCAACAGAAGAATGTGTAAAAGTATGGCATATTCAAAGTAAGCAGCGGTGTGGGAAAATTACAAAGGCATAAATTTGGTCAATAAAATGCGACAGAAAAAAACATAGATTGTGCTACTCCATTTTTATAAAACTTAAACACAGGAAAAAATTAATTGATTGTTATAGAGATGAGAATCGTGATCATATTTGAAAGTAAAATTGACTAGGAAGAGTTGTTTCACCAGTGATATGAGATGAAACATTCTGAGAATAGAAATAATATAAATCTTAATATGAGAGGTAGTTAAATAACTGTATAAATATGTAAAATGTTTAGCTATTTACTTATAAAAATTCAGCTATATCCCTAAAATTTATATACTTTGATAAATGTAAGTTATATCCTAATAAAAAGGGAGAAATACTTCCTCAACTGTGACTGACATTTTGCATTGTTATACAAGTTTCAGAAATACATCTTCATGTAATATCCATTACCAAAAATTGTTGGGAGTGCGTTAACTTTGTAAATCAATTTAGAAAAATTGACATATATGATATCATCTTCTTATTGCAAAATAAGGCATATATTTCATTTATTATCTTTTTCATTTTTCTCAAAGATGTCTTGTACTTATTATATAGTTTTCAAATATGTTAGATTTATGTTTCATAATTGTTCTTCTAGATACTACTGCAAAAAATATTTCTAGATGTCAATAAGGGTTACTTATTTCTTTTACAACCCACCAGGCTTTGTACAGTCCTCGACTAATAATCGATTGCAATTTATATCAACAGAATTTTAAGAAAAGGTAGAAACAGAATTTTGTTCCTCTGAATTTTCAGTAATTCTAAGTTAGTAATTAAGATTTAATTTCATAATTATATGAAATCTATGTTGGTGAAGAAACAAAGAAATAGCTATCAATATGTCTGATACCATACATAAAGTTAGAGGAAGAGCCAACTCAGTGAATCAGAACATTTTTACTCCAATGAGAGGTTTAATTATGATTTAATTTCCCCTTCATTAATTACAAGGCTTCATATGATTTTTGACACATATTCATGCTTCCTTATCACATGCTTTAGAATATTAAGTTATTTAAAACCTTTTTTATAAGGTTGAATTGTTTTAATTATTAAGCCCACATATTAAGAGCAGATTTTAGTATATTAAAAAAAAATTCAGCTCATTATAAATGGACTAACTCAAATATTACTGATATTTGTGAAAGTGTTACATGCTTTATTATCTATTTAAAGTGGAATCAAAAATATGTTAGTCCAAATTTGCTTTAATGGAAATACATTCTTTAGTATAAACATAGTGCATTTGCAAGTGAACAATAAATTTAGGCTTAGCGTTTCTAGAAAATGAAAAAATACATACTATGTTAAATTTTGTATTGAGGCTTAAAAGTATAAGATGGCTATCAAAAGTGTGATGGAATAGATGTAAAAATTGTTGCTTTCATAAGCATAGCAATCATTTGACTTTTCTTACATCGTTTTGTAAATAAGTTGATTAATTGAACAGAATTTTTAGAGTAAACTAATAAAATAATCCTTAAATGCAGTTAACAGCAGTGGATAATGTTTTTCTCAGCAGGTACAGCATGGTTAAATGAGTTATTTTTTAAATGTCAAGGAGACAGTTTTCTTATAATAATGTTATTATTATTTATTGTTGATAGCATCATACTCATTTTAAGATATTGAAATTATTTCTTAGTCCGTGAGTATTCTACACCGCGCCCACCACCCGAGTTCCTGGTGTCTTTACCACCAACCACTTCGTCCCCTCTCTCCTTCCTTCGTCCCTCCCCACCCACACTGTCAGCCCTAACTCCTCCTATGAATGAGCCAGTTTTGATGTTTTTACTAAAACATAAGTGATGTAATGAAATTGAAGTTCATGATTTTACACAGTGAGGAAAAGGGATTACCATCACTGTGTGAGGATGTTAGTATCCATTTCAGTTCAGAATAAAAGATTTTATGATCTTAAAACTAAATTAATGGGCTAGTTCACTCTTTGTCAATCATACTGTTAAAATGTATTATTAAAATACTGTAGGGAATTACCATTCATTCAGTTTATTTGTAGTCTCTGTCCTTTATATCAGTAGACTTTCTTTTCATCAGAAAAATGAAACTGTAACAGCACAGTAAATCTGAAAATAACAAAAACAACTGCATATTTTAAATAAATGGAAAACATACACACTCATATATAATATATATAATATGATCTCATAGGTTTTGAGATTTTGATTTAAAACTTCATTCCTAAAATAACATATTTCAAGCAGATTAAAAAGATTATTTGTTCATTTACCCTACTCAAGATATACTGGATTTAAATAGTGAAAAGGTATAAGAAAGTATTTTACCTAACTTTTTCTCCTTTCAGATTCGTTGACTAAAAAACTACATATGGATCATTTCCCTCTGAGAAAAATTCAGAAACTAGTTGAGAGATTCCTACACATCAGGTAACTGAGAAAATACATTGAAACAAGTAGGAATATATGAGACACACTTTTGCCATAAACCCCACCCCTGGAACTGTGCTTTCGACTGGAAGGGGATCCCCAAACTTAGCCCTAAGAAGGGAAGGGTTTGAACCACTAGTCAAGTGGCCCAATTTTAACAGCTGCCATCCAGGGGTCTGAGTCCTAAATGTTACTTGTCTCTGAGATCCTGTGGGTTTTGTGGTTAAGAATTCCCTGAAACCGCCAAAAGCAAAGGAGCACTTTAAAAAGGCTATATCATAGACTGGCTGAAGAAGTAGTAGATAAAAATACTCAATTCCCAAGGGAGTTATTGAACACCCTATCATGTTAAATGTGTAAGTATAGAGTCTACATGTGTGCATATATGTGTACATATATATATATTTATATTTATATATGTGGAGTGTGTGTGTGTAGCGGTATTTCTGATATTTTTCATTGAATTATATGAGTAAATATTGAAGAATAAAATATATGAATGTAATTTTATATTCAGCAATTGGTCTTCTTTTTAAAAATAAAATTTTAAAATATGTATCAATAGTTCAATAAATGTTTGGGTCATGTTTGTTACTTCACTTCTGTATGCAATCATTACATATTTCTGATTTTTAGGTGTCCCTCAATGCTATATTCAGTGGGCAGTAACTGTTTTCATATTATTAGTATCACCAGAAGACTGATATGTTTTCATGTTTTATAACATAATATATGATTATCTTTTATTTACACTGATCAGAATCACTTTATTCCCCATTATCAAAAAATGGAATATATTCATGAAATATGCTGCATACTGGTTTGCTATAAACTATACTTGATTTTTCCATTAATGTAATATAGATAGCATTATAAATACTTGAGACAGGATCCTAATTTGTTTTATAGAAATGCTTATATTGCTTTTTAATTTTTCTTAAGTCCTGAATTATCAATTTTATGTTGTGATGATGTTGGTGGATTATGTGTGGAGACGGGAACTGATTGTCTCTTAAAATCTCAGGGGGATTTATATTCTGCATATACTCAATGATCAGATGGCAGATACTCTTCATTTTCCATATATTGCACTAATGTCCAATCTACTGGCATGAATAGTATAAGTAGCAAATGTATACATTTGCATAGATATATCTTACATGCTTAAAGTTCTACAAACTTTTTAAAATATAGTCACAACTTTTATGATCATGTTGGAGAAGCATATTTGTAAATACCATTTGTGCATTTATAAATTCTTATTCAAAAATGGGAACTGTATGTAAAGATTAATGTTCAGTAGTTGTATTTAATCATCACCCTTTAGGTATGCCTGTGTTCCCCCTCTTCTCTCTATTTCTGACTTTGACTTTTTCTTCAAGATCTACATTCTTGTATTATGGTTAATTATAGAAGTTGTTTTCTTCTGGATGTGTGCATGTGTGAGACAATGGAAAAATATTTTTAACTCTCTTTTTTCCTGTCTCTTGCTATGTTCCATATATTACCAAATGCTTACAAGAATGAAAGTCAAACATAATATTAAGTAAAACTGATGGATTATATAAGAATTTACTATTACATACTCTTTATCAGTAAGGTACACTTAGGACTCAGAAACCATACCAGTGAATAGGGAAATTTTAATATAAAAATTACTATGTGCTTAAATACAAAACTAGATAATAAATCACTGAAGATATGACAAAGGTACCAACTTTAAAAAGTGGCCTTGACAGGCCCTGATGACCCAAGCACTAAGCCAGCATCAGAGGCGTAGACCATTTAAAGCCCAAGGACCTGGGTTTATGACTCAGGGCCAAGGTTATCAAACTAATAAAATTAAAAAAAGAAAAGTTCTTCCTCCCCTTCCTGTCTTCTTTCCTTCCTTCCTTCCTTCTTTCCTTCCTTCCTTCCATCTTGCCTTCCTTCTTTCCTTCTTTCCTTTTTTAGAATGCTTCTTTCTCTTCTCCCTTCCTCTCTTCAAAAAACAGAAGAGTTTTGACACCTATCTATGTCTAAGCAAAAATTAAATGATAAAGTAACATATGATAGGGCATTGAAAAACCAAGATCCAGATATTTCTAAGAAGACTCGCTGCTACAAGAAGGAGAGCAGTTTGCTAGACTGTGCCGGCTGTTGAACAACTGAGAGCTTTAGGCAATGAAATGACTCTAAAAAAAGAAGCCTGGAAGATGTCAGCATCAGACCCAAAAGGATTTTTTATTGTCCGTTATGATGAATACTTCCAGGACTCGATACATGGCCAGTGAACTTGATGCGACATTGAAAACCATCAGAGTGGAAGAAGAGTCCCATCCTCCTCCGGGCATGCAGTGTTCCGTTACTCTCTACTGGCGGAGTATAAAGACTAGTCAGCTCACAAAATAGAAATACGCTCACTGTGCCATTATCATAGAATAGGACAAATGGGCATGATTTGAGGACTAAAAGGCAATAACTTCATAAACAGAATTCTACTTTGTTGCCTATTCAACATGCATTCACACAGATTTTTATACTCATTTAATGTTTTCATGTACAACACAGGTCTTTGCTTCCATTTGAAGCACAGCTGTCCTTTGTATGTAAAGAAATTCTCATCCTATCCTCAAAGTTAAGAGACTTTGAGGAAGAGTTATAGATAGATGTACTGTCTATCAGTGGATATGTTGATTACACTTTCAGTAATAGTCCCATTGAATATTTTTATATCTAAATACAAATTTTTATTGAATACTATATACTAAAGTCCAACAAATATATAAAATAACAAAAAATATATTTTTAAAATTCAATATATTAACCATGATTAAATCTTCAGTAATGAAGTTGAGAGACACCATTAAATTTGGCTAGTTACTTCTTGTTGATGGTATATGCACTAAGATTAAATATTCACATGAACACCAGCATATTGCTGAACATTTTCTTGTTATAAAAAGTGTTTTTCAGTTAAAGTCATTCTGCATAGAATATCATGGTATTAAATACAACATCCTTTGAGGTACAGATAATGCTGATGAGGTACAGATGTGGTGATATAATCATATTAAAAGTTCAGTGTTAAACTCTTCTGGTGGAAAAATATACATTTATCTGCAGTGGTTGCAGGATGAGATTTGGTTAGGTGAAAAAGCATTTTGTTGAATCCACTCCTGCCAAATTGTCACTTTGTCTATGTGGTTATTGAGGAAAAACACCAAGTACTAGAGCCTCCTGGGAAAGGCTGACAGACATGATTTTCTTCTACAATTGATGTTATTTGGTGAGCTTTCCAATGGATTACACGTCTCTTCACACATTGTATATTTTGAGAGATTTAGCCATTTGGCGACAGAATCACTACTCTTCAAATCCTTTTCTCTTTAATTCCCTGATTTCCAGTCAATACATTAGAAACTGCCTGCAAGTATAAGTATATCCATTCTTATGATCATTTCTGTGTGCAAAGAAGAAAAATAAAACATATAACTCATAACATTGGACAGAACTTCCTCTACTACAATACTTTCATAGTATAGATCATTGGATTTAATACTACAGATGTGCTTTTGGAACGGTGCAGGCATATCACGCAAAACTATCTGTAAATAGTAATGTTTTTTCTTTCCTATTCAGCAATTTGTTAAAAAAAAAGTCTTCATGAGATCTTGGGTGTTAATTGAGGAGAGTAATTAATGCAAAAGTAGTTAATATTAAAGGAATCTTAACCGCCCCATTCCAGGCTCTTACATACCATTTCTACTTGGTGATAACTCATTAACGTACATGCCCTTAAACCAGATTTTGTGTTTTATGATAAGAATTTCCGGTTACATAGTCATCTGATATCCCACAAACAGCTCTTAATTCTTACCAAGTTCCAGTAGTACATTAGAATTTTGGGTTGTTTTTTTTTTTTTAATGGAAGAGTGTTTAGTTGACTAAGAGGACATGACCTTGTTCTAAAATTGTTGACATCTGAAATGATTATCCTGTTGGCACTTGCAAGTGGCTTCATACAAAATCCCATTCTCCTAAGAAATATTGAATATCATCAGGATCATAACTCCCAAATGGAAATGCAGCTTATACTATAGTCTACATCTGTTATAGAGTTTTATTTTACTCTAATGCCTCTCAATACTAGCAGCCTATTGACAACTTAATGGATAGTTATAAGTAACACAATCAATAGTTATATATGTTGCTTAAAAATGAATAAATTATAAAGTATTGTGCTTCTGTGGCAGGTATATGAAACACACTGACTTTTATTTATCAAGGACTATCATGAAAAACCCAGATCATTTGGTCCTTAGACATTTCACTGTGGTAACAAGTTCTGAAATTTTGTGGGATATAACTCTAAATTTCTAGTTTGAATGCATTAATTACTCACTACTTCCTGGTCATCAGACTAATGCAGCATTATTTCATCAATATAGTGAACTAGTTTGATTTTATATGAAATTTATAGATATAAAGTATACTCATGTACTTACCAAATGAAAAGAAAAAAGAACAACAAACCAAACATATATGGTCTTTGAAAACTAGCATTAAGAAAGTCTATTTTTCAGGTCCATAGCAGCATGCCATGATTTGTTCCTAAGAAGATATATTAAAAAAAATAATAAATCTGCATTTGGAATCACCACCTGGTGAAGTTTATGATAATACAATGTTATACTGCAAGATCATTGTAATTACTGTGTTTATATACAGGTAAGCTATTTTGGATGTGATAGGTCTAAAAATCCATGCCTTTCTCAAAATATCCATGCATTTGATCAGGGAATTAATCACTGTATTTTCCTCCCAATTGGATTATTTTTGGTTTAATATCCTAGAATTGAGGGGGAGTTTAGGGTAATACCATTTATTTCTTTGTGTAATAGCTCTTATCATAGGGGTAAGAGATACCTGTGGGATTTCTGCCACATGCCAATAATATCTGTTCTAATGATATATTAAAAAACTAGGGATATAACTAAAATAGTCACTAGAAAAGTATATACTGATCTGAGTGGAGATTAGCCCATATATATCATCTTATCAACAAAGGCTTCCAGTTTGAATTACGAGCTAGAATAGCATTTTTATGTCCCTACAAACCATTGTCAATTCAGAATAGGTTTTTAATAATCCCTTTATAATCTGGCTACCTCATTTTTTTAAATTTCATATTTATTCTTGTAGATGGCTAGAGATTTTTCCTTTAAGAATTCTTGGAAGAAGATTTAGTATATTAACTTGTGACAGTGACATAAAGAATTTCCTCTAGGAACCCAGATTTTGCTGAATCAATAGGCTCTGGTCTCTGAACCCATATAGATATGGTTAACAGTGATAAAGAGGGTAATGCGTTGAAGTCTGTTTTCACAGATCCTAAGATTTTTGGCCAAAAAAATCTTTGAGGTTTTGTTTCCTTGTTATGTTTTATATATATTGATCAAGTAATATTCTTGTAGGCTGCAGAGTTATTTGATTTATTTATGAAAATATAGCCAGTTAGTCATTGCTAAAAGTATCTGAGTGTAAAATATTCTAAATATTAATATATCCCTGCCTCCACTTATGGTAAATGTATCATCTTCTCTTTGTCAGTAAATTTATTCTATTTTGCTTTGTGTGATTCAATCATCCTCATTCAAATCAGGAGCTCTTACATAGTGACACTTCCACAGTCACATTTGGCCCATATAAGAGAACAAGAAGAGAGTATATTAAAACTGAAGTTGCTGATTCATGTTTCTGGCAAAAATAACAGGCAGAAATACAACTTACTCTTGCAACTTAAAGACATTTTAAAAATAAACAAAATATATAAAACAATGTTTATGTTTTTTGTATATAAAACATCTGACATGCAGGACTTATGTCCCTGAGAAAGGAGAAATGAAGTGAGCCTTATATTTTCCCCAATATATGTCTGAAAAGAGTTTCTAGGATGCAGTCAAAGTTTGGGGACCTGGGTAAAGTCTGGAAATCACTCTGAGTTGAGAAGAGAGATCTATGAGATCATAGAGGCCTAGGTTATCACCTAGAGGCATTGATGGCATTGATGGCATAGTGGATTGGAGAGTGATGAGTAGTGAGTGGAAAAACTCAAGAAATCTACATAGGGTTCCTCATGTACCTTATGTGACTACCTCATATGACACACATGTGCAGAGAAATTTCCAAGGGGAATAACCTCCCAAAAGAAATCAAGTAGACAATGCCAAAGGTTTACATAGAAAAGGGAATATATCTTGTTTATTCAACCAGGATGATAGATATTGTAAATTTTCAGGATGGTGGTAAATTACTCAGCAGGATACTACCTTAGTAATGGGGCAAAATTAGTTCTAGATTAAAAGCTGCTTTCATCTTGTCTAACAAAGCATAAAAGTGATCATTAATAGAATCAAGCCACTTTAAAGAGCCAGGTGTGGAGTTTGCTTAATTATCAGAAATTGGGAGAGATTAAGTGCAATTATTACAATAATTAGTGAGTATAACAACCAAAAAGAGTGAAGTGGCAGCCAAAATTGTCCAATCTCTTCTCTTGCAAGTTCCAAAAAGTCACTCCATTATCTATTGCAGCCTTTCTAAGTTTATTACAAATAATAAATCCATGTGCAATTCTCCAGATTCCTAAATTTGTATTGGTTCCCTTAAATAATTCTAGACACTATTACTATACGAAGATCAGCTAATTAACAGGTCTTTCACCAAGTAAGTTAATATATTCACAGGTTCCAGGAATTAGGATAAAGGAATCTTTGAAAAGTCATTATTCAGCCTATTTTAAGTGATGAGTTGTAGTAGGGAAGACCAGTTGGAAGCATATGAAATTGCCCTCCACTTGGCTATTAAGTAAAAACAATATTACAATCTAGGGGCTATGTGGTGAAAATCAGTGACAAAATTAACAACCCAAAAAAGAATTCTAGGCTAACGGTCCCCATCATACCTATATTCAATTCATCAGTCTGTCCTTCGTAGGAAATGGATAATTCGTGTTGGATAAGTATAGACTATCAGTCAAAAAGTAGCCCAGATGTTCTTTGTTATACAATTGTGATATATTTGCTAGAACAGAAAAATATGGTCTCAAGTATATGATAAACAACTATTGATTTGGTTAATATGTTCTGTTCTAACCTCAGCAGAAATGAAGTCGGAACTACTCACATTCATATAAAATAGAAAGCAATATAACTTTTTTCATAGGGTTTGTTTTCTGTATTAAGATAACCTAGAATATCCCGAGAGTCTTCAGAATATTGATTATATTTCACCAGTAATGCTGTAAAGAATTAGCTAACATGCTGAAAGCAATCTGTAGACTCTGCCTGCCCCAGGGTGTGGGAGATAAACCCTGTGTGTTTCAGGGCCTTTCACATCCAATGCCTTTTAGGGTACTGGTGGAGGAAAGCTTTTGCAGGATATTCTTTTCAAAATAAGGCAAATTGTTTCATCTTGCACCTTAGAAGGAATCATAACGTTCAATTAACTTCTTTGAGTTTTGATTCCTCCACATTAATAGGGATACTATTCTGGCTCTTTTGGTGCACAAAGAATTTCTACCTTTATTAGAACTCAGAACAGGAAATACTATGAGAATATCCAGGCAACAGATTTTTTGTTGTTAGTAGTATTAGTGGTAGGAAAAATGTTTGTATTTTTAATACTATCAGAAACAAAGATTTTTATAAGAGAACAGGGAATACCTTTTAAAAGATTTCGATAATAATAATACTAAATTTAAATGTGGATTGTTAGTATGACCTTATGAAATAATATAATACATATATAAATACAGATGACTGCTGTCTGTCCAATTGGTTGTGCTTAGATTCTGCATCATTCCAGTACTATCAGGTACACATATCCTTCCTCCCAAGGGACAGAATTCCTTAGAGAAATACTAGGGTTTTTTAAAGAAGTAACCACAAAAAGATTATTTCATCAGAAAATGTAATAACTTACACTTATCTATGTAAGTAGTAATATAACCTTAAGATACATTCCACCAAAAGTACATATTTTCATGGAGAAATTGACATTAACATAGTGAAAGATTTTCACATGCTTCTCTTAGTGACAGATCAAGCACACATGAAAATAAGATCCAGTGTCAAGTGTTTCTATAATGTCAGTTTCTGCTTGGGATAAGGAGAGAAAGAGGTGATCATGGGACATTTTCTAGTAGAAATTTAGAAATTAACTCAAAAATATCAACGAAATTATGTCAAAATGATATATGAACAAATTTGAAGAGTCCTCTGGTCATATTTAAACAATTTGGACAGTTAAAATATTTATATATCCACACTGATATTAAAAAGAAGAGGAGGCAATGAAATGAACCAGTGAATCACTATTTTGTAAAAATCACTGTGATGCTTTGGGCCAAGGGGATTTAAAGCAGCTGACCTTTGACTCAGTTCTTGGAGCTTTGGAGTATGAGTGTACTCTCTTGGAGAGAAGGCAGATGACTTGGGCTATTATTTTAATAAACATGCTAATAGCTAGACTTTCTGATAAATAGACTAATACTATCTGCTTGGAGGAGAGTCTTTTTATAAGAAATTTTTTTACTGGAATGTCTTAAGAAGATTGCTGATGGTAAAACTAGAATTTATGAGGAATCTCTTCCAGGAAAGTATCCTGTAACCTCTGTGACCATCTGCAATATAAACGATAATTTAAAGCCTAGAAACTCTCACCAAATGAGGTGATTGATAAAGTTGACTTAGAAACTTTATCTCTAATAATAAGCCAGAGGTATGCTCTTATTATGAGAAGAACTAGCCTGAAGACAACACAAACTTCTCTGTTTATCTGCACTTTGAAATCATTGGTTAAACTTGAGACTGGTTAATATCTCACCTCATTTCACGTATAGTTTAAATAATGATGATAAAATATTTTACCTTAGAGGATCAACATTCAGAGTGAAATTTTACTACTTTTGGGCAGTTAATAATGTACCACCCTAATGCATAAGCACAAACAGTAAAGACCTTTAATTTTCAAAGTAACAAAAAGTAACAACCACTTTGGCTAACTTTTTAAAAATGTCTGATAAAAGAGGTTCCTATTCTATGACTCAGAAATTTTGTCCCTACCTATATAAATGATCACTGAATATATCTATTAAAAGATATGTACTAGAATTTTATAACAGCTTTATTCCTTCCCAGGTTGAACCAAATTATCTATGTGTAGTAGAATGGATATATATATATATATATAGTAGTGTATCATGCAATTGAACATTATGCACTAACAAGAAAGAGCAATTGCTTCTACATGAAAATCATTACTGAAACTCACATTCATAATAATGAAAAGAAGAATCCAATACAAATACTGTATCTATAAATTCCATTTAGAATAAAGTAGAGACAAAGTCATCTATAGAGACAGAAGTCAGAAATAGCCGTTATGGTGATTATCTCTGAGACCCATCACTGGGAAAAGGTCACTATGGAACTTGTTAATATGTTGAAAATGAAGTAGGACGTGATTATACATCACATTGAATTATATATTTTGTGACTTTTGAGTGGTTTATACCTCAATTAAAAATATAGAAACAGCAGAAATAGAACTGAGAATTCTGTTAACTAAAAACCGTCAAAAGTTCTCTGTTGACATTGAGGAAAAAGAAAACAATTTACATGTTTAATTCAAATATTTAGGAAAAGCCCATGTAAAGTTTTTCAATATTGATTCCTTACATATATTATTAATTTACAGGAAGTTATATCTAAGAGTTTAGCTTCAATCTGTGGGTAAAATCTGAGAAAATATAAAAATGATTTTACTTTTCACTTACCTCAAACAACACAAAGCAAAGAAGAAATTAAAAACTGATGACTCATTGAATTAATTATATGATCTCTCATCTTTTTAAATTGTATCAAAATTTGGTAAACATAGGATGCAAACAAAAGATATATTTAGGATTTTGCTTAAGTACAGAAAAAACATTTTTGATAATTAACTCAATGAAAATGCTTGCTTCAATTTACTGGTGTACTTAGTCTCAGGTAAAACCCATCATTGCCTTTTAGTGAACAATCAAAGTGTCAGAGAGCCTGGGGAAGGGCAAGGCCACCTGTGCTAGAAAAATGACCTTTTTGCAGCAAAGCTTTCCAGGTCCGACAGACGAATGTCTGTCTTAAGGAATTGTTGGAGCAATAGAATTCTTGTGCTCTAATTCTAGACATGCTATTGGATAGTAGCAGATAGCAGGTTTTGACCTTTCATGCTTTTCCCAGAAAGACAGGAGGAGGCTGGCCCTGTTTAGATTTCAGAAAGGTCTTCAGACTCTACCTGCATCAATAGAATGTGACATCAATAGAATAATGCTTTTGTAGTACCTATTATAAGATACTTACAAAAACTTAGTATAAACGCCTGATATAAGCTCCTTTGTTTGGAAGGTAAACATCATTTCCATTACCATCTTGTTTTTGAGATCTGCAAAATAAACTCCAGTAATGTGTATATCATCACTCATGAACTACCCCCATGAACTCATGAATCAAGAATGAAATCATTAAGCACCTGGCTCAGTACCAGTTGCTTTTGTTTCCTTTTCCTGTATAATCTGTTCTCAGGGCAAGAGTTGGACTTATATTCAAAAAAAAGTTTTGCATAAAAGTAACATTAAGAAGACATGTAACATGATATAATTGTACACTTAACTCAGTTTTATTTATCTGAACTTTGCTTTATAAAGTAAATCATTTTCCTTGTAGAAGCTCACAGAGATACAGAATTTCTTTTCTTCTTTTTCTGTTTTTTTAAACTTCATTTTCCTGCTAGACACAGAGCTGTTTCTAGAGAAAGGCATTAAATCAAGCTGTTAGCTCTGCCCCATTATTTTATACACTTCAGGTTGCAACTGGAAATACCTATATCGAAATTTATATGGTAGCATTAAATAACTTCAAACTAAATGTGTTTCTTCAAGGATGAATGAAGTGTGTATATAGTCTATATTTAATAGTCATGCAGAAGCACACTGAAGATACATAAAGGGTGAGAAAGGGCTGAGACCTCTAGTGTTCAGTACTTACGCTGAAAGTTTTAGTAATAACAAGAGTGTTCTAGTAAACACTTTGCTTTTTATGACCTAATTTTTCTGGGAGTTGTATTGATCAAAAATATTTTGGCAGCTGAAACTGAACAACAGAATACTGTCCAGGTTCTTACATGCAGCCAAGTAATGTACTGGTGTAGTAAATGAAAAATAAGACAAAGAGCCCCTGGGAGAGCACATAAAATATAGTATTACAAAATGTTAACTCCACTGCAGATAGCTGGTAGCATAGGAGCAATATTAAAACAAAGGATTTGAAGCTACAGACTGCAGAACATTAGTTCATTTCCTACTAATGTCTTCCTAAGAGCTCCAGGGTCTGATGGGGATTTATTTTTAAATAATGTTATTTCCCCCACTAACTGACCTTCTCTCTTTGTTCAAATTGAATGAGGAAGGAGAATACTTTGGCAAGAGTATTTTTGAGGAAATAGAAGTCTTTGCAGAGTCTTTCTGAAGTCAGCCTTCCAAACTGTGATTTTAAAATGGTCTATGAATTATATCAATTGTAAGATATCATGTGACAGCAACCACTGAGTACATATATTTCTGAAACGCATGATTGAAAGTTTCTGAGTTCATGCTGTCACTTGATTAATTCTGCAAATCCACTATAAGTGTAGAAGTCAGTAGTACAAATAAAACCTCTGGGAATTCAGTCGTGTAAATAAAACCACCTCTCCTACAGAGAAATTTCTGTCACCCAAATATTTTAAAAGCATCATGGTATACTGAATTTATGAAGTCAGTGCATTCATTTTGATGGGAAAGAATATCCTCATGGTGTCTACAGGGAAGTATTCTATTATTGTGTGTAAATGAAAATATAGATGAGTTGTATTATGATATGCTGTATAGGCTGTTTCAAATGTTTTGAAGTTTTAACTCATCCCAATACTATTTCCAATTTCAGCCTTCTTTGGTACCAAATTAAATATTAGGCTCTCTGAAAATACAGTGTGAAAAGATCTTTCTGGAAAACATATGTATTGATACTTAATTGAATTTCATTGAAATCCACGTTTCAGCTGTCACTCACAAATCTTACCAGATGGTCTTTGGAAAGCCTAAAAACCCTGAATGTAATCATTTAAATGATAATTTTTTAAAAAGCATTACCCCTAATAGAAATCTGTGAATCTCTTGTCCAAGTAATTGACAGTATATTAGTGAACATTTAACTTAAACATATGGAGAATAGACTGTCATAGTGACACATTTAACATTACAAATTGTTTTGCATATATATACATTTATAAGTAAATAAATTAACATATTTACTTATGTAATTTAATGATACTTTGATTTTCTAAGACATTAATGAGATCTTAAGTATAAGACATCTAACACTTCTGTAGTAATAAATTCCCACTATTCAGAACTGATGATAATTTTATCCAGACTTCAGAAGTTTTCCTTTGAATAATTCATATAGTAATAACTAAAAAAGCAAAATATATAGAAAAATAGAATGACTTGTGCATTAGAATCCATTTTGAGGATTTTAACTTAGTTTGCATGTAAGTAATTCATTATTAGTAATTATCTATTTTCTACATCAGAAGCAGATGAATTTCAAATGTGTAGCATTTATTTAGAAGATTTCTTCCTGTATTTACATATTCTTGAAAGAAATAAAATTCTATCTTAATCTATATTACTTGTATAATTAGCAATATTTAAATAAATATTACTATATTAGATTAAATATATATGCTTTATATAACTCAAATATTGTATTGTTATTTAGCACATTTTATATATATATATGTAGAATAATAATGTACCCATAGAAGTAATGGGAGAACTAAAAATGAATCATTGTTAATTTTCACAAAACAAAGAAAAGTAGAATTTGGGGGAATTCATACATTAAAAAAACTATTTACTTTTACTTCATATACATACTTCTACTATACATCATAAGTTTGCCTTGATGGTAAGTAGAATTTAATACATACATTGACTCTCTTTCTGGAATACCATTAAATATAATATATTCGCCAATTTAATTACTATGGTTATAATTAATTTTAATACATTTTAAATGCATATGCCAGCATGCCTTGCTACACACAATTTTTTATTTTGAACTTTTTTTTTCCTTTTTGATTACTAGTTTGCTACATCTGTGTGATGATATAATTTAGTCTAGTTCCTTTCCTTGAATACCAATTAGAATTGCCTAGGGAACGTGTAAATATACCTCTGTCTGGTCTCCATAGATCCTGATTCAGTTGGTATGGGGTATGAACCAGTCTTAGCTGTTTTAAAAATAACTCCCTAATTAATGCTAATATCCATGCAGAATTGAAAATGCTTATGGTCTGGGATAAATTGAATGTCTCCATCCTACACAAAGTAAGCATTCATGTCTCAAAAATCTTACCAAGAGAGATAAATAAATAAATAAAGAGAATGTTATGTGTCTTATGATTTAGTCCTTTGCCTTTAAATATTCTGTTATAAATTTTTTTTAATTTTTCCTAGCTTTCCAGAGCTACTGCTTTGCTGAAATTCTGTCTGCTGCTGGTCCTATTTAAATTAAACATATATTATTACCATGTGGAATTCATCCAAGTAAGGATTAAGCACTGCTGTGATATGTTAGTTTATCAGTTTGACCTTGCCAATATGGGCTACCATAAACTTTATTTTGTTCAATAGTCATAGGGTCTACTTGATGATTTTACTTTTAAACGAACCTGAAATTTTAAAATAAGCAGCTGATACTGAAGTTACTATCTATAGCCTACCATACTGTGAATTGAGACAAATATACAAACAAAAACATCGACTTCTGCATCATGGATTTCAGCTTTTCAATTATGAGTAGATAAATAAATGCCACTTGTTATTAGGATATTTCTTCTTATTACCACCACTATTATAAAATAGGAATTTACTTATATTGAATACTTTTAATAATAGGCTCTGTTCTTATTCTTGCACATTAATTATTTTAATTTATATAATAATCATCTATACAATTTTATGCAATTATACAAGAGGAGACAATACATTATAAATAGGATGCTATTTTCACCCACATTGTTCAAAGATGAAGATAATAATAGAGGTGGAATAACTTGTTTATATTCACATACTTCATGAGATGAGGATAGAAACTGAAGTCAAGCAGACTAAATCAGGATTGATACTCAGTGTACACACTGCTGTGGCTTATGCTTAATCTTCATTAGCACTTTTATGTG
Organism: Solenodon paradoxus; assembly: GCA_004363575.1. Lineage (NCBI taxonomy): Eukaryota > Metazoa > Chordata > Mammalia > Eulipotyphla > Solenodontidae > Solenodon > Solenodon paradoxus. The sequence goes on from RJWH01001118.1 coordinate 77,837, forward strand.
CTATTACTGATAAAACTATTTTATAAGTATGGAAACTGAACTTAAGAAACTTCCCTAAATTGAGTAGTTAATTAGAGACAATGCTGATATTTCTGCCAACATATAAATTCTATCACAATTCTTACTATACCATGGCATAAATTACCTTATAAATGTTCATTAAATGTATTTTTAAGTGTAAATATTCATGTTGAATAAAATCACTTTTGTGCACATTTTCTGGTATTTGATGCAACATTTACTTCACATATGCCTTGAAAAATAGGACTTCGTAATGCTAAAAAACAATTACAACAAAACAGTGTAAAATTAAGATATATTAATTTGTTCACTTTAAACCAGAAAATCTAGAAGTAAACTGTCCATGAAATTAAAACTCTCTATTAACTTTGACAATGTTTACTTTCTCAGACTGTTGGAAAAGTCAAAGAATTTTTAATTTTATCCTAGGTTGAATTTTCCTATTGTTAATGAAATAATACCTATTAAAGTAAGAAAGACATGCTTATTTTCATTTTGTGTCACTTTGTTTTCAGAAATAAACATTTATCAGTAGATAGAGTTGCCATTTTGTAGCAAATATTAAGTAGTAAATAGTAATTTTCTCTGAAATACACTTCCTAAAAATGAAATGTATGTTTCACTGAATTCCATATTATTTATTAAATATTATTCAGTTTCCTATAGGTATTGGCATAAAATTATTTATAGTGGAAATAATTTCTGGTTATTATTTAGGTATATATGAATATTTAAATTGTTTATATAAAACTGTAGTACATGGAATTAATGATTACAATTTGACTTTAAAATGAAATATTACTAACTTATTACATAGTGTATATATTATTATGGCATAGTAACTTGAAATTGTTATAAAAATTTAATAAAATGTGGTAGTAGAAATGATTTGAGAAATTAATGTGACTTTCAATAAATTCCATTACTTTACCCCAAACAAATTCTGTTCATGTAGTCAAAATAGTGGTTAGGATCGATAGCATTCTAATACCTATAATGCTCTATTTGTTGTACATATACCTCCCACACTGCTATGTTCGGCCCCATCACAATCTGTGTTTTCTAAGTAAGTGAATCTGTATTGTCTAAATTAGTGACTGATATTTGGTTGTTTAAGCCAGGAACCTGGGGTCATACATTTCTTTAAACTCATATAGCATCAATCATCATGTCTTGTTGACTCATTCTCTTTAAGTCTGAATCTTCCTCTTCAGCTATTTTGACACTACTCTCACATAAATTACCACTCATATAAACTACCTTACTTGAATTTTAAAAAATTAATTTATTCAAAGATATTGTCCTTACCTTAATTTTTATCTATTATGTTATCAAAATTATATATAATAGCTTTCTTTCAGAATTTTAAGTGTAGTCGGACAGATCCCTCAACCTCTTCTTGGTCTCTGTGGAGTCTCAAAACTTGAAAGAAGGAAAGGGAGCCAGGAACCTAAACAGGGTAAGCATCTTCTCAGAAGATATTATTATCAAGAAAGATTTCAAAATACTGGTGGAAATGAGTAAGGAAAGAGCAACAGGATACAAGCACACATGTGAATTTGGAAAACATTAAAGATGATTTCCAACTATATGTAAAAGCCTATTAATAGTGCCTGACACTTGAAATTTAGCTTGATTATCTAACAAGAATCTGGAGGAAAAGTTTGCTGATTTAATAGCATAGTGGCACAAGACCCCTAGGCCAAAATCTATATCACTCAAATATATACTGTTTAAGTCTATATAATGTTAACATTTATACAGCGTTAACACTGTGTCGCTTACTGTTCCACTATACAGCCACCACTGGTCGGCAAATTCTTTCCCAACCCAGTGCCATTGAGAATCCCTTCTGAGAATATAACAAAAGCTATGTCCTTGCCATCTGTGTCTTCTCATGATTTTCTTGGGCTATCCCCTAGGCAGGGCGTTACTCTGCTTGGGTTTCAGCAACTGAAAAACTGTATCTTCCTTTGAATGGATTAAGACGTTGAATATGCTCTCAGAAAACCACCTTCTTCCTGCAACTCCACTGTAACTGCTCTTTCCATGATCAACAGTAACTTGCATAAATCTTATTTCAGTATTTTTCAGTGCCATCAAATCTTGACCTAGCAATAATATTTGTCATATTTGTTTACTTCCTTATCTTTTTATAGACTTTCTTCACTTGATTTCCAGGGCAACTTCTTCTCTTGGTTTTCCTCTTGATCACTAGAAATTACTCATTTTTTGTCTATTTTAATTCCTCTTCTCTCAATTTTTTAAAATAGCAAAATTCTCAAGACTCTGTTCTTGTATTTTTTAATCTTCCTTATATCTATTTATAGTCCAGAGGCCTTATTTAATCCCTGGACTTAACTAATTACTAATTGCTCCAAATATCTAATTCTATATATCCATTCTATACTTATTTCCTAAATCTTAATCCATATATCCAATTGTGTGCTTCACATATTAATTTTGAGGTCAAATAAATAAAATAAAACTGAAATCTTGATCTTGCTACCAAAGTTATCTTCCTATGGTCTTCAGCATTTCAATATGGCAACTATTTCTCCAGTTTCTTAAGTCATATACCTCAATGTCTTTATTGACTGCTTTTTGCCTCACATGCTACAGCTTATCCAGCTGGTGTTAGTTCTAGCTTAAAAATATATTGAAACTTCCTTCTATTTTCATCACTGCTAGCCTTGATCTGAACTACCATCTTCTATCGCTGTATTACTCTTAAATATATCTCACTGTTTCTACTCTTGTTTTCTAAAAGCTTTTCCAAAAATAGTAGCTAGGTTTACTTAGAATGTATGCCCAAAACATTTATTATTCAAAACTCGCCAATTGTTGTTATTTTTCTACCTCCAAATCCTATAGTCTCCTCTTCTCTCCTTCAGTCAGTCTAATTTAGCCACACTCTCTATATGATGCTTGCATACACCAGATAAACCTCTCACTTTTGGGTGTTTGGTTTATCAGTTCTCTCACCTGGATCCCTTCCCCTTCAGATGTATGTATTGTTAAGTCACACCTCTCTCAAATCTTTGCTCAGATCTCATCTTTCAATGATGAAAATTATGACTACTCTTGGTACGAAATATACCATCTTACTCTTTCCTCAACTTTTACAATCCCAATATTTTTACTTTAATATTTCTTTTTTGCATGATTCATCACCTTCAGACATAACGTATCATTTAATATTAAATATACCTTTATAATATATATACCTTATAGTATATCTTTCGCTGTTAGAACTCAAATTCCATAGATAATCTGTCTTTTGTCTATTTGTCTATAATAGTGCCTAGACTCTTATTAAATACTGAAAATGAATTAAAGCTTCTCACTTTTGGCATCCAAAGATCACAATATATGACCTACGCTACTTATCCAATAGTATGTAGTACATCGTACATCATGACTGAGAAGTGTAGTATGTCTGATCCAGCCAGAAAAACTTCAATGTTTACTAAAAATTTACTCAAATACTTTTGGCCTTACTTCTATATTGACAATTTCTCTTGTTGAAATCCACATAGTCCAATAAACAACTCAGTTTGCCTGTCTAGTCTAATTCCTCAAAGACTGAGTAAAATGTATTCTTTTTCAAAGATAATTATACATTTCCAGATTATTCTAGAACCAAGTGATCTATTTAGTCTTTGAACTTTTAGAACAATTAATTTAAATAGATTTAGTTATTTTCTGAAGGTTTATACTATTACTTGGAATTGATTCTTAATGAGATTCTATTCTTAAATTTTATACCATTTCAATTAGCATACAGATTAAACAAAAGGCACCTTCTGCATGGTGTGATGTGATACATTGTGAATATTTGGTTATATTTACAACATTTCAAAGAGAAAACTTATATAAACTATAGATAAGTATATACTTGTTTATTTTATAAACTTATCATCTTAGGTATGGTTGTTTTATTGCCAGTCATATCTACTTACTTATTATATCTATAATAAATATAAAATATGAACTATAATGTTCACTAAAGACAAATTGTTATAATGAACATTAATGCAAATTGAGAATTTACAACTATGTTTCTAGCAAGATGAAATAGATTAAATCATGTTTTCTTAATAAAATACATTTTACAGAAAATTCATGTATTACATATGAGTAAATAAAATTCATCTGTAATTTATGTAAGTAAAGTTACTCATTCTCAGTATTTCGCTATCATGCATCTGGATTTGTTTTATATGGGGCCATATTTGACACACTGATAGGTTCACCTTTTTGAGGAAAATAATTTTTTCTCTCATTTTTAATGTTTATATTTTGAACATTGCATTTTAAAATCTCTATACTTTCTTAACAGTTTTCTAGAAACAGTTTTCTAGGGTAGATAATGTTACAGACCTGCATTTTATGGATTGTTATCAATTTTAGACATTTTTATTGCTGGACATGGAGATTATTATTTTCAATTTTTTATCATAATAAAGAAAATTGGAAGACAGTCATTAAATCTTTGGAAATCAATTATTTTCATATAATTTAACAGAAATAATTTAGAGGGGAGATCAAATTATTCAAAGATTCCTTGAGGTTTTATAATCTATTAGTAAATTGTCATTTAAAAATATATTGGGCACTCCATTGTGACTCATGGGGCTGAAACACTGGCATGCAGACCATGTAAATTTCCCAGGCCCATGTTCAAGACATGGGGGCAAAAGAGAAAAAACAAAAATTAACAACTTAATAAAGATGTTCGACAAAAAAAATATATTATCAACTACAATAAACATTCTATTAGAGTGTCACAATATAGAGATTGTTAACAAGCCATAAAGAGTGTTACTTTTATTTTTTATCTTTTGCTGGAATAGGTAATTAACAAAACTAATATTGACCTAAATTCTGCCTTCAGCTTTTGTGGACTACCCATCCAATCATGAATTATGATTTTATTTTCCTATTGACTACTTAAAGTTTGTGTTTATTTTCATTTTATAAGAACTCAAAGCTTAGTAAGTGTACAGACTTTCAATGTATGAATAAATGTATGAGTCAATTTTCTCAAAATTGTGACCAGACTTATATTATGATTTATCATGTGTGTTTAATGTTAAAATCAAAAATACTACCTTAGAATTGTATATATGGTGGTTCAAACTTTGGTTCTTTTATTTTGCTACATAGGCTTTGAGATGGCACTGATTCACTGATTTAACAAAGTAAGTTTCCTTTATGGTGATTATGGGTGATCAGGGTATATGTAAATGAATAAGACAGAGAATAATTTCTCAAAATGTTTAAAAAACAACTTCAGAGAGATGAGCATAAATAGCCACAATACAAGATTTAAATGCTAATATCCCCAGAGAAGTGAGATTGCTGACTCTAAGTGTTTGCTGATGGATACAATTGCTTCTGTACAAGGGAACCTGGTTAGTGGAAATTGTGTAGGACATTAAATGTTCATTGCATTTTACCTTTTATTCTTGAAGAAATTAAAATTTCATAACCTTTTAAAATAAAAATAATACATTTCTAAATGTGATAAGTAACACTGACTTAAATACTGGTAGATATTAAATTTTCAAAGCTAAACGGAGAGCAAAAACAATACGGTTTTTTTTTTTTAAAGGAAAGGTGTCAATAGGAATGTTGGGGAGTAGGCAGACATACAAGCAGGAAGAGAGAGAAAGATGAAGCATTTATTTTTATTTACTTATTCTCATTGGTTGTTACCCCCAGCCAAAGTCTTGAACCTGGGACCTTGGGGTTTGTGGGATTGCTCCCAGGTGTACTAAACCACTAGACCACCAGGGCATTACTAAATAATAATGTCATCTCGGTAATGAAAGAAAATACTTGTAAATTAAGAAAAGTTTTACAATAAAACAGACGTCTTAGAATAACCATATACAAGTCTGTGAGTGCTGACTGACTTTTCCCTGAGATAATTTTCTTGGGAAGATATTCAACTCTTTTAAACTTGGTAGGAGGTAAGACCATTTTTTTTAATTATTATTCATGTTTTATTGCTTTTCTTTCCTGGATAATTTTTCTTTTTGAAAAAACTGTGGTAAAAATGAAAAATTAAAAAACAATGGCATATCATGAAAACTACAATCTTAAGTGTTAAGTTATTGTTATATTGTTAACTATATTAATGCTGTATAACAGATCTCTAGAATTTTTTAATTTTGCATAACTGAGACTTTGTAAACATTGAATGGCAACTCCCCATCTTCTCCTCCCACCTCCTGGCAACTAACATTCAACTTTTTGCTTCTATGAGCTTAAATACTTTAGATTCAAGTGAAATCTAAGTGAAATCATACAGTATATTGGATGGAAATATTTGAACCTACTGACTTGTGTCAAACTGATGGAGTTTGTGACTGAATGAAATGAATTCCCTCAGTAAGTGATGCTGTCAAAGAAATCCATACTGTGTAACCTACATTTTCTGTATGTATCTAGCATTTAAATAAAAATAAATCTACAGGGAATATTTGTTTTTTAGAAAGCACTTTCTATTAAGAATCAGGAGTATGACATTTAGCCCTTATTTTGTAAGTAATTAATGGTATGAACTTGGGAAAACGCCACTGACTTTTTTTGATATTGATTTTTACGTTGGTTAAAAGTGGAGATTCCACTTGGTAGTTTCCAAATCCCTTCCAACTGTGTGTAACTTTTTCTTTTAGCAAAACGCTATTGAATTCTAAATCTTAAAAGTGGATTTTTCCTGACAGAGAGTCTATGAAATTGGCTGTTGGAAACATAAGTGCCCGGTTGTAGCATCAATAATTAGTTGCTTCACTGAAAGTACATTACTTTATGTAAAAAATCCCCCCTCCCGTCTGAGATGACTGAATTTTTCTCAGGGTTAGCTGCTTTTTCAATTTAATGTGTTGTTAAAACCCAAGCAAGTATAAATGAGTTGTTTTTTTTTTTCATTGCAATTACATGCTTTATTTGGCTTTAAGTACAGCTACAGAACGACTGTAAAGACTTATTCTGTGTTGAATACAGGTGGGCTGCAGGATAAAATGCACCTTTGCTGTACAAATAAAGAAAGTGGTATAATACATCGATGTAATTGCAAGGTATAATTACAAGATAAATTGAATTTTGAGTCATTGAATTCATTTATCTCATTTCGAGTGGAAAATAATAGTTTCCCTAAAAATGTAATTTTAATTAGCTAAGCAAGCAACTAGTTGAATAATATTGAACACCTAATTTTGTGTGGACAGCCATGTTTTCAGATTATTTTCAGGAAAAAACTAAACTTTTTTTTAATTTTTTTGTTCATAGGATGTTATTCTTCCTAAATTGTCAACTGAAGGCTGAAATCTTCTTCAGAACAAGAGAAATAGGTGGTCGTTTCCTGCAGGTCTAGTGCTCATCTCAGCAGGTTTCTTAAATACCCAATGGCAGAATCGAATGATTAGAGGTCACAAAGAGGCTGCTTCTGGCAGTGTGTATCACACCGGAGGCCTGCCTAGAGGCAGTTATATTTTTTATCAACATTACACATATAGTCAATAGTGCCAAGAGAATTAAAGATTTTTGTTTGTATTTTTGTTTTTGTTTCCAAAGTGGTTGTACCAAGTGACTCCTGCCTGGAGTGAGTTCACTTTGCTTTTTATTATTTATTTATTTATTCGTATTTTGCTGCATTAATTCTGTATATGTGTCTTCCATTTATTTCATAACACTAGAGGACTTACTGTGATTAGTGCATTTCATAAGCCACTGCTAACTATCAAAATTTGAAATGATTTTGCCAACACAGTTTGCATGAAAAGCCAATATATTTTAAGCATGTCTCTAGTATAGGTCTATTTTAACATTTTTGCTCAATTAATAACAATTGTCCATGTTTGAATTGCCAATATATGAATCTTGACCTTAGCAGGAAGGGTGAAGATAATAAAATACAAAGAGTTCAGCAAATTGCTTATAACACAGCTTTCTTTCTAGTCTGTAAAATATGCTTAATTTTATATTAGAAGACATCAGTGTGAGAAAAAGAAATATTAATGTAAAACAGGATGCATAAAAGAAGCAGACAATTATCAATATGCTGAGGATACATCTTCAAAAGCAGTATAATTAACCACTGTCCTTGTCTAATGTTATATTCCACTATCTATAAACTAAAAAAGCATATAAGATAAAAATAGCATTCTCCAAATATTAGCAGAATTAGCTTAGTAATAATCACTAATTATCTATAATAGAGTCCTGTGAACTCAATTTAAGTTTAGAATATTTGAATGATGCACATTAATTTTCACATGGTCTGGAACCTATTATTAATTCATAATTTGGGGAGATATTTTGTAAAGACCATTGAATACTTCTTAAAATAAAATGTCATTAATATTTAGTTATTAAAAAGTTGAAAAGTTTAATGATAAGATTATTATATTAATTTAATTGTGATAAATAAGGAAAGGAGTTGTCTAATTATGAGTCTAACCTTGAAAATTATGTATTATTTGTTGAAAGCATGGTATTATAAAACATAAAATATTCTGTTATTGTAATATAGATGTTAATATACTTTCATTAACTATAATATCCAAGCTAGAAGCTGTTTTCAAGTTAATAACAATTTCCTTTTACATGTAGTTATTAGTGTGAATATTGACATTCATCATACTTGAATGAAATAATTATTTACAACAACATATCTCCTATGGTTGTGACTTTTAGCGTTTTATCTTATTTTTTATTCTTGAATGTTAATTCCCTAAATACATAATCCAAATGTCATTTCTAGTATAGCCATGTAGGAAAAAGTTATAGCCATAATTTCTGCCTAATTAAAAATAATCTCATGATTATATTGGGAAAGAAATTATTTTTTCACAGAATTCCCATTGCAGTCAAACCAAAGAACATGGTTACATTATCAATATATTTTCACTCCTTTCAGTGTCCTTCAATTATAAATCTTACAGTATCAAAGTCTTATTAACATTTGACTTTGCCCTTATTGACAACCTGTTTAGCAAGTAGTAGTAGTACAATGACTAAACACAAAGTTTTCAGTAGCATATGTATAATCACATTAACTATATCAACAGTGCACAATATTTTAAACTTCATCAATGTTCCTATTGAATTTAAATTGTAGGGATTTTTGTTGTCGGTTTTGTTTTGTTTTTTTCTTGCAATGAAGTAGTAATTGGTTTCAGGTTTGCCATGCCAGGTCATCAAATAATGTTGTTCATCATTGTTTTGTTATAATGTTAATAAGAAAAAAAATTCTGACTGAGGTTGAATGAAGCAGCTAAATGAATATTAGTCAAGGAACTGGTTTGCAATACTTTAATCCTAGAAAGAAAATAACATTATGTGATAAGATTGTTGTTAGAGTTGATTTTAATAGATGATCATTTAGTGACTAAACTCAGGGAGACAGAGCTCAAGCATGACACAATTGTTTCATTAGCTGAGCAGGTAAACAGTGAAATCTAAAGTTGCTCAAATATCTCCAAATTGGTAATGTAAGATGTTAGAGGGGAAAATGACATAGAGAGAAGCTTGACTACATAATGGGGTTTTCTCTTGAGTTCTCAACTGAGACCTTAGCTGTACATGCATAGGATAAGGCAGTGAAAAATCTAGGAAAGAGGGTTGTATGTGGAGTTAAAAGCTGATGGAAGTTATTAGAGGTTAAATAATTCTTGGAGATGTTAAACTCACTCAGCTGAGATAGAGAACTTCCTATGAATTTCAACATTCACGAATTCATGATTAAAGAGTAAGGGCCAAAATATGCAACCCAGACATGCTACAACATAGTGTTCACAATGTACAACCCCCAAGTTTTACTGTCAATATGTGAAGAATTATAAAAATGCGATTGACAATACAGAAAGTAAGCAGTGGTTTTCATCAAAATCGTCAGTGGATCTCATGGTATTCCAAGTCTTAGAATTAGCAGGCCACAGGCAATGACTTTAAAGCAACTAGTAGAGCTATGTTTAATAATTTAAAGGAAACAAAGTACCTAGTGAAGAAAGAGATTGAAAGTAGAAGATAAATGTAAGTAACAACATGGGATTAGAGGTGCTGAAATCTGATGTAGTATCAGCCTGTGATTGACCTTCTAGATCTACAGGTTTCATTCACATCGTGGATTCAAACAACCAGCGTCTGCAGTTGGTTGAATCAGTAAACACAGAGCCCATGGAGAGAAAACTCCATGTATAAGTGGATCTGCACAGTTCATAAGTTATTCAAAAGCCAATCATATATACGTTCTACAATAAAAAGTACATTACCGTAAATATAAAATATACTAGATGGGTCTGTAGAAAGACTGGACACTACAGAAGAGAGCATTAGTAAATCTGAGACAGATTAATTGATATTATCTAGAGTGAAAATGGATTAATCAATCTAATATATATATGTATATTCATATACATGTTACATACACGATATTTTTTTCTTAAAAAGTTTCCCTTTCCTTGGGAGACATAAGAAAGTGAATTACAGAGTAAAATAAATAATTTATAAAAATTACCAAAAGTTTCCAAATTCAGAAGAAAAAATAATTAAAATTCCACAACTGAAAAGCTAGGCGCTCTTTAAAAGGCAGAATGAAAAGAAACCAGAGTTAAGCAATTGCAAACAAATGAAAGCTACAGATAATAAGAGAAAAAATATTAAAAACTTCCAAAGGAAAAAAGTTATTTTATCCACTGAAGTATGACAATAAAAATAGACTGACTTTATATTATAGAGACATATTTAAACTAATGAAAGATGAGAAATATCACTACTACAAGAACTAATAAAGGAAAATTTCAAACCTTAAGGAAAATGAATGAGTAAAATTTTGACTATGAGTAATGATTCTATAGTTTGTGTATGTTTTTATTTCTCTTAGGAATATGCCTAGAAGGAAAATCATATGGTAAATATAATGTCTAAATATTTTAGAAGCTACCAAACTCTTTTCCAGAGTGGCTACGCCATTTTATATTCTCATTTGTAATGTATGAAGGTTCTAATTTGTTCACATCCTATAATATTTCCTATTGTTTCATTGTAGCCATTTTAGTATCTATGAAGTGATATCTCACTATGGTTTTAATATACATTCATCCCTCATTGAATTTCTTTGGCACCTTTGTCAAAAATGAATTGACAATAAAAGTAAAAATATTATTCTGGTCTCTCAATTATGTTACACAAACACACTGTGAGTCCCTCAGATTCACTTTTTTTTTCAGATGTTTCACATCTCCATATACATTTTAGTATCAAATTGTTGATATCTGAAAAAATAAATAAATAAATAAGTGTTGAATATTTAATAAGGATTTTGTTGACAGTATAGATCAGTTTTGGGATTATTGCATCCAGGAATATGGCATCTTCTCCATTTCTTTATATTTTTAAAAATTTTGCCTTAATGTTTCACAGTCTTAACAGGAAGTTTTGTAAATATCTTCCAATATTTTGTTAAATTTATTACTAAGCATTTTATTCCTTTTAATGTTATTGGGAATGAGATGAAATACTTTTCATTTTCAGATTTTTCATTGTCTCTATTAGAAGTGCAAAACATTTTCATATATTAATCTTGTAGTCTGTGACCTTACTAAATTTATTTATTAGTTCTAGTAGCTGTGTGTTTGTTTTATAATATTTCTATGTAGATATGAAATTATCTGTGATTGAAAACACTTTTTACTTTCTGATCTGAATGCCTCTTTTTCTCTTTTTTCCTGGATAACCCTGGCTAGAACCTTCAGTACAGTGTTTAATAGAAGTGGGAAGATGTATATTCTTGGGTCGCTTTCAATCTCAGGGGAAAAGCTCCCATCCCTCACCATTAAGTATGATAATATCTGTTAATTTTTCTTACTTGCTCTTTGCCAAGTTGAAGCTTTTTCTTTCTGTCTCTCTTCTCCTAAGCTTAACTTATTTTTTTTTCATAACTAGGTTTTGAATTTTTCAAATGGTATTTTTACATCTGTTGAGAGGATTGTATTTTACTTTATAAATATGGTTCACTGTATTAATTGAGTTGGGGATTTTATATGTCTTGAATGCCTAGTATAAATTTCACATCATATATAGCTGTTTTTATATGTAGCTAAATCAGTTCTGTAAAAGATTTTTACATCTATATTTAAAAAAGATCTTGGGATATTATTTTCTTCTCATGGGATGTCTTTGGCTTTTGTATCAGAGTAATTCTGGTCTCATAGAATAAGTTTGGAAGTATGCTCTCTCTCTGTTTTCTAAAATAGCTTATGAAAAATTATCATTGTTTTTTCTTTATATGGTTCTTTGGGTTTGACTTTTCTTTGTGGAATGACGTTAACTGCTATTTCAATAATAATTCATTCATATGTCCTATTTTCAACTTCTTTAAAGAAAAATATAAAGCAGTATGACTAAGCCTTGGTTTTTATGTTTTGCTGAAATTTGTAAATTTCTGTTATAGTAATTAAACAAGTTTCAGCAAGTCACTTTTAGTATCTTTCTAAAATATTCTACTCAGTATTCATAGAAATAGCTTTTTCAGACTCAAGACTTTACTACTCTGAAGGATTTAATTAAATCATAGAATTATAACACATATAACTAGAATAAAAGATTTCAATGACAAGCACGAATGAATTTTAAAGACTCTTAGAGACAAAATTACCTAGATATTCTCTGCATACTGTACATATCAGTGAGTACATTCTCAGAAGGAGTGAGGATCATGGTTAAACACTGACTAATTCAGAGAACTTCTATTTATTTATTACATTCTCAAGTTTATCTTTTAAAAATGGAAATGAATTCACTTTCACCTATTATAGTAGAAGTTATATTAATCATCTGGAAGCATTGATTCCTGAATATAAGTACCTGAAATAAAACTTATTATGTACTTTATGACTGTTTTATAAATGTTGCAAAATTTGTCACAAAATCATGGCACAATAATCATTTAACATCCAGACATTTGTTATAAGAATAGAAAGAAAATATCAGTGAAATGCTCATTTTGAATCTCTTAAACCATGTCTTATCCAAAATAAGCATTGCTGGACATAAATTTAGGGTTAAAATACTATGTAGTGAAGATGTGCATAACAGTTCTGTATGAGCCATGCACAAGGGTGCTTTTGTTCCTTCATTGCAGGGATTGATGCTTTAGATCCCTTTTGAGATGCTCAAGAGATTGTGGAGTTAAAATAAAGGCTGATGGAAATGTCAATGATTGTAAAATTCACTGTGATCTTTTTGTCCATGTCAAATAACAAAACCAAACCTAATCATCTGGAGCTGTTTATCTTAACAATATTTCTGTTTCCACACATCATACAAAACTCTCCTACAAGAGTCTTTTAGCTCCACAGTATCCTAAAGTACTTAATATGTTTTATGGACTAAATTGTGTTCCAAAATTCATATGTTAAAACTCAACTCCCAGTGTATAGGATGTGACTGTATTTAGAGAGTGAGCCTTCAAAGAGGGAATTAAGGTTAAATGACATCATTAGGATGAGGTCCTGATCCAATATGACTGTTGTCCTTTTAGGAAAAGAGATGCTAGAGATGCATGGACATAAAGAGAAAAATGTCCTACGAGGCTGTAACAAGAGAGGGTGGTCATCTACAAGCCAGGGAGAGATGCCTCAGGGTAACTCCACAAATTGATCCTGGACTTCTAGCACCCAAAACTGTGAGAAAATAATTTCTGTTATTTTTAAGGCACCTAATCAATTGTGTTTTATTATAGAATCCCTAGAAAGCTAGTATAAGCAGCTACTCTGATGAAAATTATATAGCAAACTCAAAATTAATAATGTTAGTTTAATAAAATATATGTCAGGTTCTCTTCACTAGAGTTTTAAAGAAAGGATTATGGCTGAATATAATTAAATACTATATTTTATGCATTTTAATATTCACTATACCTCTCTCTTGAACTTATTTATAGTGTTTTATGTGATTGCTTATTTAATTATACTCCGTATGGATTTCCACAAAGCAAACCTCTCAAGTGCCTCTGTCATTTACATTGAAAGTGAAAATAAATTTTCCTTTTAGTGAAGAACCAAATTTAACATAAATAAATCCTTCACTGATGGCTAGATAGATAAAGCTTTTTCTTTTCACAATTCCATTGATGAGAAACGAGAACTAGAGAGGATTTGTGATCAACTGTGTAATAGTACTTCACCACTTGCTTATTGACTCTACTTATAAAAACTAAAAAGTAATCTCAACTAAATCAATATGCTCCCTCTGTGACACTACCCATAATTCTTTTCTTTAAAAAATGTAGATATTGAAGTACTCTCATGAGTATAATGAGAAAAAGAGAATAATGAAGATAAGACACAGAATAAAAACTACTGAAAATAAATAACTTGAAACTTACTTTTGAGTATAACTTTTGATTAAGAAATATAATTTTGTTTAAAGCCATTTTAACATTAATAGTTTAGGCCCTGTGTTTAATTGTACAATGGTTCATTTGTAGGGACACTTTTAAAGGGTTTTGACCAACTGTACAAGCAACTTTACAGAGTAATTTATAAAACATATTATGGGTTATAGAACTGGTAAGGAGTTATAAGATCTCCTTCTAGTCAGGAGAATCAATAAGAAAACGGGGGAAAAGAAGCAAAGAAATATGAGACTAGATTTATGTGACATACTCTTAAAATCATCAGTTTTATGATATCCTGCTGCTAGGGAAAATTAAATTAGACTTAAATATAAAGGTGACATGTTTTAGATTATAAACTGTCACTCTGCTTGCTAGGTTTTTGTTTACAGCAATCACATTTTTTTAAAATAGGATGATGATCTATGAAGTCTTTTTTTTTTTTCCCTGTCACCAAGTTTTCAGCATTCTGATAAGGGAATCTCAATCTGTGCAATTTTATATTTCTTATAAAGTTTTCCTTCCGATGGACAAATGTGTTGATTATTTTTACTTCTAATTGTAGAAGACTCCAGGTGTAGAATGGATTTTACACTTTTCTTTATTTCAATTTTGTCCACTACCAGAGATATAAAATGAGACAAATAACTGGGAAATTTAGAAATATGGCTACAGGATGACAAAGCAGTCAGTGCCAAACTGACACATTAGTAGTGTGCATCTGAATATCTTCTCATAGTCATTTGAAAAGTGAAGGACTAAAAAATCAGATTATTTGAGATCATGCATATAACCTATCTAAGCAAGCTTTTTTAAAATTGGCTGACTGAAAATTAAATGGAGGGATTTTTTGACTTAAATGTTTGACTCCCTAAAGGAGATACAAACATATTTTATCTGATCAAAGCTGGCAAGAGACCCAATGAGTGATTTCCCCATTTCTCATTTCCTCATTAAAGAGTATGTACACTGTTTAATGAAACCCTGGTGTCTTCAGAGCTCTGAACCCCTATATCGATTTTAATAATGTAAACAGTATTATCTTTTCCTAAATATATTCCCAGTTGTCCATTATTTAAAATCCTAGGGAAATTATTTATTACTTAGCCTAATCCATCCATAAGTGGTTTCCCTCAGTTCCCTAAGCATTGAGGCTAGTTAGGAACTCTATTAAAAAGGTTCCATATATTTATATTAAATAAATAGATGTAAGTGTATAAATATATTTATTAAATCTATAGAAAGAATATTCATAGATGAAATATGGAATCATTAATTTATTTGAAAAAAATGTTTAGGTATTTTATGTATTTTTAAATTCACTTTGCACTAATAGACACAACCATATTTTTAATATTTCAGGAACTTTCATATCTTGATGTGTTATGTTTGTTAAAACCTTAAAAAAACCCCTAGTTCACAGTTAGCAGTGCAATATTCAGAGGTAGCTTAGGTTAGCATACACCAGCTAATGTGATTATGGTAAAGTTAAAATCATAATATTCCAAGAGTAGTCCAATGGATTCTATTTCTTCCCTTTTTAAACCACATATATACTTGCAGAATGGCTGAAAACAGTAACTATAAAAGAACACAATTTTGGACATCATTTAAAATTTTTTCAGGGACATATCTTAAATTTTAACAAAATAAAGTTTAAGAGTTCAGAGCAAAACCTTTCCTGTGCTAATAACATGACTACTTCTAAATAGCATTACACTGGCACTTGCCTCTTTGCCATTTGCCTTTGAGCTTTCTTCAGGAGCAATGTAGTTGGGTTAATATTGTTATTAGTCTTAGATTTTATATTTTCTAATTTTATGTTGTTTTCCTTCCCTATTATACTTACTACAAACTTTTTTCATGGAAAAAAAATCTCCCAAGTGAATAGTTGAGAATTACTTTGTGAAATTGAAGTTAGCTATCACTGAAGTGAAAGTTGTTCCCATCCCTAAAGGATTACTTGAGTTATTAGCTTTAATTTTTCAAAAGGTAAAGTAAATGCATTATGGGAAATATCTGTGATAATGGGTTATTTGGGTAAAACTGTCAGGAGACCCAATGAGTGGTTTTCTTATTTCCTTTTATTGCATTACAGAGTATATATACTCTTTGATGAAACCCTGGTGTCTTCAGAGCTCTAAACCCATATATCAATTCTATTAGCAAAAACTACATTACATTTTCTTAAATATGTGTCCAGTTGTCCATCATCTGAAACTCTGATGCATCTATCTTTAAATATACAGATAAAAGTGGATATTGTGTACTTACTATGACAGCCAAAAATAAAATAAGAGCTTAGTAAATAAACTTATTATTAAACAAATATCACTCATGGTCACAAAAATTGCTGACTAACCTTTAAGGAAAGAAACAGATTTGGCAGACCTAATAAGGCAGTGTAGAGGATGGTGAGGATTTAGAGCAAACACATTGCTTTTATCTTTTTCCTCTTCCTCCCCTGGTAAAGATCTAGGAACTAACATGTTCTTCAACAAAATTCACTTAGAACACTCCAGAAAAGGGAGCCAAATTGTGAACCATAAAACGGACCGTGCTTTTGATAGAACATCTGCAGTATTTATTTTCTGTAACTTCCGACCTCCTCTTTGTAGTGTCAGCATACTGGACTTAAACAGAACTATGCATAGGTTATAAATGTTTCTCTAATTTAGATCTACTTGTTCACTATCTGAATGGGCACAATACAATAGTTAATAAAATTACCAAGTATTCCATAGGGAACATCAACTTTTCTGACAAGATGTAAGAGTCTGGTATGTATATAAAGAGAAGAAGGATTGGTTACAAGAATAGCTTAGTAAACCAGTCTTATTTTTTTTCCTATTTACTTTTAGATTTCATTTTATTCTTCTTAATTCTCTCATATGTTATTGATAAGCAGTTAATGAGAAAAAAACAGACCTTTTATTCTGTGAAAGTAAAGGCATTTTTTCCTGAATAGAGCTAGAGGATGGAAATGTTTGAAATGACTTTCAACCATTTTGTACAAAATATCCTATTATTAAGTCTTCTCCTTTTATTTAAGTATGCAAATAGGACTTGAATTAACATTGAGACAATTATTGTTCCTTTTCTAGAACTCTTTTTTCATAGAAACTGTCATTTTAGTAGAGGCTGGAAAACATGTGGTATGTGAATGGTGATGTGAGAAAAATATATACATTTTCAGAGCTTAAAATGTTGATATGGAGAAGCCACAATCAGTGAGGTAGTTAATTTTCTCTGAATTGATAATGGTATTTGACTCTAGTGCTATAAACCCCAAAAGTAAATGAAAGTACATCAGCTTGTATATAATAGTCATACAATGTTCCACAAATGTCAGTCATTAACTTTAATTTCATGTGCTTTTAAAAGCTGCAATTTAAGGATCTGAAGTACAGTATGAAACCAAGAAATGTTCGTGCCATTATACTCTGCAAGACCCTATGAAAACGGCACTTCCGAGTGCTGAAGAGCAGCACCTCAGTATAGCCTTGTGCTGTGGGTCCTAAATAAATATTTGATGTATTTTCTGTAGGTCTTAAAAATAAACCATGCAAAGTACCAGAACAGTTCAAGTTCTTCCAACCAGAATATGACATTATACAAAAGAAGCAAGCAGCTTTCTGAGAAGGACTTTCAAATTAAAAGTCACTAAAATTTGTGAGCTGGTTTCATTTTTTCAGCAAGCTGTACTGTCTTCCGACACCTGTTCTAAATCTCCATAGTTTAATTTAAATTCATTTCTGTATTCTCTCTCTCTCTCTCTCTCTCTCTCTCTCTCTCTCTCTCTCTCTCTCTCTCAATAAAAGAGGCAGGTTTTCTTTCATTGATCAAGAACTTTGAAAAAAGCATTGCGACTTAACCAGAGTCAATAATTGGACTTGGGGGAAAGTAAAGAGCACAAGAATCAATGTCTTGGGAAGAAAAATAAAATCTATTGCATGCTCCATCGTTACTTTAGTTTAGGCTATTTCCCATGGAGCTATGTGCATTGCTACATGGAATACATTGGATGCTGGTGATCATTTTTCTTGCTCTGAGTGTCCATCGGATTTCTGCCACTGTTATGAGAACCAAGGCAGAATACTTGACTTGTGAGTCACTGGTAGATGCTGTAAAAGTCTTCTTAATTTTGCTCCCAAATCGTATCACTTTAGTAATTTATGTATTTATTCCAGTACAAAATTCTCATCATCCTACTTCATTTACAGTTAAAAATCTTCCACTGAACTCTGGTCTGTTTTAGACTGGTTGTCAGTGGGAACAGAAGGGAATCATCAGTTTTTTTTCCATATTCCCACCGTGGTCATCTGCTTTACTACCGCAGTTTGCTAAAATGTGGAGAACGTAAATGGAGAGAAGCAAAATGTATCTTTGACAGGTACCTGATGAGTAGCAGTGGTAGGCATTCAAATTTAAAGTTCACACCTTGCTTTTGACTAGGAAGTGCTAACAACAGTCCTTTATTACATAAATATTGCTATATCCCCATTGCTCTCAAGGAACTGACTGTAGCAGCAACACATGTCATCAGACCTACCATGCCAGAATTCATTGCAGGTGGGGTTTTTTGAGACCATTCTGTCACAGAGAATTTTCTATCTCTCACACTCTTAATTTCGGTAAATATGTTCCCTCTAGCAACTTGGTTAGAGTCCTCTAGCCCATCTCTGTTTGACACACTACTACCATTTGATCTATAAAAATGTTTCTTTGGATAAATTTGATTGATTGAATCAATCCACTTTTCTGCCAATCAGATATTTTCAGGTAGGTTTTTATCCTTTAAAATTGTCAGTGGACATTTGGACACCCCGCTACACATTTTTTCAGTTCCAGTGGAACCATGAATTCTCTTTCTCTAAGACTGAAGTGGCTAAGACTTACTACCACCTCTCCCAGAATGGTGGAAGTGGGACTAGGTAGAAATCTAACAGACTGATGAATCTATGGGGCTCTCTCTAGTATCCAATACCATCTTGGCCTCCCGTGGCTGGTTTAGAAGGATTTTGGAGCCTGGCTAAAGATTTCATAAGGTTCTGAAATCCTTCTTTGCAATTTTACTTTTTATTTAATATGTCTTTTTGAAATGTACTTTTGACAAGTATTGTTATTTGGAGCTTTATATATAATCAAACAAAAAAAACACATTTTAAAATCATCTATGTTTGATTAGTTTCATCATGGATAATATCTGGTCTAGGCATAATATTTTGTTATAATATATTAATGATAGTAGTATAAAGGACATATTTTTATGAAGTAATGTTATAAGTTTCATAAACATTACAATAAGTAGGCAACCATACTTAATTTTCTCTTAATACTTTATTGAGGGAAATCTAGGTATTGTGGGGCCTGAATTATATACAATTCAGTAATTAATTTTGATGAGAAGAATACAAAATCATAAAAAGAAAATTCATTAAAAAGGTTTCTTAGATTGAAAAAAGCAATCAAAGTTAAAATGTTTTAAAGCTGATCAATATCACACAATATAGAAATATTTTTATTAAATTCCTAACATGTCTTTGAAATTGGTTGTTTTACCTATTAATATATTCTTCTTGATAGTCTCTTCATATAGTTTTAATATTCTCTATAAATAATAAGAAAGATTATTTGCTCTTTTCTAATAAAACAGCATTGCTTTTTTGTAAAATGCTCTTGGTAACTTAGAAATTTTTCCTTTTAAGCTTCTCAAACTATTGTTGGTAATGTGTAAATTTTTAGGACTGTTACCAAATTTGTAATAAACTCTATCAACTTTCTTTCATTTATAAGCTGCATAATATGTCAGGATCTTTCACGTTTGCTTGTACACTCATTAATCAGGTTGTCAACAATATCATGGTTCTAGTGGTGCATTCATTGTTTTCACATTATCTCATCAATGTCAGCATATAATAAATATCTTTTTCAAATTCTTAGTTATCTTTGGCAGCAGACTTTGTCCATCCAAATACTTATTTATCCATGTTATCCATATGATTGAAAAAAATAGTATCAGAAGGATGTTTGTTTCCTTTGCTTTAATGTATTCTCACCAGGAAGACTTGTAATCTATAGCAAGTTACATAAATCGACCTAATCATGAAAATGGGTATTCTGCGTAATGTGTCTATTCTCTTACTCGATCTGGTTTCATATTAAGTATGTAAAGTGATATGCTAGTGTAAAGAGCCATTTCTCAAGACCAATATATTTGAAGTGGAAGAGAGGAAGCATATTTTTAAACCCACAAGACTAAGAACTGTATTCTACCTGTCTGCCTATCTATGTATCTATCTATTGATAGATTTATCTGTTTATCTGTAGAGATCTTATCTATATACACATGTCCTACACAGTGTCTTCAAGAAGCTAGACCAAAACTTCTCTTTTATACTTTATTGATTTGGGTTTAGAAAATGATTATTTTTATGTACATAGAAGAATAAAAAAGGCTATATTCATCAAAATCATGTGAATTAAAAGAATATTAGATAATTTAACCAACTCATGTGATTTATCTTATTTTTTGTGGGGCGGGAGAGGGGAAGGATAGAGGGGAAGATACATTAAGCACGGATGTGTAGGTCTCTGATTTCTCATAAAGACAATGTTTGAACATTGGCAGAAAGGTTGTTACCCTTCTAGGAGCATTTGCCGAGTGAGAGAGCATAGAGTCCACTGAACTTATCAGCAGGATGAAGGACAATTAGTGGGGACAATGTCAGAGAAAATTTACTTATTGTGAAACACCACCCAGTGTAGCCTGCAACTGCTAGTACCTCTTTTGCTTTTTGTTAAAATGACTTCAAAGATCATTCAAAGAACATACTTCTTTATTTGCGTGTTTGTACATGTGCATGCGTGCATGCATGCATGATTGTGTGTGTATGTGTTTGTAGTCTATTTCAAGTCATTTATATCTTTTGGTTCCCAGAACAAGAGCAAAAATTATTTTTATGCTTAATATAGATACATAAATTTAAAATATAAATCAACCTTTATTCCATTTAAGATTCCAAGACATAGCTAGCAAGGATCCTAGATGTCAGTATTTGTTCAGCAATATGCCAGCTCTGAGCTAGGTGCTCAGGTATAGGGTTCTTAACACTGGTGCCATGCACTTCCCAACTGCTAATGTCAAATGGATTTTTCTCTCCAAAGTAACTGTGTAACCATAACATGAGACCCACTTGGCTCTGACACAGCTTCCAAGCCATCAGCTCACTCTGAATGCCTTTCCAGGGACTTCCATTCAGTGCTGCTTCCTCTGAAGACTGAGCGGCTACAATTTGTCAGAAGACACCTAGTCCCCTCTACACTCCTGCTTCTGTTTTCTCTTTTAATAAAAACAGGCCAAAGAGAATTTGGCATGATTTACTCTTTTCCCTTCTTCCTTATTTATGATCAGAAAAATTGTAGAAATTGGAATCATTTGCCTCTGTCTTTGGCCATATATGTCTCTTTCTCACTTTCCTGAATAATAAAACATTTGCTAGTCACTGCCCTCTTTAATGAATGAGGTTTTAATATTTCTTTATTAAAATCTATAATAACACTATAGAGCATTCAAAAAAACTTTACTATTATTAAAATATATCTATATTTCCTTATCTATTACTAATGTCTGTTCAGTAATTATTTTTTGAAAAGTTACTGACCAATATAACCACACTTCATTTGAATGTATTTGTATCTAGATCTGTCCAAGTGTGTGTTTTTAGGAGAAGGATATGAGGCAAAGTGGTGTCAAGCATGGATGTGTGTAGGTCTTTGAATACTAAAAACATGCATATATTTGATTTATTTCTACATTTATTATAACTCAAGCAATTTCCCTACCCTGAAAATTGAAAGTAATATGAAACTTAGAGCTGACCTATAACTAACCAACATGGACATGACAAGAAATTATGTCATCATTCACTGAGATTTTGGAGTAGCGTATTGCCTCATCATGGAACATACTATAATATGACCAATATATGATGTATCGTGGTGATAATCCTCTAACTCGAATCTTTATTTTTATATCTGAGACAAATTAATTGTGATGGATGATATAAACATGTTGAATTGCATTCTCTTGCATTTTATAAAACTGAATATTTTATATACTATGCTGTTTTTATCAAATTTTGATATTATCTTTAAGACAGCTTCATAAAATAAACTAGATTAATTCCCATACTTTTATAGCTGTGGACTACTTCATTTAAGAGAATTATTTATAAATTTGACATTTGAAACAATTATTAAAAATTAGGCACTTTTGCAGTTTGTTCTTATGTTAAGTTTTCAACTTGGCCTACAGTCAGCTTCAGTTACCTATTTCTTTTGGAGTAAATTTTATTAATTTATACTGTTCAGTCAATTTAAAAGTGATTGGAATGCAATTTCATCTAAATATTCATATTTCTTTTAATATCCTTTATATTTGTGGTTAGTTCTCCCTTTCTCTTTCATGATGCCTTTGTTTATTTTCCCAATACTTTTTATACATGTATTTTTACCCATCAAGATGTTGCAATAAGAAGTTTGTGGAAATACTTTCATTCTACAATGTTTCTCCTTTCTAATTCATTGACTTTTCTTATTCTTTAGATACCGGCATACTCACTAGATGTTCCTGTATCTTTTTTATTAAATTTATTAGGATATATTTTAAATGAAGTAAAGCAAAATATTCTTAATGATATGTTCTATGACTTTTGACTACTATAGATAACTGGATAACTATCATTCAAAACTTTAAATATAATCTTTTTTTTCAAAATTATTTTAACTATTATATATTCTTTAAATTTTCATAAAAATTAAGCTTATCATTTTTCTTTTTCAAAAAAGCCTTTAGAATGTGATTTAGATGTCCTTGAAACAACATGTGAGTTTGGTGAAAATACACATGAAAAATTGAGCCTTCTCACCAAATACATGAAATAACTCTCCATTAATGAGGAGCATTTATTTGTATTTTTTAATATTTTATTTTGAAATAATTTTAGATCTTCAGAAAGTTGAAACAGTACAAAAATTTGTGCTGTTATCTTTTCAACTAACTTCCCATAATGTATCACTTTACCTAACTATAATACAATTATTAAAAACAAGACCTAGAAATTGATAAAATATTGTTGACTAATTTATAGACCTCATGCAATCCTCACCATTCCCCCCAAAATGTCCTATTTATTTTCAGTGATCTAATACTTGATTTAATCTGCCATATTTAATTTATCTCTTCAAATCTGTGAAACTTGTTTTTGTTTTTCTTCATGATTTGACACTTTCAAAGAGTATTTCCCATTTATTTTGTAGCACGTCCTTCAATGTGGATGTCTGATGTTTACTCATGTTTGATTGTGGTAACAATTCTGACAAAGTTAAAGCAGACATATATGACAATTCACAACCAACATCTTATTCAATTGGGAAAAACTGAAAGATTTTCATCTAAGATAAAGAACAAAGCAAGGATGTCCACTCTTAACACTGTAACTCAATACTGTGGTTGAACTACTAGCCAACACTAGTCAAGAAAAAATATAAAAGATATACAGGTTGGAAAGGAATAAATTTTTAAAGCCTCCAATAAAAGCTATTAGAAATTGTAAGCATACAGTAAAGTAGCAGATCATAAACATAAAAAAATGAACACAGTAGAATAATAGGCTAAAATAGTGTAAACAACTCTTGCATTTCTATACTGCAAATAAGTAACTAACAGAAAGAGAAAACAGAAAAAATAATCCCATTTACAACTGCATCCATATATATATGGATGTGTGTGTATATATATATATATATATATATATATATATATATATATAGGAATAAATTCAACCAAAGTGACCTACGCAATGAAAACTATAAAAATTTTAAAAATATTAAAATATATTCCATGCTCATATATTGGAAGAATTAATGTTGTTGAAATGACTGTATTACCTAAAGCAGTGCACAAATCCAATGAAATTCCTATCAAAATCCCAGCAGCATTCTTAATAGCAATATAACAAAAATAATCATGAAGTTTATTAAGTATTTTAAAAGACCTCAAATGTCAAAAATAATCCAAGGGCAAAACAACAAGAATGTTGGAATCATGCTTCAAACTATACTACAAAATAATAGCCATCAAATAAACATGTTACTGAAATAAAACAGACACACAAATTAATGAAACAGAACTTAGAGCCCAGAAATAAACCCACACATATAGGGACAACTAGTTTACAACAAAGAATCCAAGAGCATACAATGGAGCAAGGACAGTCTCTTCAATAAATTGAAAACTAGACATACACATGCAAATAAATTAAAATAGCTAATGCCATACACAGAAATTTATCCTAAATGGTTAAAGACTTAAATGTAAGCCATAAAACCATAAAATACATAGAAGAAACCATAGGCCATACATTCTTTGACATTAGCTTTAGAGGTGGGAACTTAACTCCAAAGGCAAAAAAAGCCAAAATAAACAAAAGAGACTACATCAAATGAAAAAGCTTATGCACTGAAAAAGAAATGATCATCAAAATGAAAAGACATCCTACCAAATGGAAGAAAATATTTACTCATTATACATCTAGCAAGGAGTTAATATCCAAAACATGTAAAGAACCTATAAAACACAATAAGAACAACAAAAACGAACAATCCAATTTTAAAAATGTCATATATAGTAACCTGAACATAACATCTCAAATTATTCACAGCAGTATCTATGCACTTTCTGTTAAATGAAATGAAATGAGGAGAATGTGTCACAATAAATAGTTTTAAATGTGGTGCAGGTTTCTACTTCTCTATTGCAAAATAGAGAGATTGGATAAATGATCTATATAGACCCTTCCAATTCTAAAATACTATTAATTTTGATGATAGAAAATTTTAAATCCAGTTGTTTGAAATGTCACAATGCTTTCTGAATGCCACAATTAAAGTACACATATTCTTTTCTCTTTAGTTTGACCCTTTTAAAAAAATGGTTTACTTAACTGAATGCCACATGGATATGATGCATTAAATGGTAGCTAATGGGAAAGCAACAAAATTTACATTATTTATTCAAGTGACTATCATTAATGTATTAATAGTCATACTTATGTTTCCTAGAGGAGAAACAGAGAAAAAATGATAGAATATTTTTATATCAGACACCAAAGCTTAGCTGCCCAACTCTTTAATACTATGGAAATAGAGAGATTCCATATTGTAAAAACAGATCAGCCATAAACAGACAGAGGACTTAGTGAGGTCAGAAAATAAGTCAATCAAAAATTCAGACTCAGATAATTTTGCCAAGCATACCTCTACACTAATTCACCAGTCTCTCCCAGGCACAACATTTTAATGAGTCAGCATTTTCTCCTAAGTGATAAATAAAAGTGATAAGACACATTTTAACCATTGTTGAATGATCTGGTCAGAGTTACACCTTGTCAATGCTCTCCTCTTCTTGTCTGTGCACTATCGTGGCCCACATCATATTGACTACCATCACCTGGCATTTCCTTCACATGAAGCCAAAAGGAAATTTATAGTGCAGAAGCCTCCTTTCACTCTTCTCTTACACATCATTAACTCACAAGGCTAAGTAGGTCAAACAGAATCCTGTGCACTAAATATACCAAAGTACTAAGTGAAATAAATATTTTATTTCTTTGTTTGCTGAAATCATGCTTAACCTTTCCTTGTGCCCACTTTTTGGATAGAGATGGAATGAAATTCTTTTTCAGTCATGGACTGTGGGATGAGATGTGAT
Source organism: Solenodon paradoxus (assembly GCA_004363575.1). Taxonomy (NCBI): domain Eukaryota; kingdom Metazoa; phylum Chordata; class Mammalia; order Eulipotyphla; family Solenodontidae; genus Solenodon; species Solenodon paradoxus. The sequence goes on from RJWH01001118.1 coordinate 104,038, forward strand.
AGATTATTTGCTCTCTAGGATCTAGTTAAAAATCCCTGTAGGGAGAAATATTTTTCTTACTGCACAAGCGTGTCCTTGGTATTATACTTACAGATAGAGAAACCCTTGAAGATGGCCACTATGCTGTTTTTGTGCCTAGATTGAATGTAAATTTTTTTTCAGGGCTGAGCGTTGGAGCATCACGTACCATTACCAAGAAGCCACCTAGCAGTGACTTAATTCCAGGTTTGTGTTACCTACATTTGGGAGTCATAACAGTGTGATCCCCAAGGAGGTTAGAGTTCAAAATTCAAAATTGCTTCCTAGTTAGCCTAAGAAGTTCTCATGCTATCCCTCTACTAGCATTCATGTCTGCCAGCTTAAGTTCATTTTTCATTTTAATTAAAGCAATGAAAGTCTGGGATAGGAATCTTTCTCAGAAGTCCTGGACACTACCATTACTAACAGAGATCAGGAGACTCAAAGTTTTAGTTACCTCTGGGAAATGAGATTTAAGAACACATCCTATTGCTTCCAGAGTACTGGAATAATAGGAGTAAATCAGGTATTAATATCTAACAATTACCATACATGACCCTGTCCCATGATCTGGAAAAGGTAGAAGACAGATGTTAAAGTCAAGAGCTATGCACAGCAAATTACATCATTGTACAATAAAAAAGCATTGTACAAGTTAATACAAAATTTTAACTGTGGTAACTATTATGAAGGGAAGAGAAGGAAGAGATCAAGGCAAGCAGCACTGGATCATAAGATAAATATAGCTTCTTAAGTATCAGGGAGGTGGATAAAAAATCCCAATTTAAATGCTATCTTTAGATGACCCTTACATCCCTGATATGTGCCAAATAAATGGCAAAAAGCATAATTATTGTGGCTATTATTATCATAAAAAGTTATGATTAAAAATGTAGAAAAAATGGAATACAGCACACACACACTATCTTCAATTCCTTTTTGTTTCCCCTAATAAGGTAGTTGAATAGAAATTAATCCATGAATTACTTGATAATACCTTTCGAGGAAGGAAAAGCCCAGATTTATATTAAAAAGTCTAGAGGAACAGCTTCTTTTCTGAAACCATAAAGATCCAGGAAGTCACACCGTGTTAGTCATGGCTTTTCCCTCTTGCTCTGAAATATAAATAAACCTTACTGGAGGCTTAAAAGAGACCGTGAACCTATTTCTGTGTATCTCCTTCCATGTTGTAAACTTTGAAGTAACTAATTAAAAACAGAAGTAACTGAAAATTACTAGATGACACAGTTTCCCATTAAACAGAGATTGGAGATGCATGATATAAATTAATTTTGCACCCTTGAATTGTGTGGATTAGAAAATTGAAAAATGTGTTATCTGCTATGCAAATAACCAGATATTGAAATCAACTTATGAATACACTGCAATAAGACTGAACAAGAGTGAGAAGTAAAAGCTATTGCCTTGACAGAAAAATACTTCTGGAGTATAAATGTAGAAACTTCCAGAAATTAAATTAATGGAACAGTCTGAACAAACAAAGAAGAAAGTATTTCAGAGCAAACTTCAAAGAGCATTCTGGACTCTAAAGTAAAACAGTGACAGAATCAAAAGAGTTTTAGAACATTTTCAGAAAATGCAGAATATTCTATCATCAAGGATTAAGGTAGAACTGGTAGTGGTGATTATATGAAATCTTAGAGAGCATATTAAGGAACAAGCTAAGAAAACTGAGATGTCCATCTACCTATAAACTTCAGATAGGGATTATCTAAGAGTCAACAAAAAATTGACTTGATAACCATTCAAATATTAAAGTCTAATATCTTGTCTAGACACATTGTGACTCAGGCCTGATTGCTAGAGCTGCTGGAATATTTTTCAAAACAAAAACATACAATACCCAAGAACTAAATTTATAGTTCTTCTCTCCAGGTGCATCTACAGTACTTACATTTCTGTGTTGTAAATGTTAATTCCAACAAATTTGGAATTAGCCTAAACTGTTTTTCTAAAGTACCAGAGCACCAGTCCTCATTACAAGTACATTCTCTTAATAGTCCCACCTCAAAAATGGGGAAGGAGTGAACAAATCAGGTAAAAGGAGTCAATTATATTGAATTAAATATAATTGAGTTGAATTGTCGATGGTAAACCTAATGTACTATATACAGATGTTGATTTATGATGATTTTTACCTGAAATATATATAATGATATGATGCAATATTCCTTCAATAAATTTAAAAGAGAAAAAAATAACAAACCCTTGTATACTTTAGCTATTACCCCATGTTCCCTAGCCTCCAGTGCAAAACAATCACTAACCTAAATTCTATCACTATAAATTTTCCTATTTTAGACATTTAATATCTATGGACTGAGGTCTTTTTTGACTGATATCTTTCAGGTAGCAAAAAAATATCCACGCTTCTTCCATGATCTAGCATGTATTAGTCCCTTCTTCCTTTTTTTTGATAGAATATTCCCTTATATGGCTATAACATATTTTGGTTATACGTTGGTTGATAGGAACTTGAGTATTTTCCATTTTTGTCTATTATTAATAATGCTGCTGCAAATTTTGTATACAGGTTTTTGTGTGAAAATGTTTTCATCTCTTTTGAGTATATGCCAAGTGGAATTGTTGGATTACATAGCAAGTATATGTTTAATTATTTGAGAATATGCAAGGTCATTTCTAAACCAGCTGCACATCATCATTGTATGAGTTTCTGATTTCTGTATCTACTCATCAATACTTATATTATCTGAATTTTTTGTTCTAGGTTATTAAGGTCAAGTGGTATCTTACTAATTTTTTTATTTATATTTCCCTGATGACTCATGATGCCAAACATCTTTCATTAACCATTTCTATATCTTCCCTTGAGAGAGAGGTCTTTTCAAACTCTTTGTGCATGTTAAAATTGATCTATTTGCCTTTTTATTATTGAGTTGAGTTCATTTGTATGTGAGTATATACATTTGTATATAGAAGACTTCATTTGTCAACTGTAAATCTGATTTTTAACAGACTTATTTCAATGTTCTCTAAGGAGAATAAGAGAGAAAAGTTATAAAACATGTTATCTATAATTTGTTATTTTTATTAAGCTTTGGTAGGTTTCCCATTGTTATCTGTGTTCAAAAGTACATACTGTGAGATTATTAATATTAAGCAGAAGCAAGTAGGTCTCTCAAAGAAAGTTTTGGGACTGAGATTCTACCTAGGGAGTCAAAATCTGGGGCAGGTGGAAAATAAAAAAATAAGTAAAGAGACCTATACTGAACTGAGATCTGTAAGTTTTTATCTGAGGTGGCTACTTGCTTTCTTCTTTGTTTTGGTATAACTAATCATTTGTATCACTTAATTCAAATTCTGCATGATATACTCTTATGAATATGGTTAGATTATTATAGCAGTTTTTTAGACAAACTGCTATTCCTTCAGCCATTATGCTATTTCTGCTGAGAAAGAACATACCATCACTTCAGCCAGTTTGAAAGAAAATGCCACAGGTTTTCCCCTTAACACTATTTGGTTTTCTCCTGATAGTGCCCAAAATAAATTAAATCCATGCACTGATCTGCAGCTCACATCAAGCTCCTTACTTTGCAGGATTTAAATAACCTCAAATATGTCCCTAGGGTTTACTCCAATTGAATTAATTACCAAATTCCTACCACATAATCTCTTAAAGGAAATATGATCTTCTAGCAACCCTCCCTGTTTTTCCATAGACAACATCACAAACAAACCCACCCCATTTCCTTTTCCCTATGAGATGTGCATTAGATTTTTCTTTTATTTTCTTTGATGTCCATCACATTATTTTAGATATTGTTTATCTCTTTCACATTTCTAATGAACCTATTCTGTTTTCTGTTTTTATCATAGCATTATACATAGTATTTATCCTTTCTTCAGACCTAACCACAATTCCCATTACTTTTCCTTAAATTTCAGTATTTTGCCTATGGTTTTCTGCAGAGATCTCCTGAAGTATCATGTTGACAGCTTTAGGTTCTTTAGTTATAAGTGTTTTAGCAATTTTCTTTGTGTTTCATTGACTGCATTTCTACACTTGCAGATCACATAGCTGCTTGTGGTTAATATCAAGCATCTTGGGGATTATCTTGTCACCTACTTTTTGGATTTTTAATATTTAATCTTTATCAATTTTATCCTTAGTGTACATATGAGGCATTTGGATAATGGAAAGATTTCTTATTAACCATCTTATAGAAAATAGAAGTGTGCTGCCTTCTTTCTTCTAGATCTTACCCATGAGGGGAAGTGATGAGAGACAGTATAATTTTTCTACATGATTAACTGGACAATCCATAATCGCAGGACAAGGGAAAATTAAGTTTCTCATTTTATGGAGTGAAAAGAGACAACTGTCCCCTCTGATCCTGAGAGGATCACCTCCTTACTCCATCCCATTGCTATTTAGCTAAAATTTTCTCCAGGAGCTAGAAATCCCTTTGTATCTTGACTTTCATGACCTAGATATGTCTTCAAATTCTAGGGCTTCCTTGCTTCTGAAACACAAATATCTAGAGAAACAGCTTTGCATCTAGGGATCCAGTCCAGTCTGTTATCCTTTGGTCCTTTCCAATTAGTGCAGTTAACTAGAAAAATGGACACAGTGTAATTCTCAAGACATGTGAAGACTAAAATGCTCCCTTCTCTCATGAGAAGGTCTTGAATTTATACACGAGCACAGAGAAATTCAGTGAAGTTTTATTTCTCCACAGTAACCAATACTTTTAAAATTTACTTAAAATAAGTGATCATTGTGCATAAAGTAAACTTAGTTCCTTGGGTTTTTCAATACTTGCAAAGATAATTTATGTTAGTGATATTTTTATGACACATGCCTGTTTTTTCTCTAAGGCGTGGAATTTGAGGAGCTAATTCAGTCACACACAGGCTGCGTACATGTATAATTGACTCTTCACCCAAAACCCAGTACACCAAGGATCAGGTGAAATTACTTGGCTTGAAAACATTTTTCAACTGTTACCACACATTGTTGTTGGAATAATTAAGCATTTTTATGCAACTCCATGTGTTCTCTGTATTTCCCCAGTCCTGCTATGTGTTACTATTGGGAATCAGAATCATTAATGATATACTTATCTATTGTAATGTGTCATCCTTTTATGTAGTTAGTTCATTTTTCCTTAACTTTATGTAACATGTCAATAATAGCTCATTTAAAGAACTAACTGGCAAAGTCTCAAATCTGAATCAACCATCTGTTTACATTGTCCTGTTTTTCTAATTATTGGGCACATTTGTTTTTCTATTAGCATATGTTCCTCCTCTAGAAAAGTTTTCTATTTTCCTTTCTATTTTAGACATTGAAGCAGGGAAGGGCTTTTAGGAACTGATAGCAACTTCCAGACAGCAGTAAACAAAGAAAAGAAATTTCAGTCCTACAACGACAGGGAACTGAATATAGTCAATAGGCTGAAAGATCTTGGAAATATTTTCCCCCAGAGCCTGTAGGTAAGAGAACAGCCAGACTGACACCCTTAATGGGAATTCAGTTGAATTCAAACAGTCTTCCAACCTACAGCTATGAGATAATAGATGGGAGATTTTTTTAAACTACTAAATTTGCAGAAATTTCTTACATAGTAATAGAAATCTAAAATATTATGGTTATCTCCTATTTCTCCCTTTGATCCAGAGACATTCCCAGTACAGGTGCAGAGTCTCCTGGCAACACAACTTTAGTCTGTGACAACTTTTTGAAGGAGATACTGACAGGGAGCCTAAAGCAGTTCTCCCCCTAGACTGTCTTTCCAGTGACATGTCTTCCTTTCTGAAATTTTTTAATATCTTGTCCTTAGTACTTCCAACTCTTTGATGAATTCAATTTTTGTCTTTTAGCTTGTCTACCTTTTTCTAGTTTATGCCTCTGGGAATGTTAACTTTCCCCTATTTCTTCATGTCCTGAACTAGAAATTTTAATTACTAGTTTTTCAGTTACTGACAAAGTTATCTGATAGTTTTACTATTCAGAAACTCATAAACCTAACCCAAAATCAGATTCTGGTGAAAATGAAGAACTACTTCAATGGGGTAAATTTAAAATAGTATTGCAAAGAGAAAGACAAAGTTGCTTCATGATTATTTTTCTTAGGTGATTCTTGTTTAGTAAAAATTGTGTGTACTTGTGTGTTTGTATGTGTGCATGTGTGCTTATATATTTATATTGATATAATCAAACATTTCTTAACAGAGAAATGAACACTAAAATAGCACATGCAAAGCAGTTTTTCTTTTGAGCCCTAGAACTGAGTCTTAAAATTAAAGTTAATGTTCAATAAATTTCTATAAAGAGAATACAATTCTTCTAAACAGGTTTTATACATGAAGTATTCTGCATAGAATAAGCAAAATCACTCAAAGAAGTTAAAGATTTTTGCTAATAGCCCCAAAACTCTCCAGCAGGGGTACCTATAATCATACCTTGAATCAACAAGGTTGGTCTTTAATTTTGTGGTAGTTATACCACAACAGAAAATTAATTTACTCCAGTATACTCAGTGGCCATGGTTGGGCCATCATCCTCCATGTGATGACTCAAAAAACTAAAATTGTTTATGCCAATTTTATCTGACTTAGTTCTGTCTTTCCCTTTTCCTTTCTTGTCAGTTCTTTCCCTGCTCCCAACTTAATAACAGTTTTATGACCCTTTATTTGTTAAAGGAAAGGTGTAGGAAGAAAGAGAGAGAAGGAAGAAGCATTCTTATTTATTTGGTTGTTCACGTTGGTTGTCCTCGCCTCCCCCGACACTCCCGGGACACAAGCCCAGGCCAGTGGGTTATAAGTGGACTAAGCCCAGTCAGAGAAGGTGGAACTAAGTGCACTCCACTAAGGCACACTGAGTTATATGATCCTTTAAGGGTAATTTATGAGATGGAATTTTTCAATATATTTATTTTTCAAACTCCATATATGCATTACACTTTGGAAATATGATGCATAACTTTATGTTGCCAAATTGGTGAGTATTATCAGGCTTAGTGTTAGATGAGGTCAACTGTAGGAAATAGGCACTGAAACCAGACTTGCCTTATGCGTGTGGTAGACACCAAGATATAGAGCTATTCTCCAGTACTGGAAATGCATGACCTGTTCTCTGAGAAAAGCAATGAAAGATATCGTAAGGAAGCAATTATTGGGAATTGGCAGCGGGGGAGGGGATTAGAATGAATCACCAGAATTTCTAACCTATTTAATACATTGGAAAATTAATTTGATTTATATTTGATAGTGCTAAAAATAAGAAATCCCAGCAGTAAAGCAGGTGATGTGAAGATGTTTGTCATTTTATAGCAGGACCCTACCATGTAATTTAAAGACAAGATGGCAGTGGTACAGAATTGAGTTTGAGTGTTTGGATAAGGTAAGAAAGGACCCACATTCATAGACCAAGGTGAATAAGATAAGGAAGAGATTGAACTGATAACACCCAGAACAAAGTGAGAATTCAGCTGAGGACAACTGAACATCTTTGGAATAAGTTTGAAATGTCAGCAGAATGGTCACAAATCTCATACTTAAAATCACATTCAGAAAAATACTGTGAAAGTGCTAAATCTCAAAGGTGATGGATGTGCTGAAAAAATTGTTCTTGACTAACTTCAGTCCCACTTGAGTGGGATTATGGTTTCAGGTTGGATTACATTTTCTGCAACTTAAAAAGAGAAGAAATTAAGAAGACATAAATCAGTTAATCAGGGCCTCGAGAAATATCTTTTAGAAAATTATTTTTGAATTTCTCAAAAGTTAATTGAATTAAATTCTTTCAAAATATTTGGATCCAGATAATGACCTTAAGTGTAAAATATTTCAAATCTTTTCTGTTACTTTAGATAATTTAAAATATATTAAACACTGCAGAACTAAAAATAGAGTGAATCACATTCCAATTTCTCATGAAGTAGTCCATTCAGTTCATGTTCATAAAACTCTGTGTGTATATGGGCTACAAGAACACTAGGGAGAATTATATCAGAACCCCAGCAGTGAAAATTGAGTATGCAACAAAGTCTATATTATTATATTGAAACAAGCTGAAAGTATTGTCTAAAGCAATTAATAGGATAATTGCAAGTATATAAAAGTGATTAAAGAATAGCACAAAATCATGTATATACTTTCTTATGTCCTAATTCACAATTATTGACTTCATTAATTTGCATAACATTGTTTTTTATGACTTGCTGTTCAAGACACAACTAATACTAATTTTATTTTTGTAATCCACTAATGACCACACAAGCGAAAAATAAAGCAATGTGAAAATAAAGCATAGATAAAGTGCTATTTCAGATTGGAAAGATGAGAATTATATTAATATATAACTTAAAGATATAAATTTTACTTTGTGTATATCAATTATTGAGTTAGAATTAATTTTAAATTACACTAAACAAGACATAGTTTCAGCAATTTTAGTATGTGGTTTTTCTTTACAACAGTAATTTACATTACAAAAAATAAAATATAAAGGAAGGGGGAGTAAAGTGAAAATAGAAAAGTTGCATTTAAACAATAGTAAAGTGAATCATGAGCTTGTAAAGTTCCAGGATCCTTCATAGAATTCAGCTTATGTTCAGAAAGAAATCTAATTATCAGGCTGTTAACAGTCATAAGTGAAAGCTCAGCTAGGAGTCTAAATCAAGTCAACTGAAGCATCTTCACTACTTTGGCACTAATTGGTCATTTGGAGCCCAGAGAGTTTTCAAGATTGACACCAAGAAAATGAAAGGTTTGCTAAGTCACTAATGTTTAGTAACAAAAGGCAAGAGCAAAGTCAATCTTACTCCTTGGAAAAATTCAGTTCTCCAAAAATTGTTTATAAATGTCTCTAAAAATATCATCACTGTTTTATTTGTTGCTCCATAAACTAAAGCAAGTCTTCATTTATATTAGATGTAATACTAAAAATAATAATGATTTTGTATATTAAGTTCAATGATAATAATGTTTTCTTTCTTGGAATTTTTGTTTCACATTCCAGCAAAAGTAAAAATGCACATCTTTATAACACTGGGCATTTTAGAACTATATTAATTTGCATTGTCTTAAAGTTACATGTCAACACATTGAATATTTTCTACAACTGTATAGTTATTACTCATCAATTCCCTTTAAAAAGTCTTAGTTATTTTTAAATAGTAATATTTATTATTTAATTAGTTCACAATGCTAAATTCATTTTAGGATACTGATATTGCATCTGAGTCTGTTTCACACCACATTCACCAGAGTTCCAGTGTCCCTTACCACCACCTTTCCCCATTCCCCCACCCCACCATAACCAGTTCTGAGTCCTGCTATTCTTGTTGCATATTTTATATTCATTTGCTTCATTTCATTATACTCCACATATGAGTGAAACCATCCTGTATTTCACTTTTTTGCTTAACATGATCCCCTCTGGATGCATCCAGATTTTTTCAAAGGGTACGATTTCATTTTGTTTTAGTAGTTACATAGAATTCTGTTGAGTATATATACCATAGTTTCTTTATCCAGTCACCTGTTGTTGGACATTTAGTTTACATACCTTTGCTGTTGCAAGCTATGCTTGCTGTGAACATAGGGAGTACAAAAAATTTTCCTGATTAGATATTTTCTATTCTCTGTTTATATACCTAGGAGTGGAATTGTTAGATCAAATGGTAGTCCATCTTTATTTTTTTGAGAATGATTTATATATTTTGAATTTTGCTAAATTTGCTGAGACTTCTTTTGTGTACCAAGATGTAGTCTATCCTTGAGAATGTTCCATGTGCATTTGAGAAGAATGTTTGTTTGAGGTAGAACACCCTATACATGTCAGGTACATCTGTTTTATTGTTTCAGTTATGACCCTTATTCTCTGTGGGTTTTCTGCCTGGATTATCTATATATTGATGTAAGTGGAATGTTAAAGTCTACTGCTTTTATTGACAGTGTCTTCCTTGAACACTGTCCATATTTGTTTTATATATTTAGATGTATTGAGTGTACAAATGTTGATGATAGTTGTTTCTTCTTGATGGATTATCCCTTTGACCATAATGTAGTGTCCAGTCATACGTCATGAGAGATATTTTCAGTTGGAAGTTGGTCTTGTCTGATACCGGTAATGCAGTCCCTCATTTTCTTTCATCATTGTTACTTTGATATTTTTTCCATAGTTGCTATTTGTCTTTCAACCTATATTTATCTTTGGATCTGACATGAGGTTCTTGTAGGATTAATATAAATGGATCCTGTTCTTGATCTATCCTGCCACTCTGTCTTTTGATAGGTGAGTCCAGTTCATTCACATTTAGCATGATAAATGAAATGTAGGGCTTTATTACTGTCATTTGAGGCTTTGTTTTCTGTTGGTTTTCTCTGCCTGTTGCTTCATAGTCTGTTCATTTAGGTTTGCTTTTTCTTTTGGATGGTATTCAGTGTCTATTCTGTCAGTTTTGTCCATTTTCTAGCTATGTCTCTCTTTAGATTTGGGTTTTGTGGCTGCCCTACAGATTGTTTTCAACTGTACTGCTCTGTAATTTTCTTTTATGAGCTAATGCCATATTGGATAACATTTTTCTCTCCCTTTTAGTGATTTTTTTTGTTCTTGTTGTTGGTCTCATCTTTGCTCCTGCTTTTGCTTTTCTGTTAATCACCATTATCAAAGTTTGGCAAATCCTTGTTTTGTTTTCCCTTTTGTAGTACCCCTTTCAAGATTTCTTGAATGGCAGGATTGGTGATGGAAAAATCCATTAACTTTATTTTGATCAGTGAAGACCTTTATTTCTTCATCATATTTAAATGATATATTTTTTTCAGATAAAGTATTCTAGGCTGCTAGTTTTTATCTTTTAGTATTTTAAAGCCATCAGTCCACTCTCTTCTGGTTCATAGGTTTTCTGCTGAGAAGTCTGCTACTAGCCTATTGGCGTGCCTTTGTAGGTTATATTTTTCTGTGTGTCTGTTTAAATTTAGGTATTACGGTGTTGTCTCTGTTTCTTGAACCTCCATGGTTACTCTGTGACAGATGTGAGGAATTCTCTATCACTTCTTTAAATAGGATTTCATGCTCCTTTCTAACTCTCTTCTCCTTCCAGAACAATTATGATCCTTATGATTGTTCTTTTCATATTGTATTATATCTCCTGCAGGGTGTCTTTATTTTCCCTCATACTTGTTTCTCTCTCTTCCATGAGGGTCTCTTCTGTTATCTTGTCTTCAGTTTCTGATATCATTCTTCTGAAAGCTTGAGTCTGTTTATAGAATTTTCCATTTTTATCTTCAATTCTTTGTAACTTTAATATCTAGCATTTCTGCTAGAACTTACTTCATATCTTCAATCTCTTTGATGACGTTTTTACCTTCATCTGTCACTACTTTTCTGAGGTCCTCTAATTGCCTTTGACTAGTGTGTGCCTCATGAATATCATTCAATTGTTTTAATAACTAATTTTTGAATTCTTATCCATTGGGTTGTCCCAGTCAATGTCATGGAGTTCTTCTCTGATGAGCTCCTGGCCATCTTCCTCTTTTGAGGTTATTCATGGTTTTTTTGGCAACTTTGGTTTTAACATATCTTTATTTGTCCTTTAATTCAGTACTTGGCTCTTTTTCTTTTACTTCGGATTTCTTCCTACTTCATACTGGGGTGGGGGAGCACATTTTCTGCCACTCAGGCAGGGTACAAGCAGTGTAATTTCCTCCATTCAGGTAGTGCACATTCTCCTTGGGCAAGAGTTCAGGAAGCACACTTTCTTCTCAGATGTGTAGATCTGTAGTTTCTATTCAGAGGGAGTTTCATATTTAGCCATAGATTCAATTTGTTTCTTAAAGAGAATAAGGCAAGTGTCCTCAGATGTTGCCATCTTGAACTGGAGCCTCCCTTTCAAAATTTAAATTCCAAAAAAAATTGTGGGTCATTTCCCTAGAAATTGGACTTCTAATAAATGGAAAACAAGCTAGTCTTCTTAAGCAAGATTATTTTTCATGAGCAGTTCCTACAAATTATTTGAGAGTAAAGGATATTAATATTAGAAACATATTTTCTAGAGGTATTGACTACACAGAGAACACTTTGCCAGACATTTTGAAAATAATGAGGTAATATTGTGTTAAATTACTTAGCTTTACCATATGTCATCAAACTGGGTCACATATTCACACTTCAGATGTCATATTGTTAATGAAATGTCACATGAACTCTCTAATTTAATGATTATTTTAATTTTACTAAAAGGAGGCAGATGATAACTTCACTAATTTTTTTCATTTAAAAGAAAATGTTTGATAATTGTATGTAGATACTTTCAAGTGGCAATCTGTAAAGATTACAAAAATATTAACTAAAATCTATTTAGGTCATCTCAGAATTCAGAAAAATGTTTTGAGGAAATTGTATGTACTCATCATTCTTATGTGTTGTGATGTCTCCCTTGTTCTTCTAGTTCTCCTACAGTTTGACTATTTCTATTTAGTGACACAGCTTTCTCTTCTTGAATATTTTTTAAGAAAATCTGTGCTCAGTCCCTTCTCCTTTTACAAATGCCCATTATTCATAGTCACCATGATGATTTGCTGGATAGTAAGTTAAAAAATAGATTCCAGGTTATGTATCTTTCTGTTTTTTTCCACAAAAATATTATTCCCTATGAAAAATATGACTATTTTAAATTCCATTGAAGTAACAAATTAACATTGTGTATATATAGGTTTAAGGTACTCATCATTGCAAATCATTATCTGCATATGTCACATAATTTCACCACCAACAGTTCAATTTCACCCTTCCCCATAATTGACCCCTTCTACCTAATTCACCAAACTTCTCCTGTCTGGATACTTCCAATTTTGTCTTGTAGACAAAAGTTTATTTTTATCTGATTTGTTTCTTTTGTTTGGTTTCTCTATGTGCAACATATAAGTAATATCATACACAACATATGAATGAAATTTCACTAATACACATGAATGAAGTCACACTTTGTCTCTCAATATGTCTTATTTTATTAAGCAGAATTCCCTCTAGGCCCACCCATGCTGCTTTAATGAAAACATGTCATTTATTTTATAGCTTAATAGTATTTCATTCTGTAGATATACCATATCTTCTTTATTCACTCATCTGTCAGTTGGCACTTAGGTTGCTTTAAGCTCTTGGCTATTATAAGAATGGTATAATAAACACACAGGTGTATATATTAAAATTAGTGCTTTTGTGTTCTTTGGGTAAATATCCAGAAATAAGATAATGAAATCATATGGAATCTCCATTTTTAATTTTTGAAACATTCCCACTGCATTCCATAAGGAAGTTATATCTTTCTATGAGACAATCATCTCCTTGCATTTAGACTGCTTCCTGGGATAGTTCTGTAGATACTTCAATATCAACACCCACATTTAAGCCAGATTTTCAAACAAGTAATATTCCACTGTAGCCAAATCTACAAAGGCATAATTATATTTCTTTTTCACCTATACTTAAACAACTTAGCTAATTTACCATATGTCATCAAAGTGGGTCACATACAACAATATCTTTCGTTAATACATTAAAGTGAAAAATGATAAAATGATAAATATGATATAAAACTTTAGATTATTATTTTTCAAGTTTGATAATTTTGGCCCTGGACTTGACTTGAATAATGAGGATAAATGTTATTAAAACATAATTGAGAATCACTTTTGGATTTCTTTAAAATATAGAATCTCAGCTCAATAGACCACACCTAAAGTAGAGCTAAGGAAGGAAGAAAATAATTCTGCTTCTAAACTTATTTTTTTAGAGAGTTTATTACTGCTAGAATAAACAAAATAATATTCTCATTAAAAGAATAAAGGAATAGATTAAATCAGGCTTTGTAGAATAAAGATGAAACCCAGGAGCTTCTCTTTCAAATAAAAAAAGCTTAATTTCTGGGAATAATTACACATACCAATCACAACATATAAAAAGAAATTGCAAGTAATTTACCATTTCCTAAAAATTCCCATCTGAATTCCTTATACACATAGGTAAGCAAAAATTTCTTTTAATCAATTTTTTAATACAATATTGGCTTCTGTGTTTCCTGTGGTTAAATTTATAAATATATTATCCAACTAACATTCATATATATATATATATATATATAATGTATGTATATATATTTATATTCTAAAATCTTTGCTTCATCAAATTGAAGTGCACAAATGTTTCAGTGCTAAAATAGTTATAAAGCCATATATAAAATGCTTTTATATTAACTTGAATTTGTGGGCATGCCTTAAATTATTTGAAGAAATAATATCAGAAAAGCATGATTAAGAAGTATTTTGATTCATTTTTTAAATATGGATTATTTAACTAACATATCCAAAATAAAAGAGAGTGAATAAGAAAGACAAAAATGATTCCTATTTGAAGTATATTTTTAGAGAGTTTATTGCATCCAGGAAAAACAAAAACAGCCTCTTATTTAAAGAACCCAATAAAAGAGTGGATTAAGTAAGTTAGCCTATTATGGAAATGGAGATGAGGCCTAGAGGCTTCTTCACTTTCAGTTAAAAGCTTAATTTCTGGGAATCATTCTACTCTCTCTCACAATAAAAAGACTTGCAAGAATTCCTCTTTGCTTAAGCTGCTTCATAATCTCTGAACAGATTTTCCTTTCAGTGGATGTTTCTGTGTAAATAACCGTCCATTTGAGCTTCACCTCAGACTCTGACATCTCAGGCTGGTATGAAATCAGTGAACATATAGACTTTGGGTCCCTGTGACTGAGATCTTTTGCCTGGAAGACATATTTTGCTGAAGGAACTGGGGAACATGAAATTCTATTGAGGACATTCTAAAGAGGAGCATGAGGATATCAAATACAGACCTTGGCTTTGTAGGAAGAGAATGTAGAAACTGACTCTAGTATTCTCTGGATTTCAGTTTTTAGACCAGCACTTTCTAGGACAATAGAAAGCCTTGCAGTGCTCCGAGTTACAACTGACAGACCAGCTCCTGGGCGACAGAAGCCAAATTTCACTTCTTTAACCCTCTGGAGATATTCATGAACTATCTCCACACTTGCCCCTCATCATATTAATGTTCATCCCAATCCAACAAAGAGCCATAAATTCCTAGCACTTTCGTGACCACCGTAAGAGTGGGGGACCATTTCTCAGATAATGGAGAGCTCCCGGAATGTCCTCCATCACTGATT
Source organism: Solenodon paradoxus (assembly GCA_004363575.1). Lineage (NCBI taxonomy): Eukaryota > Metazoa > Chordata > Mammalia > Eulipotyphla > Solenodontidae > Solenodon > Solenodon paradoxus. The sequence continues at coordinate 119,250 of RJWH01001118.1, forward strand.
TTCCTCATGACTTTGTGTCTTCTATTCTCAGACACTAGAAAGTTTGTCTGCCAAAAGTCCCCTCACACGGATATAAATCTGACCACCTCCAGTAAAGAGCACAGCAGCAATCTCTCTGCTTGCCCACGCCCACTGTCCCCCATGCTCCTTCTTTCTCTCTAATAAACTTACTAAGTTATAGCCATTTAAAAAATTAAGAATTGTTTCTTAACCATTCAGTGCTGGACCCTAAAATCCCATTTCATATGGACTCCACAACTTTGAGTCCTCTGAAGAGAATCTATGGAGACTGAGATCATAAATAGAAAAGAGGACACTTCCATTAATAATTCCATGAAACATAAATACCACTGCTTTCAATGAAAATTAGAGAGTGTAAGAAAAATAGGAAAAAATAGGCTTTTTATCACTTCTATGTAGGACCTAGTACTGACTGAGATTTGCAATCTCAGGGATCTCCTTTTACGGGAACACTGACTGTGTGTAAAGTGAAGCAAGTATCCAGCAGCCATAGATATGGTTACAGCAATGTACCACTATAAGTGCCTTCTAAGACAGGTAGACTCCTCTAGAAAGACTGGAGCAAAAAGAGCACAGAGAGATGATGTGTGTCCTCTCAAGAAATATTTTAGGATTGATGATGATTTTGCAAGGACATATTCTATCTGACTTTATGCTAATGGGTTCAAATAATAGCGATAAAGCCTTACCTATCAATTAGCACCATAATTGTGAATGGACTGCCTTCTCAATCAAGAGAAACAGAGTGGCTGTATGGATCAAGAAAAAGGGATTCATCAATATTATACCTACAGAAACTCATATCAGATGTAGATACAGATTGAAAGTGAAGGGCTATGAAAAAAGTATAAAGCAACAAGGATGAATGAAATTCAGGAATTGCAATACTGGTATCAGATAAGATAAACTTCAACCTAAAAGGGTCAAATGAGGCAAGGATAGACACTACATTATAGTCAAGGGGGAAAATCATCAAGAAAAAAAATAGCTGTTATTAGTATATATGCACCAAATGTCAGAACACCGAATAAATAAAACAAAATACAAATGGAGTTGAAGGGCGACAGTGACAGAAATACAATAGTAGTAGCAGACTGTAGGGCTGCACTTACATCAATAGATAGATTATCCAGGTAGAATAAAGCAAAGAAATAAAAACCCTAAATGAAACAAGAAATCATATGGACATACACAGAGCATACTACCTCAATGAAACAGATTATTCATTCTTCTGACATGCACATAAGACATTCTCGAGAATAGACCATAGACTGTAACACTAAACAAGTCTCAGTGTATTTAGAAAAAAATGGATATTATAGAAAGGATTTTCTCTGACCATCAAGGAGTGAATCTTGGAATGACTGCCTGTCAAATCTAGAAGAACAAAAAAAGATGTGAAGATAAAACAAGATGCTTATGAATAACTCCAGGATCACACTAGGAAAATTAAAGATAAAACTAAAAATTATTCAGAAACAAATGAAGTGAAGAGATGATCTGCCCAAACCTGTGGGATGCAGCAAAAGCAGTTCCAAGACGAAAACTTATAGTAATATAAGCACATATTTAAAAAAGCAAGAAACAACCCAAATTAAACATCTAGCCATGGTGCGCCCTAATAGTGTGGTGGTTGGGTGCACAAAGAGCAGTTCACTTTCATCCCAAGGACCTGAGTTCATATCCCAGGGTCGGGGGGAGCAACAAAGATAAACAAATAAATAAACATAAAATATAATACTTCTTCCTCCTCTCTCTTCTTGCCTGCTTGCCTACTTGCCTCATTCCTGCCTGCACCTTTACTTTGAAATAAATAAAGAAGTAGATACATAAATATCTTGGCACAAGCCTGAAAGTGTTGGGGACCTGGGCCAGGCCACAAAGCCAGGCTGATGCAATCCAACAGAAAATTACACTCAGAGGCACCTCAGCCACTGCCCTGTTTGCCTAATGATCACCTCCCTATTTCATAAACAAAGCATAAACATTAGCAACCAAGAATATTAGCAACCAATCAATTAGCAACCAGTCAGAGCCTTGAGCACGCGCACTAGCAATCAATCAGAGTCTTGATCACGCACTGCACATGCACCCACCCTCCAATCCAACTAAAGAGCATGCAGCAGACATGCACAGGGGCCACCTATCAGAACTACTTCCCTTCTTTTCCCTTTCTATATAAGTCCCTCCATCTTAATAAAATTTTGCAGCTTGATCAGAATTCGTTGTCTTGCTGTCATTTTTCGCACCTCTTGTCCCACCCTTTTCATCCGTTCTAGGTGGATCTCCTGACCCCAGCTGACTATTCCGCAGGTCAGACTCATGAAAGAAAAAAAGTCATTAAAAAGAAGGAAATACTAAAAATTGGAGCAAAAATAAATGAAATAGAAAATACAAAGATAATTCAAAACATCATAAAATGCAAGACCTGGTTCTTTGAAAAAATAAACAGGATTAATAGACATTAAGTTCACAAAGAAAAAAATAAAGAGAGAAAATTCTAATAAAAGAATCATAAACAAAAGAGGTGAGGTTGCAACAGATATTGCAGAAACACAAAGTATCGCAAAAGACTCTGATGAGCACCTATTCATCTGTCCTGAAAAAATGGAGAGATTTCAGACTCCTACAACCTCTTAAAACTGAACAGGAAGACACAGATAACTTGACTGTATCACTCATAAGCACAGAAATTGAAGCAGAGTTCAAAATCCCCCCAAAACAAGAACCCTGAACAATATGGTTTCACTAGCAAATTATAACAAAAAGAAGCCTATTTTCCTTAAATTCTTCCACAAAATATGAGGATGGAAAACACCCAAATACTTTCTAAATTACAGGTAAAGTACCAAAAAAGAAAATTGCAGACCAACATTACTGATTGATACAAGCACAAAACGTCTTAAAAAAAAAAACCTTGATAAAAGAAATTTAACAGCACATTTTTAAAAGTATAAATCAAGAGCAAGTGATATTTACTCCAGGGAGGCAAGGGTAGTTAAGCATATAAAAACCAATCAATGTAATACACCATATCAACAAAAAAAAAATTGAAAATCATATGATTTCATCAATAGATGAGTAAAAGCAGTTGACAAAATTCAACACACATTCATAATGAGAACCTTCACCAAAATGGTTAGAAGGCACATACATCAACATAAGAAGACAATCAAAACAGTAAGAGCAATATTTGACAAACCCAAAACCAACATCATACTCAATAGTTTAAATTTGAAATTTTTTCCCTTAAGATCTTTAACAAGACAAGGACACACAATCAAACCACTACTAATCAAAAGTTTTGGAAGCGCTGGTCAGAACAAGTAGGCAAAACAAGGACATTAAATGTATCCAAATCAAAAAAGAAGGAGGAAAACTCACATTAGTTGTAGATGATAAGCTATTGTGTCCTAAAGATCCACCAAAAATTGCTAAAATAAATAAATGAATACAGAAAAATATCAGGATATAAATCAATACACAAAATAAGTAATATTGCTACACAAAAAAATGAACTAGAGGAAAAAGAAATTCCATTGACATTAGAAACAAAGTAGATAAGATGCCTCGAATGAACTTAACGGAGGTAAAAGACCCCTATATTTAAAACTATAACACATTAACAAAATAAACAGAGGGAGACACAAAGAAATAGAAAATTATTATGTGCTTCTGAGTTGGAAGAATCAAGTTATTAAATTGGTCATCCTGCCCAAAGCAATCTACAGATTTAATGCAATTTCCATAAAAATTTTCAGTGACTTTTTCAAGAAAATTGAACAAACAATGCTGAAGTTTGTATAGAGCCATAAAAGATCTCAAATGGCCAAATCTAGCCTCAAAAAAACCCAAAAAACAACAGTGGAGAAAACATACTCCCTGACTTTAAACTATACCACCGAGTGGTGGTCATCAAAACAGTATGGTATTGCAAACAACAGACCTGTGTAATAAATATGAGAACCCAGAAATAAAATCACACCTATGTGGACAGTTAGACTATGACAAAGGGGCCAAGAGCATACAATGGAGAAAGTAATTTCTATTCTCAATTGTGCTGGGAAAATTGGACAGACATCTCAAAAAAAAAAAATTAAACTAGATTACTCATTAGTGTCATGTACCAAAATTAACAGAAAATGGAAGACCTGAACATAAGCCCTAAAACCATAAACTACATAGAAGATAATGCAGGGAAAATGCTCTTTGATATCAGTCACAAATATCTTTGGATAAGTGGTACCTATGACAAAAGAAACTAAATTAAAACTAAATAGTTGGGACCAGATCAATATAAAAGCTTCCGTATAGCAAAGTGAGCACCTCTGAAACAATGGGAGAAGAATTCTATACTGAATGGAAGGAGATATGTGTACAAAATATATCAGGTAAGAGTTTTATCTCCAAAATATGTAAGAACTCATACATCTCAAAAACAAAAACAAAACATATTAAAAATGGACAAAAGAAATGAATAGATACCTATATAAAGAAGATACACAGATGGTTTACAGACACATAAAAATTATCTACATCACTCACATTAGAGAAATGCAAATAAAAATCACACTGAAATATCATCCCATACCATAAAAATGGCTTACTTCAAAAAGACGAGAAATAAGAGAGGGTGTGGAGAAAAAGAAACTCTTCTACATTGTTGGTGGGAATATAAATTAGTGCAACCTCTGTAGAAGACGATATGAAGATTCCTCAGAAACGTAAAGATGGATATGCCATTTGATCCAGCAATCCCACTTGTGGATATATACCCAAGGAACATAAAAACACTAACCAGAAAAAAAAAAATCTTCATCCTACAATCAAAGCAGTAAAATTCATAATATCCAAATATTGAAGCAACCTAAATGTCCATCGACAGATGACAAAATGGACACACCTATGTAAAACAGCACCCTGATCAATAGAATATTTTCAGCTCCCAAGAAGTTTTCATCATTATTTTCTCAATTCTTTAATAATAACATCCCCTAGACATAACCTCCATTTAAAACTTTGTGTAAATTGAGTCATAATAGGAATTGACTTCTTTTATCTGACATTTTGTACTCAATGGTTATATCTGTAATTCATTTACTCTTATTTTATATTACTTTATTGCATGCATATATTGTAACATATCAGTTTTTCACAGGTACGTTTTGGTTTCTTCTCTGTAAACTCTAATTAATGACCTTGTTGGGAACATTTTTATACATTTCTTGGCTAACTTTTGTACACAGCCTTGTTGATCATAAACCGAGAGAACATTCAGGTCATATGGCATGCATATACTTTCAGCAGTAGAAAATACTTATAACTGATTTTCAGAAAAATTTTATAGCAACATACTTTTCCCCAAGCACTACAGGAGCATTCCACTTACTTCATAACCTTGTTATTTCCTTAAATCTAATCCAAAATTGTTATTCTGAATTTTCCTCTTTTTAAAATCATTTTTGGGCTTTTAATAATAATGCTTTGTTGCTTTAATTTGCATTTATCTGAGTAGTAATGAGTTCCAACACCTTTTCATATATGTATTGGTTATTAAGATATTCTTTCAATGTCTGCCTTTTTCAAATATTTTGTAGTACTGGATTTTCTACTGTACCCATGGATTTAAAACTATTTTTATACATTTTCATTGTGCTTTGTCAAATATGCACACTGTAAATACCTCTTCTACTTTCTTTATGGCTATTATTTCTACCTTTTAATAATGTCTTGATGGGAAAAAGTTATTTATAAAATCTAATATTATAATTTTGATAGGCTAGCAATTTTTGTGCTGTATTTAAAAAACCTCTGTGCACTTCACACAGCAAACATTCTAAAACCATATTATTTTAAATTTCAAATTTAAATCTATTTTAAATTTAGAGTTTATATTAAATGGGTTAGCATTAAAAACTGATTTCTTTTCACAAAGATACCCAATTGGCCTTGCACCATTTTCAGAAAAGGTTGTTCTTTCCTCACCATAGTGCAGGATCATCTGTTTTCACATCAGGTGACAGCAGACATGTGAATCTTAGACAGACTCCAGAATCAGTACCAATTTCCCATTTGTCTAAAATTATATCCAAATCACGGTATGTTTAAGGTGTGCATTCTTATAAATTAAAATGTGTATAATACATAAACTTTATGATCACCAGTCCAATCCATTTTCACCATGTAATTTGACACTTTTTATCCAATTTGTCCTCCCCAGACCTCCTTCCTTATTTGATTTATAGACTAAAAGTCTGTTTTCTTAATTTAGTGTATTTGTTTGCTTGGTTTCTTTATATACCAAAAACTATGAAATCACACAATATCTGTCTTTCTCCTTCTGGCTTACCTCACAAACATAATTCCCTCTCAATCCATCCATCTGGTGGCAGATGTTAGGATTTCATTCTTTTTATTGCTGAGTAGTATTCCATTGTGCATATATCTCATATCTTTATGCCCTCATCTGTTGATGAGTATTTAAATATACAGGTTACTCTAGAATTTCTGCAGATATTCTCTCAAACTAAGGGCGTTTTCATGTCTACTTTTTATGCCAAAAGACTTTTTTAGTAACATGAATACATCTAATTTTATCAAAGGACTATACTGTGATCTTAAATTTTAGGTGTTTCTCATATTAATAACAGGATATAGGCAGATTTTCCTTTTTTCTTATCTCACGATCTTAATATTTTAATTGGATTATTAACCCATTCAGATGAAAAGTTTTAGATTTATATAAAGCATTTTATATTTAATTTATTCTGAATTTATATATCTAACATTGTTTTTCTTTCTTCTTATCTCTATATGGATTAATTAATAGTTTGTTATTCAGTTTCTCATGCTGCTCACCTATAAAGCCAATACAAAAATCCTTTTACTGATTATTTAGTACTTTTAGAGATTTTGAAATGCCTCCTTATTATTTTACCACTGGTAAAATAATACAGCATTTAAATTACTTTGCATCTATTTTCGCTCCTCAAAATTTGTGCTATTTTTAACAAATAATTAACTTTTACTATAATTTTAAATAAAAATATTATTAGTGCTTTTGTGTAAAGTTAGTATTATTCTATGTTTACCAAAACATTTGGAATTCTTTAACTCATTATTCTCTCCACTATTTCTGTATGTGTACTTAGAATCTTTTGCCTTCTGTCTGTAGAAATCTTCTGAATGCATTTAATAGTATATGCATACAAGTAATTAATTTTCTCAGCTTTTTGTTTACCTGACTTTTTTTTGCCCTTATTAGGGGAGAAAATATTTAGTTTAGAATTGAAATTAATTTCTTTGAACATAGTATCCTATTATTTTCTGGCCTCTACTACTACTGCTGAGATGCCACATCTCAGAATAAACTTTTCCTCAGAATAAAATATGTCTGTTTTGTCTGACTGCTTTCACATTTTTCTGTCTGTACTTATCATCAACTTGATTATAATATGCCTGGGTATAGTTCTCATTGTATTTTTCATGTTTGAGAGTTTAGATTTTCTAAAATCTGAGGTTTATTAATATCTACTATCATTTTGGATAATTCCAGCTGATTATCTATAGAAATACAATTTTCTTTGCATTAACATTCTCTGCTTTTCACTGTTTCCCACCGAATTTTCTCTACTCCCATGCTTTACTCCTCCTCCCTCTCCCTTCCCCCAAACCACATTTTCTTGCTGCTACTTTCTGTCTTTATGTTATCTTGAATATTTTCTATTGGCTTAGCTTCAAGTACATTTCTCCAGTCTTCTACAGGAGCTAAACAGTTGTTAATTCCATCTAGAATTTCAGTATTTCAGGTACTGTGTTTCATGTATAATTTATAATTAGCCAATTGTTTTAAAATTTTCTGCTACATTTCACTGTCAAAACCCATTTCCCATATAATGAGTAGTTTTTAAGCAGAAAACAGAGGAAGAGATGAAAACCATTCTTAATCCTTTGCAGTATCTCTGCTAAAACTGATCATCATCAGCCACCTAAAATGAAAACGAGTTCATGGAGACAGTAGCACCAATTATAATGAGGAAAATTGTCAGTAAAGACCTATTTTGTGAAAATTTTATTGTTTAAACAGCAGGCTTTTAAATAGCTATAATAGAGCAATAATATTCTGCTAGTAAGTCTGTAGAACTGAAGAGCAATTACACCTCGGCCATGATGCCAAATGGTTCCATTAGTGGCTCTATCTAGCTTCTAAGGAGCCTGTGTTCAAAGACGTCAAGCACAGTTCAGAGAGTTAAGGGCATAAGGAAAGAAAATGCCCTTTTTTTCCTCAAATAGAGGACATGAAATTTAATCAGGTCAACTTGGTTGGTGGAACTTTCATAAAGATGATTTAAATATATATCACATAATCTTCACTTCTGAGAGGAAAATGTAACATGTACTAACAAGTAATTTAAAAATTATTTTAGAATACTAGAAGCAGATCTGCAATGAATTGAATTGTGTCGCTCCCTTCCAAATACATATGTTGAAGATTTCACTCCCAATGTGACTGTATTTGGAGATATATTTTTGCAGGTAAATAAGTTTAAATGAGGTCAAAAGGGTCGAGTTCTAAACCAACAGACATCCGTATAAAAAGAGAGATTTCTCTGTCCTTCTTTCTTTTCCTTTTCCTCTTCCTCTCCTCCTCCTCCCCTTCTTCCTCCCTTTCTTATTCTATGAGGACATAACAAGAAGGCAGACATCTCAGAGTCAGGAAGAAATCAGAAGAGAAACTTCCTCAGGAACCAAATTAGTCAGCACTCTGGTCTTGAGCTTTCCTCCAGACTCCAGAACTGTGAGACAATTAATTTCTTATATTTCAGCCACCCAAACTTTGATATTTCCTTTGGGCATCTCAGACAGAGTGATACATACCCTCTTGAGTTTTTTAATACTGTCCAAGGTACATCGTGGCCATCATCTTGCTTAACCCCATGCTCATAATAACAAGTGTTTTCTGTCCATTGTTAACAAGAAAACTGATGGTCTTGAGAACTAAGATGTCTTGAATTACACTTTGTTTCACCCAATGATCTTTCCATGTCACATAAATAATCCCTCATGAAATGAAAGATTTAGGCTATAAATAATTAAAAGATATTGAAAGGAAAAGAAGACACACTACACTTAACCTCTTAGACAGGAAAGACTTCCAGATTTAGGATTGCCTTGGAATCAATTAAATATTTTCTTTGTTTTTAGATGCTTTTCATAATGTCATCTCCATTCCTCCTCAATTATTATATTATAAATATAACAACGTATGTATAGTATTTCAGTCAAGATAGATAACCTTATCTGAATATTTCAGATTTTGCTATTTTTAAATAGATTACAAACTTACCATGAAAAAGACCATTTCATTTTTATTTGTAGTTTTTATAATCTGCATTAGAAACTAATGAATACAGGTTATTAATAACTTGAAATTTTTTTCTAGTATTTTGATATAGTAATGAAAAGAATTAGTATTACTTTTATCGAGTGCCTCTCAATCTGATTGAGTAATTTACATGTTAACATAATGTACATTAGAAAAATATCATATCTGTTTTTAAAAATATTTTATTTATATATGATTTATCTCAAATTTGAAATACTGTGTTCAACACTAGCTCTAGCTCTTACTATGTAGTTTTAGACAAGTTACTTACTCTCTCTAAACTCTTTTACTCTCTCTGTTTCCCCATCTGTAAAAGGAGAGTAAAAATTTAATGTTTCTCAAGGTTGATATGATTTTTAAATAATGGGTAAAATGACTGAGTATGATGCTTAGTAAATATTTATTACTCAAAAATACTTGTTTTATTATATCTTTCTGACTATATCCTAGAAGTTCTCAAAATGTCCACAGTGGGTTTTAATTCTTTCAAGACATTCAGCATAGCAAGTCTATCTCTGATGCAACTTGGGTGTTTTACATTCATCATCTCATTAAACTCATAAGTATATCTATTTTGGCATTTTTTTGTATCTATGAGACCTTTTTATCCTAAGATTCTAGCTCAGATTCTGAAAGTTCTATATTATGCAAAATATAAGACTAAAAAATAAAGATATAATTTAATCGTCAGTAAGAAATTTGAGGAATTCATTTAAATGGAAAAATAGTGACAGTTTTTTCCATGTAACTAGTAAATAAAGTTCATGGCTGTGTACATACACCTGATCAGTTTAGCCCCTTTTATTCCAGATGCATTTGAAGATGTCACTCTCCCAGAGGGTCATTCTATACATCTTTCCCTCTATGAGGTGATGGCTGTAATTGGATGTGTATGATCATAGCTGCTGTTTTTCTAAAGCAAAATACTGAAAAAGTATTACTGCTATTTCAAAAAATTGACTTCAATGAAAAAAACTTGGCAGAAAAAATTAACCCATTTGACAGTTTAGAATTTGTAGTTGTTGGTATTTGTTGTTGTTTTTTTAAGCAACAAAAATGCTAAAGGTAGGAGAGTTTATTAAGCACAGAGACATAAACTCTTAATGACATCTCATTGATACCCATTTAATCGTTCTACATTCAGAGGATGTCTCTGAGTGCTCTTCCATTATTCACTAGGAAAAAAGTACTTCGTGAAAACTATCAAAATCAATTACAGTTTGTCCACTTTGGGGGGCCAATGAGGCAGAGAATTAACCTCCAACTAATTTCCAAAGTCATTTACCAGCTGATGGCTTAGTACGTTTACTGCCACAGGCACCAGGCATTTTGGAACATTTGCAAAATGCATGCTGCAGAGTAGAGGGAACTATCATCTGGGTCATGATGGACTCGTGAGCCATGTTTGTTTATTTATTTCACACTCATAAAATCCCCTACGGGCCAGGAAATACACAATTTAATTTTATTATTAAATATATCTTTAAAGTTAACAAGAAATCCTCTGTTCTCTAATGCAAACTAAAAATTGCCTAATCACTTAAATTATTCTAAAAGGCACAATAAAGATAGAGAATTAACACTTAAGATAATGATGTGTTGGGTTGCTTTGAAAATAAGCAGGAAATACCTCCAGGTATTGTGACTTTTAGAGATGATGAAGCCCACTTAATCAATTGCTTAAAGTGAAAATAAAATCATAAAAATGTAATAGATACTTCAGTCTAATTATCTTCTGAGTTTTAAGTTATTGGAATAGATAATACAAAGATATTAACTCTCTAAGGATGCATTCTTTAATTGTCTAGAGATTAGATCAAATTATAATTATTTTAAATTTCTATAGTGATAATTATATCACTTGAGTCTAATTTGAACACTACTCTATCCTTTAGAAAAACCTTGCATTTCAATATAAGTGTACATAGGTATTATTCATAGTGGGTAATAAGTATTACTTTGTATAAAAGTATTAACTGAATTCAAAACAGGCTAGGAAGGAAATTTCTCCTAGATGTCAAGATAAACAGATTGAGAAATTCTAACTGTGTGTTCAATGTCAACATGTCTAAGAAAATCCTCCTTATACATTTTGATAGACAGTAAAATTCATCCATATCAGTTTCTAAAAAAATAACTTAATAAAGATATATTGTTAAAAGAAATTGATATTGAGTCAGGGGAAAAGAACAAATGAAGCCTTGTTAAGATGTATTCAGACTACCATTTCCAATACAGGCTATCAAATGAGACTTTAAATATACATATTTTCAAAAAACTGAAGAAACTTAATAGTATTTATCCATATGTTTTGTTTTTCTCCTGTAGAGTCTAATCAGGTATAATGCTTCCTAATTCAATCTTGATAATATTTATCTCATTAATTCAAAGTCCTTGACTTTGACTTGCAATTATCATGTTGTACATATAGAAAGAACTATCAAGACAGTCAGAAAATCAGATAATATATTCTGATAAATCAAATCAGTGCTGGTTAATCAAATTGGCAATAATGATGAAACAGGCAATTTGAAAATGTCTAGAAAATCTTCATCTCCCCAAATATCTCCTGATCCAAAGCATGAAATGCTCACTATCAAAATGATATTGTATTACATACAGATGCTGATTCATGATTATGCACCCTTTAATCCTATATAATAATTATAATGCAATGTTTCTCCAATAAATTTTAAAAATAAATGAATTAAAATAAAAACACTTTTGAAAAAATATCCTAACAGGTTAGTGTACAATGTTGTGGACTTTAGAAAGCAGGTCCTGAAATATCTGAGAATGACTGCCGCTCCTTGAGCCCTGGACCATGGAGAAGACGTGGGCCTGTCCAGCGAATGGAAAAGCAGTGTTTGGAATGAGGAGGTGCTGGAGGAAGCTGTGTCCTTCTTAAACAGCGGATAGGGTCAACAGGATATGATTATATTCCTCATATGTCTTCAGTTGTTTTCAATCTAGTTGCATTTCCTTTGAACTAATAGATAATAATTTCAGTAAGGTCTCTACCAACATAATCATAGCTATAATACTATATTATCTGCCAACATGTATTAGTTCCAGAAGCTGTGCTTGTATTTCTTGTGAAGTGCCTTTAATGAAGAAGCACTAAGGAAGACTTGGGGGCCTTCTCAAACCAGGCTAATTAGAAGCTCACCAGAAAAAAACTATGTATAAACTAGAATACAGAATTATTTTACCTTTTCATATAAATAAGAAATATCTAAGTAAATTCTAGCTACAATGGACTACTTTGGCATGTGCCTTCTCCCATATTCTTTTATTACAAGTCCTTAGCCTCCAGGGCTAGAGGATTACTTTATAAAATAGTTTAGAATCATCCTTAAGGGAATCAAATCTATAAAAAAAAAAAGAAATTTTAACAGACTTTAAAAGGGATTTTACCATGTGGTATTTAAAATGTGTATGTTCTTATAAATAATAATTTATAAAATGATTTATCCTTATAAGTTATATATACATATATATATACACAGTCACACATATTATCATTTAATTATTATCAAATAGTAAGTAAATCAAGTACTGCCTAGCTTACTCAAATCCTTTCTCTTTGACAGTAATACCATCAGCAAATTAAATCCTGCAACTGAAGCAGATGGCAAAAATAAGCTGCTTATATCAACACATAGTATGTGTAAAAGGTTAATTGAACTGCCTCATCATTAATTATATATCTATATATTTTCCTTAGTCTAGCAACATTTAAAACAAAATTATTTTCCCCTCGTTCAATTAGTGTGAATACATTAATTAGAATCATGACAATTGTAGCAACTAAAAATAAACTGTGAAACCACTAATGTATTTTTAAATATCATAGATGATTTGACCCCTTCAAGGAATGTGTCATGCTCATAGTATTGGAAATGGAGCTCAAATATTCTTTAAATACTGAAGAGTCACCCTTAGCTCAAGATGGTGCCAATGAAGACTACACACCCCAGATGCTATCCATGAAATTATTTTCCCAGAAAAAAAATGCAATAATTTCTAGCGATACTAACGACTAACTCAATTTTTCAAAGACAGGAAAGCAAATTTGAGAAGAAAGTCAACAGGTCGTAACTTACCATGCTGTAACAATCTCTCAGTCATTGCAAATATATACTTTTGTTCTAGTTTAGAATTTGTGTTCCTTCTTCTTCTGTTTTTTTATTACCTGTCATTTTAGTTAATTCATTTCAGATTTTCTAAAGTAACTAACTGTGAAAGTCTCACTGTCATTTTTGAGATAATATCTCATTGTGGTTTTGATTTGTTTTTCACTGATGATTAGTGATGCTGAGCACCTTTGTATATGCCTGTTGGCCATTTGTAAATATCTATTTACTTCCTCTCCCCATTTTTGATTACAAAGAAATGCTTAAAATCTTCCTCAATCTGGTCTTTACAATTTTCTTAGATTTTCTTTGCTTAACATCAATAAATCTATCACAAATAGCAATATTTTTTCTTAATACAAAATAGATCACATTTCTTCCTGTCGCCCTAAGCAGCTTTGATGCCTTCACAATGCACCCTGAGGGATTTTGAAAATCTGAACCTTTTTATCAGTGAAATTTAGGGCACTGAATAATTGGTCCCCTTCCTGGTATTCTAATTGTGTTCTACACCAGTCTCCTTTTCTCATTATATTTTCATCACACCATTGTTCTTTCGATTAATTAAAAAGCCCTATTCTTTCCCATTTCAAGCTGTCTATAATATGCTAATTTACAAATTTGAATTATATTTTCCTCTCCATATTACAGACAATTCCCCTTAATTTTTAAGTCTTCTAATAGTCCTCTCCTAACCAATCGACTTATGTTAGTTATTTTCCCTTTCTATTTCAATTTCCTCTTTTCTTGATAAAACCAATCTTAATTTGAATATGTTTTACTTGTCCCACCCCCCCCCTTTATATACACTATTATCACAAAGCCAAATAAAGACAGGTTACTTTTCTGTCTTACTCAGCATCACATTTACTAATAAAATTCTTTGGAACTCAACAGCAATCTAAACTTGTGAATGTACAAGTAAATGAATACTGGGTGCTCAATAAATATTTATAAATTGTGTGTCAATCCCAATTGAATTTCAAGAATGTGGCAGTCATAAAGGAAAGTAAAAAATATTTCTAGTGAGAAAAAAATAGAAAGGGCAAAATCCATTTATTTTTATTTTACAATAATAAGTTTATTTCTAAAATGTCATTGATGGATTAAATTATTTTCCTGTAGAAAAATATTGAATGGTTCTATTTTGATGTATCACAGTTTTACTATAAATCCATCATGTTTTAGATGTCTAAATACATTTTGTGCCACCAGGATTTTATATTTATTTTTCAAGATTTTTTTATTTTATTTTCCAATTAAATTAAGGCACTGTAGAGCAACTTAATAAGAATTTGTTTCTGCAATTATGTGAGCAAGAAATTAATGTTATATATATTCCATGAGGTTTAAATATATGTACAAGTACATATATAAATGCAAATATGCACATATATGTATATCTACATGCATACATACATGTACATAAAACAGTCATTGTCAGTTAATTTGGTTAAATGTATACAGCTATGAATATAGCCAAAATGCACCCACATCTTCATTTGACTTATTCCTTTGTGCTGTGTTACACAGATGGTATTATTAATTGTATTCAAGTTCAATAATAAAATAAGAGAAAACAAAAATCAACAGAATCAACAGAATTTTCTATCAAGCTGTATTCCTCCAAGAACAGATGATCAGCTTTCATTGTCAAGTATAGCTAACAGTTATCTTTGTGACCTTAGGTTTGTATTTGAACAAAACCTTGAAAGCAAAACTATTGCTCATAATGTAAACTTTATGATCATTCAGTTCACTGGAATAATATAAGTGCTTGCCACAAAGGAAGCATTTCAACATTTATCTAGATAACATTTTATTTTCTTTTATATTTGAAACTATGTGTTTCTCTGAGAATTTTTCTTAGCTGCTTGATCAATAAAGAAAATCATTCCATTAATTTTTTTTATTTTTTCATGTTAAGGCCTCTTAATTACTTTACTTAATAATTTCTTGGTTAATTTCTCATTTTTCTTCTAGCTTTATATACATATGCATATATGCATATGTATTCATTGCTATTTCATATTTAATTTTAAAAAATTATTTTATTCCATTTAAACCTTTTGAAAGGGAAAAAAATTCTAAAATATATATTTTAGGATAAAGAGAACCCCAGCTTGTCAAAAATAAAAAAAAGTCCCCATTGACATTTGGTCACTTCATGAAAATGAGCCTGAATGAAAAAACAAATCTACAGAACTGAAGTCTTAACATTACTCTCAGATATCACTTTTTGGTGCTCTATATATGGAGATGCCTATGAGGAAGAAAAATATATATAATTTAGCTGCTTTAACTTGTAAATCTTGGTAACAATGAATAATCAGGCATTTTTAATTTAACATAGAAAGCATGAGTCTTCTGTGTGTAAAGATGTTCTTCATATACTATATAATTGTTGCTATCATCACCATCAAAAAAGTGAATTATGTATCTGCTCATACTCTGTATTATCAATTGCATAAAAATTGCACCTAAAATTCACATCATAAAAGTCCCTTAGGAAGTATCCTAAGTGCTGGAAAGAGAGAAAAACATTTCAAAGTGAATATTCTCATGACTATCACACAGAATGAGAGTGTTACTATTTCCTAGTAATACTATATTTCATTTTCCAAAATTATTCAGAGAAGCAAGAGATAAGTTAGAAAGCCAGAAACTATGACTGCTTATTGTAAGCACAAAGAAAAAATCAAAATGATGTCTGAAAACCATTTTTAGACCAATATTAAAAATACCCAATTGAAATAAAGTGGACCACTTGCAATATTAACTATTAAAGTTGAATTCTTAAATTCATGTCAAAATAATGATTACTATTTTTAATAATTTAATAATAAATTTACTTTTTGAAACTTTTTGTGCTTCTATTGGTGTAGTCAAAAATCATAATAAAACAAAGATTATATAAATACTAGCAAAAACTGCATGTGGGATATAAATGTAGAGAAATCACAAATGACACTTCAATATTACCACAAAACTTATGAAAACTGGCTCGAAAAATACATTTAAACTGCTTTTTGTATTATAGGTCACCACTTTTCTGAGAATACACCCTCCAATCCAGGAATCTGTAGGAAAGATTTTATGGTCCGTAAGAATGTTTTAAGTACTAGCAAATAAAATTTTGAGTTTCTGGTACCACCTGTTATTTATGCTATGCATTTTTAAGTTTCTCTTCTTATTGAGGAGAAAAATTAATCATCTCTCCAGATATTTCTTCCCTCACACCTATACTGATAGGGCAATAGAAACCTGTGGTCCAGGACAGGTTAAAGGAGTAGTGATACCTATCTTACCTCCAAAATGGGCCTCTCATCACTACTCACCACCAACAGTGGCTCACAAGAAATACTTTGGCAACAACTCTCAGGCTCTTTCTCACTCCTCCTGTGGGCATTTGGTGCCTGAAATAGCTTGCTTTTGCTGTGGTTCCTTTTAGGAGACGACCTTTTCCAGAGCACTAGGCAATCCTAGAACTAAAGCCTGAAGTTTCAGATCCTCTCCCCAAGACTTGTGAGACATTTTTGTAACTGAAAGTCCCAGGGCCACTGTCTCATCTTTTCAAGGTGAGAAGACACTCGTTTATCACACTAGAGTATCTCCACTAGAGGAGAACTGTTCTTCAGGAAATATTTATGAGGAGTTTGGAAAAATTGAGTTTTGTTTTTCGGTTATTCACTAACAAAATAAGGTTTTGTAAGTGTGGAAACATACCTATTCCTAAAGACCACCTGACTCATATTCCTCTGTACTCTGCTCCATACTACCCTAGTAATGAAGTGTCTAGTACTAGTACTCTAGTAATGAAGTGTCTGTTCACTGGATTTGACCCCTTAGCTTAAGACACAGTCTCACACTGCTTTGGCATACTTCTTCTCTCTTTATAGATTAGAAAAAATAGCTTTCCAGTAAGTTGCCTGAATTATACACACTTAACTCTCATTCGATGTTCCCTTTGCTAATTTAGATTGCTTCCAACGAATGCCAGAGCAGTAGTTGTTACTTTACACCAATATGGCATATGTTGGCTTGGCTTTTTTCATTACTCCTAAAGGTCTTGAAAACAATGTTTTTTCATAAAGAGTGCAGTGATAGGCAAAATTCTTTGTGTATCCAACAACTATTCCCTCCTATTTTAGAGTTTCAGTTTTCATCATGTGGATCAAAAGATATGCTTTAGTATACATGGTCCCTCTCCATTCCAGGGTTGTAAGTGATAATTATCCTAAGAAAATTAAGCATTGGTTCCTGATTTGTCACAGATCAGTTTATAAGAGCTTCTGAAGTTGGGGAGAGAAGAAATAAAAACCTAAGAGTAAGTCTTTGAAGCTTCTGGGGAGAGTTTTGTCTCCTTGGTTAAAATAAACAGAAGTAAAGGCGAAACTCCCCTTTCCCTCTACCTTTAGATACAATTATATGAAATTGTGATATCTAGAAATCACATTCTCTTGTTCTACAATGAGAGTCAAATTTGAAGTTGAAAGTTATCACATTGATAATGTTAGAAAAATGGAAAGAGCCTTGGTCCTTGATAATAACATTGAGGTTTTATAAAAGCTAATTCTGCAGCAACCAACTTCCATCATGATGTGAGAAAATTAGCCCCAGTTTCAACTCACTTCGAAACATATTCTTTTTCTTGCATTTAGAAACATACAAACTGAAACTGTAGATGTTGGTGAAGAAACTAAATGACATAGTGAGGTAATAGGATCTAAGATGGTCCTCAACATTCCTACCCTTTTATGTAATTTGAATACCATCAAGTGGCTCAAGATCATTTTTGATTGTAATAAAATTTTCACAGCAATATCTTTGATTGAGTGATATTGTGTCTGTAAATGCGTGTAGATGCATCCAGTTCTACAGGAATGGTATGTTGGGAAAAGACACAAGATCTGGTTAGCCAGACAAAAATGAATATAATAGAGAAAAGAGTGATTCATGTGTGCTTTTTCTATTTTTTAAAGCAAAGGATATGCTTTATTCATTGGTTCTTCACAGATTATTGTGTGATGTTCATATTTAAGTGCTATTTTGTCCAATGATAGTTTTTCTCTTGACCTATGTCACTACCTGAGCTGTAATACTTACTATAATGCTAATTGCAATTTTCATTTAAGATCTCAGTATTGCTCTCGGATTGTAACAGAAAATAAATAAAGCATAAAATGGTTCTGAATCATCTATTATTAGGATTAAAGTTAAATTATTTTCAATCACTCTTTGAAAACAGTTGCCTAGACAAAATATATAACTTTCTTCCATTTGAAAGATGTCAAAAATGATTAAAATAACAATGAAAAAATTGAAGAAAATAATTTGAAGGTGAAAGGAGACTAGTTGTCTCTGTTAGAAATAGCATAGCCAGTCATTTAATAAAAAAAAAAAATTCAATTCATGAAATAACATGTCAGTATAACAAATTATTATGGTAATGTGCAAATAGTTTTGAGTGTTATAAAAAATCTTTGATATAACTGATGGGTGCCTTCTAAAACACACTCATATATCTGATTCATTGAATTCGTTGAGTTCTTTCAATACTAAGAAACACAAAGATCTATGGGAACACACTAGAAACTAAACAAAGGAATCACACATTAAAGAAATGTTATTTTCTTTATATAGAGATAAATGGTTATAGGAATATGTAGGAAATTGAATACAAAATATTTTTATGTATCTTCAATCAATATGTGCTGAAATAATAAGACAAAACTTGTCCAAAAGCCTGTCCTTAGGTGAATATCATACTCCTGGTTCCCAAAGTTCTTTTAAGCTGAAAATTCTCAGGAGGTGAAAGGCCATGTCTCAGTACTCAAGAAACTAAGAGAATTTAAGTTTATTTAATAAAACACACAATGTACATGAATATATATTAGTAGATAATATTGAATTTATGGGTTTATATATTTGCAATTATAGGTTTACATATTTCCTTTATTTCACTGTCAATTTTGTAAAGGTTGGGGTCATTTCTATTTCTTATTTCTTTTAGGATGTCTAGTACCTTTACGAAGTGTGGCACATAATAAGCACCCAAAAAAAAAGTATTGAATAAAAATTTACCACTTTCAGGCTTAAACTTATTGTGATGGCATTTTCTATACCATTATAACCCTCCATTACATGTATCCTATCTTTAAAATCTAGATAAGGACAAACTACATAAGGAAGCAATTTTTTTTCAGATTTAGTTGCTATTACCAACCTTTCACAAACTATTTCTTTTCAATTCTTTCATTTTTACTAATCTCATAAGCAAGAACCCATGATAACTTGAACCACAGTTAGAATTTAGAGGACTAAAATGGTGATTTGCTTCAGTCATCATCCATAATACAGAGGCTCTTCATTCATGAAGCATGTTTCAGAGACTGCTATTCAAACTTACAGCCAGGCTAAACATATTTTATATTTCCAGTATTAATACTGACATAGTCAAGGTAGTGCTAACTAGAGAATCCTGATCCAATAGAAGTACAATTGTAGTAACATTCACAAGGTAACAAAATGTAATAGCTTCGTTCACTGAACAGAAACAGGTGAAACTAATATTACTGTTGTTTTAATTACTTAATATATAACATTTAAACATTGAATTATTCGTAAAACAATAAGATAATAGAAATAATATGTACTTGCACAATATTTTATATTATGCAATGGTTAAAGTGAGATATAGTTCTAACAAAAGAATAGATGTGTGTGTAACAGAAAAAAATACATAGCTCCTACATTTATTAAAAGCAAAAAGGTAAAATTAAAATTTAGTTCCTTGGTTGCACTAGTTCAGAACTAGAGTATTCTACAAATATAGGTCATTGTACTCTGGGATGTTTTCAAGCTCTGATTTATCTAATGGCAGCTTTGCTACTTCTCATTCAAAATTTCTAAAGCAACAATATTGACTCAGTTAAATAAACTGCTTCAATTAGTATATCCCATTCTTGGCAAAGTCTATGACTCTTCACTTTGCCATAAGGCTAATAGTTATGAAAAAGAAAAATAATGCCCACAAAGTCATTAGCTCAAGCTTTTATTAAAGTGTTGTAACATACAAGTAATTCTAAGCACAGTCAAAAAAAGGAACAAGTAGTTCAAAGATTTCATAAGAGAGATGAGGAAAGTCAAATGAAATTCAAGTTTGTTCCAAGAAATAGGTGCTGTTCATCTTCTCAAAAATTAGGGAAGAGCATAGTTTGCATGGATCACAGGACAAAAGCATAAGCAGGGTCATGATTTAGCTAACATTGTTAGGATATTTAGTTCCACTAAGGGATTGGGCAGGGTTGGCACAGAAGATTGTAGTTTGGACTATAAGAGTCACAGTAGAAATATTTTTTGTTTTCTGTATTTTGGGGTTTTTTTCAAGATCTTTCTTAGCTTTCTCTAGAGCAGAATTGGTCCCATGGTTAACAAATATAAGCTAAATTTCAGAGTCTAGATTTTTATCACTTGCTGAACCTTATGATTCTGAAAAACAAATGACACTTATGAACATTAAGAGGCGTCTGTGTCTAGTGTACATTCACATTTTCATATCACCTTTAGTTTCAGTAATGATTTAGTTTATCATTTGGGAGAGCAGCTACACAAGAATATTTAAGACTGAAAAGAATATAATGCAGGATTTGATGTATAACATGCAGAATCATTAATAATCCATGAAATGTTCTGCTTAATCCCCAACAATTTTATCTTGTCTTATTAAGAAAAATAAAATCCCCCAATACCCAGCACTATCTGAATTTTCCCTTTGAATAACCCGGAAATTTATATAGAAGACAAGTATCTATTTTTATTCTTTTTAAATCAATCTCTTCTGTCTTAACTTTTCTCCTATTAGTCAGATTCTGTTAAAACACCAATAATTAACCTTTGGAAAGGTTAATTAGGGCATTAGAATTTAAGAGGAAAATTTCTTGAAAATTCCAATCCATTGGCCACTCTATTGACTCAGATGTTAAGCCAATAGCTAAGGCATAGACGATGTAAAACTGAAGGACCTGGGGCCAGGATAAATAACTAAAATTAACACACAAACAGAAGTTCTTTCTCTTCCCCTTCTTTCCTTCCTTCCTTCCTTCCTTCCTCCCTTCCTTGTGCTGTTCCTC
The DNA here is from genome assembly GCA_004363575.1 of Solenodon paradoxus. NCBI lineage: Eukaryota > Metazoa > Chordata > Mammalia > Eulipotyphla > Solenodontidae > Solenodon > Solenodon paradoxus. The sequence goes on from RJWH01001118.1 coordinate 140,924, forward strand.
CTTTCCCTCCCTTCCTCTTTTAAAAAAAAGTTACAATCCATTAAACTAAGAAAAATTTTGAAAATACAACAATAAACCAAAGAAGAAATATGTGGTAATTAGAAATACCTAGAATTTCATGTTTTTGTCCTGGAATCTTGAGCAAAATCTGGCTATATCTGAAAATTAGCTGCTTGATGTCAGATTCCTGAGAAAGCTTTTTTTTTCAAACCTCATTTCTTATGTTTTGAAAATATGTGAGATTCTCAGCATTAGATTTCCAGGTAGTGATAACACCTGGCCATTGGAGCATTTTTTAAACTGCGAAACATGGTTCCAGAAATCTATGCCTTGTAACTTTGATACTGCCTCAGTCGTTAAATCAGTACCTGATGTGGTTTCAACAAGGTTCAAGATCCGCCTCAAATTGGTGTCATTTTGAGTAAAATAGGGATCTATTTTGGAGGTCATCCAAAGCATTTTTGCTTTTCATCCTTAGAAAAAGCACCTGTGTCTCCTGGTTATACTTGAATACACTGCATTAATCAGTTATAAGAGGTATAATTTCAAATTCCACAGGATAACCTGTGATTTGTTCATACTATTATAAGCTAATATTTCTCATGAACTGAAATAGAATAGCTTTTAAGGTAAAATTTTGGCCATCGCTTTTACAATTATTCAGATAATTTTATAAGGTAAAAAGGCATATTTGTGTATCATTGTTTTCTTTTGATTGTCACTGTTAACTGGGGACGATAATGACAAAAGAGTTTTTGTATTAGGGCTAATGTCTTGCACAACTAGATTTAGGTCCCTATAAAATGGAAACCTGTGTCCTATAGATGAATGCTTTGGTATTCCTCAAATTAAAAATGCAAAATATAGATTAATTTGTTTTACTGAAAAGACAGAAAAATCTTTTAACTGAAATATTCAAATTCATTTGAGGAGGCACTTGTTTAAAACTCATCTATAAATAGTCCCGTGAACCTGAAGGGTTTGGGCGCTCACCTAAGAACCTTCTTTATAGCCTGCCACAACTTTTAGTTTGACAGATGAGATATGTTTCAAAAACTTCCTCAGCAATTTTAAATAAGATTTTCCACCCATTCCAGTCTAAGATTGAAGCCAAATTATGCCTGTAGTGGTGATAGAATTGAAATATACTAGGTAGCAAATCATCTTGGCTACTAGCATTACCAAAAAGAAGACAGTAGAACATATACCTGAATAACAAAGAATTGCTTTATAAGAAATTATGGAGTCAATGATTACTCTGAAAGTAAGCGATATTATAAATAATGAAGATATAGATTAATATTTAATTTAGAAAATGTTGATTTAATCAAATTAATTGAAATTAATTTAATCAAAATTAATACAATTGTCACCTATTGTCTCTGATATGAATCAAACTTTAAAAACAAAAATTAATTTATAACAGTTATTCTCACAGTCGTGCCTAACAGCTACATTTTCTTATACCTGAGAAATTTGTAATTACTGAAGCTTAAATATACGTTATGATAGATCCCACCAAACTATGAAGCTAGATCTTGTCTTATTTTTTAGAATATAATCTTTCTCCTTAAATTGCCATTGTAAGGAGAGTCCACAAAAATTGACCAGGAACTACATAATAGATCTAAATGGGATGACTGCCTGCTAAAGTAAAAGATTTAATGAGATCTAGGGTCTCCTAACTGAAGTGGAATGACTGGGATACAATTGAAAAATACCTATCATACCAAAAACTAGAAACTGGCACTCGAATTAGAAAATATAATTACCAAGTGCCAACAAAGAGATATATTGGATTTTGAAATTATTTGATAAGGATTTTAAATGTCATCTTGAAAGTGAATCAATAATCAATTACATATTACCCTTAAACAAATGAAAAATAAAAAAAAATCTCTGCAGAGAAAATAAAAGTTATTTTAAAAAGAACCAAATGGAAATTACCAAAGTGAAAATACAATAATTGAAATAAAAAATTGCCAAGTGGTGGCAATAGTGGTAATAGAGATGAAAGATGGTAGAAACAGGGAACTTGAGAACACACTGATGAAACTTATCTAATCTGAGAAGCACAAAGAAAGTGGGCTAATAATAAAAGAAACATCAGAGATATACAAATCAATGAAAAATGGTCCAACATTCATCCACCAGAAAACTAGAAGAGGAGGAAGAAGATTGTGAACTAAAAGGGTATTTGAAGAAATAGTGGATGAATACTTCATTATTTGGTAAAAGAGGTAAATATACAGGTTCAAGAATCTGAGCAAATCTCAAAATAGTATATGCCCAAAGAGATCCATGTAAATAAGTTACGATTAAACTGAAAACTGAAGACAAAAATAATCTTGAACATAGTCAGTGAGAATGACACTTTACGCACAGGAAAATACCAATCCAAAGGGCACCTTAAACCTATATGATGATATGCAAAGTGCCTTCAATAATTTTTTAATAAATAAATATAAATAAAAAATATTATAAGATCAATACTCAATAGTAGTATTGTAGAAAGAAGAGAAGGTAAATGGATCTATGTAGAAGTAAGGTTTCCATTTTCCAAAGTTGTCAAATGTCGATTATAGATACTAATACACTGATAAACCTCACATGCACACATACACAAACATATGCAGTAATATCCAGAGAAATCAAAAAGAAAATAATACAATAAAAATACCGTATCAAGACACAATCCCACACTATGTTAAGAAATCCACAGGAAGTTTACAAAAAAGAAACAGAAATGCGAAACAAACAGAAAAAATTAATAAAGTGGAAAGTTTAAGCATTAACTTAGCAGTACCCTCCTTAAGTATATAAATATGCAATTAAAAGGCAGATTGGCAAAGTGGAAAAAAGAATGAACCAACTACATGCTGATTATAAGAAACCTCAAATTAAACAACAGTGGCAGAGTAAAATTAAAAGAATAGAATTGTCCAAGTAAACAATTCAAAAACAAAAATTGCAGGAGTAGCTATATTAATAGCAGATAAAATAGTCCTCAGGGTAAAGAAATGTAAGATGAGACGAAGGGAAGCATTGTATAATAAAATTTTAAGTACTCAATTATTTATTGAGGGCACTTTGCATATCATCATATAGGTTTAAGGTGCCCTTTTCATTGGTATTTTCCTGTGTAAAGTGTCATTCTCACTGACTATATTCAAGATTATTTTTGTCTTCAGTTTTCAGTTTAATCATAACATTTCTAAATATGTCCACATAAATCACAACCCTCTACCCATTGTCTAAATTTCTTCCAACATAAATTTGAGTAAACTAATAAAATGTGGACTACGTGCTATAGATAATTTTGTTTCCATTAATTGAAAATACAATTTAAAAACTTTAGATTTATAATATAAATATATATAATCTCAATATATACTATATTGCCTATATACTATATTAATTCCAATAGATTAATATAGTATATTTTAATATATTATTATAGCTATATATTTATTCATAATATATTACATTAATATATGACATACTTTGATATATAATCTTTCCATATATAATAAATATGTGCAAAATATATATTATATTTATCACATATTTGTATATAAAGAGACAAAGAGAACATATCTGAGAATGTTCAGAATAAAATGAAATATGTAATGGATGTTTATTTAGACATTTGTCATGTTATCTGCTAATACCTTGATACTATAAATACAAAACCTGGAGTTAGTATTTTGATATAGTCATACTTCCTAATCTCTATACTCTGAGCAGACAGACCATCAAATGACTTCATAACCTAAAATTTGCCTTATGAAAATGTGTACTTTTTATTAGAGAGTGTGAAGATGTCATTATTACTGATACTTTTCTCTGTTTTACTTCTTACTTTCAGTTATTTAGAAGTACAGGCAACTTGAATATTTTAGTGAATGTCTGTATATTTAGTCTTATCCATCTGTATTCAGATCCTCTGCTTAAGTCCATCTTTCATCTAACTTACAAAATTTCTGTTATCTTGATATGCATAAATCCAAAAATGAGCTCAGGAAGACAGTGACAATGGTTTAAATTCTATTCTGTTAATAATTAACTTATGCTGATATAAAATTTCATTTAAGATTCTTCTATTTAATAATCATGATCACTTTGTGAAAGATAATCACAACAGAAAACTGGGCTTAACAGATGATAGAACATTCCCAAATTCCAATATGTAAGGCTAGGAGTGTTGGAACCAGTTCCTTGCCGTCTGTCACCACCAAAATCAATCATTTCATGGAGAATGAGATTGATGTTGAGTGAATAAGGCTTTTTTTCAAGATAGCAATATTTTAGGTTTTGGCTGGATTCATGTCCAAAAATAACCATCCCATTCCCCTAGTGGAGTGAAAGCTTTATAAAGGGCAAAGGGAAAAATAGGGGATGGCTTGAAGAGATGCAGGAAAGTGTTTTGTGGAGGACAGTGAGGGGGCTGTTCAAATGGCCCCAAGGGATATAGGAAAAGGATTGAGGAAAACTGGCTTGAAAGGCACCTGAGACAATTGTGACAGGGGCATACTGCCTCAGCAAGCAACTTGGCTTTTGATCTTAATGTCTTGTTTCAGGGTTGTTTGATTTTGTTTTTTGTTTTTTGTGTTTTGCAGAAATAAATTTGACTCTAAGCAAATTTCAAGGAAGGAAAAAAGAAAAATAGTCTTGTTATTTTTATTAATCATTGAATTTGTAAGGTCTCCTTCAGAATCATGGACTGAGCTAGCTCCTGATCCTAATTCTAGTGCCTTCAATCTGTCCCTGATATAAGCCCTGTATTTTTGGTTTATCAACTTAGCTTCCAACAAGGAAGTATGTGAAAGTAATAGGACAGTTACTGAATACTAGGGTAAAATTTCAATACTAAGTAGATTCAAAGGGATGCCCCAGTGAGTATCTGTTTTCTAAAATATTTAGTTTTGATGTAGGCTATCATTGGGAGTACCTGGGTACCTGTTCTGGAATTTTATTTATTTGTTGAAGCCTCTACTAATTTCTCCAGCAAAATCACTTTTACCTTCCCTTCCCATTAAACCAGGATAGCACTTTATATGTATCTTAATTATAATATTAGCCAATAGGGAATCTCACCTCTCTCACCATTCTCTCTCGTTCTACCCCCCAAATAGAACATGTCTCTCAATTATTTCAGTACTATGATCTACCTCTCATGTGTACTTTAGTCTCAGGGAACCTGTATGTTTCCTAAAAGTCTAGAGCAATGAGAAGGCTGGAGAAGATCAGCATTATTCTTGTCAGCCTATTGAAGCCCTTCCCTCCAGGCTAGTTAGTAAGCAGGCTGAGATATGTTGGGTACTAGAACTCAAGTGTTTAGAACAAAAGTGAAAGGCCACCTCTGTGCAAAGCAAGGGGTAAATCACTTGCTCGCTCTGTTCTTGCAGCTGCATTTTCTTTATGAATTGTGAGCTCCTCTTGGACAGGTTTTTTTCTTATAACATGGTGGTAAAACATGGAATGCTAAAGTCCAGGTGTGAAGGAAAAAGCCTTGTCCACAGTTTCCAGCAACCATGAAGACATCTGTAAAACTTGCCGAGCTGACAGGCGCCCTGCTAGCTGAACTTACTGGAATGTCGTAAGATAACTAATATGTTACTAACAGATAAAGGACTTTCTTTATTACTTGCAAATGGAATCTTATATGTATCTTGCGAATGTTACTGGCAAGGAGAATCCTGTGTGTATCGCCCATGTGAAGAATTTACAAATAACTAACTTGGGTTCATCTTGTAATCCCCATTCTAATTTACACCTCCCTCTCCCGTGTTTCTTCTAAACATATATAACTGTACCCCAAATTGCCATCCATGCTCAGCTCTTTGAGGAAGAAACCCAGCTGAGATTGTGTGCATAATAAATCTGCCTAAAATACTTCCAAAAGAGTGCCCACTTGGTTTGTCGCAGCCAGGAGAGCCATAATACAGGCATATATGTAGAAAGAAAACGGTAAAACAAAACATCTTGCCAATTTTGGTTCTCAGATCACTGTCCTCAGAAAGCAGTTTCTATGTAGTTCAGTCATATCAAGGTCCAAATCTGGAGTTTTAGACCAAAACTTACAATAGAAACAGTATAGTATTTTTATTTATTAACCACATCCTTTGTCAAAATATTTTCTTTGTGACAACTCTTATAAAATAAGTAATAAGGATAATTATTCAAGGTTCTAGAAATATGAGTTCTGGGTTCTATCTTTTCATATTTTCACAGTCCCAGTATACCAAGTGTTTATCATACCACAGTTACTTCTCTTGTGTTTGTCTTCTCTGTCAAAGTAAGGTGGTTGGTGTTAAGGATCATTTGTTATTCGTGTTCTCTTCCTAGGTTACTTTATTGCCTAGCAAATTTTTAATCTTGCTCACTAAAAGATCAAAGAAACCACAGAAGTATTATAAGGAAGACTCCTCAGAAAACCTAGTGAGCAACTGACAGAATTCAAAACTACCAATTGGTTGTTCAACTCATGTAACTCATTTTAAATAAAATGCTTGATGTAGATCCATAATTTCATATATATTACTCTGTCTCTTTGATGTTTTTGACATTCTGTGTTTATTTCTATGGGTTAGGCTTCCCTGATACAAAGGTCTTGTGCTAAGGTGTTGAATTGCACAGAGTAGACCTGAATCTTTGTATGAACACTGGACATTCTTTAGTTGTATGATATCAACACTGGTCAGATTTGTTGAAGATCTAAGGTGAACTCTGTTGAGACGTGAGAATTCAGCCTACAGGATTGGAGTTGGCATAGGGAATGAAGAGATTTCCCCTGGAGTCACAAATTTGAACAATGAAGTTCACAGAGACTCAAGAGTTGTGGGTGCACAATCAGCAAGCAGGCTGCAGTTCAACACAACTCCAAGAAAGGAGATAACTTGTAACTGTTGTTAGATCCTCCCTTCAGAAACTCTTTCAGTCCTCCAGAGATGCTGTAGTCCCAACAAATTGTAGTAACCACACCCCTAGACATGGAGGTAAAATTGTAGGAAGGTCTATAGTGCAGTACCAGTGTGCTAATGATGGGGGAATGGGCAGGTACTTCCCCTCAGGGGTTTTCCTCCAATGGTGGCCTTCTGTGGGAGCTGCTTCTCTATTTACTGTGACACTAGTCTAGTCCTCTTTCTGCACTGTGCAGAAGCCCCACCTCCACAGTCAGTGACTGTTAGCCAGTTTGGGAGTGCTTGTTTCCTGTCGGAGAAACTTCTTTCACTCTAGGGTGTGTCAGTTTCACCAGACTCCTCCTATGTTCAGAGTCTCAGAACAGAGAGATCTGTCTCCAAGAAAGATTGGCCTCTCTTTTTGTGAAGTTCAATGTCCCCTTTCTCTGGAAATGCTGGTCTTGTTTATTTTACAGATTTTGGTAACCAAATTGATATTTTTTTAGTAGTTCTGTGGGGAGGAAGGAACCTGAGATCTTAACAGCTTAGAACCAGACCAACACTAAGTAAAATGCTTGGAAATCAATTGTTGAAAGCATGTTTTTTGTAAAATATGATATAACAAGCTTATTATCAGCATCTTCCTACTTTTATGCTACAGTAAAACATTTCACAGGAGATAATTAATGGACTAAAGATTATATGTAAATGTGTGATAATGAACTAAATTCCTTTATCAGTCTCCAAAAATCTCCTATTCAGTTAATTTTCTTAAGTTCAGGTGTTGTTACAAATTATGAATAATTTTTCAGAAAATTGCTGACCAAATAATGAATATATACTAATACTTTATTGTTTAGCTGTAAGTTACAGGAGTCCTAGAAATAGATGCTTTTTTAGTTATTCACTAACAGAACACTGAAGGATATGCTCAAGCCTTGTTTAAGGCAAATGAAATTTAGGAGATAAAGTGAATTGTGAGAATAGTGATTCTAATATATTATGGCTTTATTAACAACTTGTATAAAAGGAAATATGAAGAGCTTTATAATACTGAAAGATGGAATGATTTATCTGCTTGTTTACTTCATCATTTTTCTTTTGGTAACGTTAGTTGTTTGCATATCTGGTAATACTGGTGTTATTTGTACTTTGCAACTTTAATTCATTTTGTGAAAATAATATTTATATCTAAGACATCATGTTTTTTTTTAGTGTCATGAGGTGAATGAAGAATATGAAGTTGTCATAAAGAGAAATGAGGCTACAATTTACCCAGAACAAAAATAATGCTTTTGTCAACCTGGAAAACAAAGCTGTCATTACAAAAAGTAGGGGATAAGAGACTTAACTGTGACAGCATTCACCTAATTTGTATTCAATAGCAAGAGTCCTATTTTTATATATATGCTCAATGAAAGAAAGTGTCTTCATTGATATTTTAAAGCAGTCTCTGATTTTCCTCTCACTTTTTGGTACTTCAGCTGTAAGAGAATCAATAAACATGAGGTGAAATATTAACATTTTAGATTGTAGTGAAAGTGATTATTCAGCTGGCCGATATCTGTAATTCCAGGTGGTGGTTTTACAATAATTATGTTGTGATGCTTCCAATCTGATATGCTATTCTCCCTCTGTCTGACTCAGTTAATAAGTGTTATTTCATGACTGGCTCTTTTGCCCTAGAAGTTCTCGAGTTGGCTCATGTTACTAAACTTTGATTCAGTTAAGATAGTTGCTGTGCTGAATTTGTTCTAAAATAGCTTCTTCCAGTTTGGAACACTGAATGGGATTGTGAATTTGTTGTTACATTAATTTGATTTTGCATTCTGGCAATTAGTCCAAATTACTACTTTAATCATGTTCTGAAACAGCAGTAGTAGTTTAATTATTTCCATCAAAAATACTTTAAGGCAAAACAATTCTCACAGCTAACCTACAAAGTCAACTTTGACTTTTCTTTAAATACCTGACATTCAATGTGGGCATTTGTGAATTATTTTCCCCTATTTCTTATCTCTCATTTACATTTCTAATCTATGTGTGGAATCTATATATGAGCAACTACAATGTAAGAACAACATACACATTTGAAATTAGTGTCTGTATTCACCATATTTGGTCTTCATAAAGTATGTAATGGCTAAATTCAACAGCAACTATTATATCATTTAATAAGATACATGGAGTGAAAAGTATATCTGCTTTAAAATTGACATTATTTATCAAACATTAACTCCTATTATTTTGTTCTAAACAGCTTTAATTCTTATTCATGCCAAATTTTCTTTTAAAGGAAAGCCAGATGTACTAATATCATGCACAAGAATGATTTATTTAGTTGAAAAGCTTATATTTCAATTAATATGCAACAGTCAATAAAAGAATGAATAGAACTATGTCCTAAACACACTGTTGGACTATTGGTGCTTTCTATTCATGGAAATAAACAAAGCTCAGATGATTACAATGACCTAACCATCCATCACTTCTACATAAAGTGTGTGTGTATGTGTGTGAGTGTGTGTGAGTGTGTGCATATGTGTGTGATAAGTATGCACACAAGCTCATGTCTGTTTGCTATTTATTTAATACTATGAATAATCTGTAGTTAAAAATTCAAAGCTTATCACAAGCTCTCATCTGTGATCACATTTTCAAGCCAGTTTCTTAAGAGGATTTGTAAAGCTCCAAAGAATCTCAAATTTTAGTAGTTTCTGCAATTAGTTTTTCTTATTTTATAAATTAAAAATCATTTCTGCAGAGAAAACAACTAACCAAACTAGAAGTCTTTTAAAAATTATTCTTTATTCTATGAAATTTACATTTAATAGGTTCACTTCTGTTTTCATAAGTATATTTCAGGAATTTCTATTATTTGGAAAATATTTGTCTTTTATATTTAAAAATTAATATGTGTATCCTAGAAACTCAAAGTGCTCGACATGATATACCAATTGAAGGTTTAATGTTACAGTACACTCATATATGTTCAGATTAACCCACATATATTTTTCACACTACCAAAGAGGTAAAAAGATAAGGAAAACTTGACAATGAGAAGAAAAACTCAGAAACATTAATGAGACATATTAATAAAATATATGGTCAGAAAGGCTTGGATATAATGAGAGAACACCTAAATATGAAGATGAGGCCAATGCATATATGCTGGAAGTCAGTTCTGCAGGTCTAGAAATGTTACACTAAGATGGAGTTTTTTTCATCATTACACTTCTCTTCATACTCCTCAGTCAGGCTTTGCAATGACCCCTCACCCTAGTCAGGTTAGGTCTAGTTGCAGGCTACTTCAAATAGTGGGCCTCTTTGTTTTCTATCTACTCACTTTAGCTTGTTTTCTAAATCTATAGTAAAATTCAATATAGCTTTTAAACCAAACCACAATGAAGAGAGAAAAAGGAAAAAAAAAGAACATTTGTCTTTTTCTAATCATCATAGGAATCTTTAAACTTTATTTTTCTTCCTCAGTGCTTGGCATAGGAGAGAAAGTTTGTGTTTTCAGTCTTGAGTTCAGTTCTAATTCTAGAATTTTGAGTTACTTTTTTGATGGATATTCAATTTATTCAGGCCTTAGTGCTCATATATGGAAACAAGGAAGAGAACTAGCAGTTTTATAACAGGATGTTAAATTTTAATATGTGGCAAACTCCTGGAATACATTTAATCTTTGTAGTGTGTTGAATTATGTCTCCCCAAAAGATATGTCCATGTGTTAATGCCCAGTACTTGTGAATTAGATCATATTTGCAAATAAATGTTTTGGAGAATTAATTAAGCTAAGGATCTTGAGATGGGATCATCCTAGATTAAGGATGGAATCTTAATCCAGCGACACTGTCCTTAGAAGAGAAAAGAGGAAAACGAGACACACACAGGGAATACCACATAAAGACAAGGCAGAGATTGAAGTTGATGAACTCCAAGAGACAGAACGCCAAGTGTTTCTGGCAACCACCAAAGATTAGAAGAGAGGCCTGGGGTGACTCACACTGAGAGCCTCCGGAGGGTATCAACACTAGCAATACCTTGACTATGGACACAGGTCTCCAGAACTGTGAGAACAAACTTCTGTTGGTTATGATTTCCAATTTGAGATTGCCTGTTAAAACATCCCTAGGAAACTAATATAGTTTCAAAAGTGGTTCTCCCTAATTCTCTTGTTTTTCTGTGAACTTGTATATTTTCAAGGGTGATTTCTAGTCAGTATATCAACAGTTAAGCTGTATCAGTGTGGAAGCCATTAATTTGATTAGTGCTCGTCTGGTGAGATTTTTTTTTTACCTATGCTATAATTGTTAATATGTATTTTTTAAATCATCTATTAATATATATTTGATTTATTCACCCTGAACACTGGAAAAGTACCCAAGGATGATGTGTTTATTGTGCATAGAGATAAATTTAGAAAGAGGAGGGGGTTGCAAAGAGTTGATGAAGGCAGAGGGTGAGGCCCAACCATCGTTACATTTTGACTAGTAAGACAAGCTATGGTTTCAAGTAACAACAAGGAATATTTAATCATATATCATACTTAGAAATATGTGTAAGTACAGATATTCACTTGAAAATAAAAAACATTAAGCATGCCAAAGAAAGTGAGCATATGAACTTAATCTTTTTTTTTTCTTAAGGTTTCTTACAGGACACAAATTCTGTGACCTTTGACTAAACTCTAACTCCTCCAAGGCAGTTTCATACCACATGCATAATTAGTTTGGCAGACTCAGACAGTGTTCTAGGTATTTATGAGAAGTGAAAAATGAACAAGACATTTCATGTTCTGAAGGACTTTAAAGTCTAATTAGAAAGGTGAGATGTATATTCTTGAAAATGTAACAAGCAAAGCAAATTATAAATGTCATCCAAGAAGCAGTGACAGAAATCAATTCCTGATTTCCTTGCTCATTATGAACGGAGACCAAGAGCTTGCTGTAGGCTACAGATAGTGAAATGTGCTCGTGTAAAGCATATGCCATTCCCTTTGCAAATAGGTGTGTTACTAAACATTCTCCCCAAACACATACTTCTAGAAAATTAGGCAGGAACTGTTGATAATGAAGTTTTAGCTCTAACTGGAGAGTACAAATATTAAAAAATAAAAATAAAATTATAAATAAAAATAAAAATTATATTAAAATAATAATTCCTATTCTTGAAAAGTATAATTTTCCCTAATGAAATCTATTTATTAATTGACAATTTCTGATTCAGTAATTGAATATAAATGCTTATATTTAAAATAATTTCTATTGTGTTTTCTTACTCCATTAAAATATAAGGTTCTAAAAGAAAAAGATTTATGTCTAGAAGAAATAGACATTATTGCCTATAAGAAGTTTGTCTTCTTGCCATTAAGAAATAATTACCTAAATCATGTTTATCTAAACATGTCCTGACTTTGAAAAGTAAAAAGAAGCAAAAACAGTGTTTTTTTAAATCTGAAAGAATATAGCTTACTACCCACCTTGGGGAGAAAAATTGGGACATAAAGAAAAAGCTAGCAATTTTCTTAGTTTATCCTGCTATAACAAATTACCATACACTGAGTGACTTATAAGCAACAGAAATTTGTATCTCAGATTGGGATGCCAACATATCCAAGTTCTGTTGAAAGCCCACTTCTGGGCAAGGAATATTGTTCTCTCATTATAACCTCACATGGTAGAAAACAAAGAAAAGTAAGCTCTGTTTGATTCTTATAAAGGCACTAATCCTGTACATGAAGGTTCTTCCCTCATGACCTCATCTAACCCTAAATTCTTCCCAAAGACCCCATTTGCTGATACCATTCCGAGGTGGGTAAAGTTTCAACATATTGATTTTGGAAGGACCTAAATATTCAAACCATTAGAGAAATGTTATGTTAAAAAAAAGTTTAAAAAATATTTATTAGGTCAAATATTTATTATTTATTATTCACTTGAGTACTCTTTGAATATAAAGCATACATCTGTCTATATTTGATTATTTTTATGCCATGAAAACTAAATTAGAAATATTTATACTTTCAGTATAATACTACAGAACTTGTAAATATGCTCCAAACAGTATGTACTCTAATCTCTATAAAATAGACAAATATTAGAAATTTTCAATAATCTATTTAAATTAATGTGGAAAAGGAAAACAATACATAGCGGAATATAAGAAAAAGAAACACCGCTCAATTCTGCAATGGTCTTAGGTCTGAGTCCAATTTTCAATTCCTTCCATGTGAGACCAATCTAATTTGGCAAAATTGATTCTTAGGTTCTTTAGGCAAGAGCTTCTTTATTAGGGGTATTAATTAAAATGAGAAAATGGTATAAACAATCACTTTCATTTCATTTACCCCAACAGTCTTGAATGCTGTGCACTTCATTGATGACGGCCTACTAGAATGTGAATCTTTTTCCATCTAAAACAGTATCTTTCAAGGACCAAACATTCTGAAACATTCAAGGCACACAATTTTCTGTGGTACCTACCAGTTATTCAACCACTGGTAATATACAAGTAGGATTATTTTCAGATGGTGTGATGTGTGAAAAATAAAAGAAGACACTACTTAGAGTTGTCCTTTGACCTAACCTAGCATTTCACAGAGGCTGGGATAGGGAATAGTCTGATGTCTCAGCTGTACCAAATGCTATTCTGTATTAGTTAATTAACTTGAAGAGTCTTCTTGTGAATACACCTGATCATTGTTTAGACCATTGGCTATCACTCATAAACGCTATATTAGAATCACCTCTGGAACTTCTCCAATTCCTGATCCACACTATACCCCAACCCAATTAAAGCAGAACCAGTTGATCAAACATGTAACAGTTACCAACAGGGTTGGAATTTTCTGATTTTACTGAATTAAAATCAATCTGAAATTCTTGTGAAGTGTCTCAAGTTTTGATTTATTTGTTTCTAACCAGTTTGTATAATGTTCTTCAGAAATATATTGCTGGTTGAAAGAAACATATTGAAACAGCTTGAAAGCTTTAAATGCAATCAAATTTGTTGTCATTTAGCTTCACATTTAAGATATTGAGCAGGGTTCTTGATGATAGTTACTCTAAACATTAAAAATTCAGAGAGTTAAAAAAAGAGTCTGGGTTCATAATATCTTCTTTCATCAGTCAATGTAATGTTTTTGAAAATAGAAGAAATTACAAACTATTGCAATAATCTGTCATTTCTGAAAATCGTAAGAATTATTTCATGATGTAGTCTATTTTGTTCTTTGCTATCTTCCAATAAATTCAGTTCTACTGTCTCTGAAACAAAATGTCTTCTTAGTACATTTCAAAACATTTTTCCAGTGTGTTTTTCTTTAACAAGATTCTCTCAGCTGAAATTATTAAACACACCATTCCCTTACCATTAGTGTTATTTTCTTATCAATGACTTATGCAGGAATCTTGACCTATATAGGAAACTTGGAACTATCATATTATTGTGAACTGTTCATTGAATTATCTAGCTTCCTAGCAGTTTATCTAAATAATGCATTTGTTAATATTCTGATTGTTTCAATAAGTCAGGAAAATATCAGAAAATTCCTAGCTATTAATATTTTACAATCATCAAAAGTATAATGACTTAGTCATCTCTATTCATCCTGATAATCATGTTTAATAGCAAAAATAAATGTTAAGTAATTCATGAGGAAACTTATATCTGTCTTTTCTGAGTCAATGTTAAAAAGATCTTGGAAGAGGTAATATCCTGATATGTTAACAAATTTAGGAGTTTTCTTTTTGTGCCAGTGTTGAATGGAGCATAAGCACAAGTCTTTTTAAAACCTATGACTCATCCTTTTCTATGACTAGCTTTAAAATTCAGATATCAAAACAACTCATTAATCTAGAAATATTGTCAAATTCTCACTAAGTTTTCGAACATATCTTTACTAAGCTGATTTTCATCGATATGCTTTGGTAACAAAAATATCAAATCACTTATTGCTTTGGTAATGACTTTAGTCATTATTGCTAAAATAAATCATCTATGAAACTTAGGCTTTGGAAATGCAAAGTTAGTCCAGTGCAATATTTAATGTAAAATGAAAGTATGATCTTAGTTATTGATAAATGTGATTTAAAAAGTCATTAATAAGTAAAACAAAGCTATAGCTTTCCAACTGTTGAATTACATATGCATAAATTAAATAAATAGAACTTAAAGAACACTTCATAAAATGTACTATGAAAGAGCTAACTCCTACCAATAAAGTTAAGATTGAGAGAGTTCATATTAACATTAAACAGGACTGCTCTTGACTTCTTCCCCTATTGATTCAATATTCCCTCTGCATTGCTAAATAGTGAATTAGAGATGCATATAAATATAAGATAAAATAATAACCTTCAGTTTTCCCTGGAGAATATATTGACCTTTTTCTAGGCTTTTAAGTTCATTTTATTCTTGTTAATGCTTAATTTTTATAACAAATGAAGGAAAAGGGAAAAGTTTTCAGATTTGTAAAACATCATTGAGCATTGCATAATGAATAGAAAACCTGATTTGGTTACTTTCTCTGGTTTTAATATTGAACCAAGTCCATTTAAGAGCAGCCACTGTGCCTTTTTTGATTTGTGAAAAGATGTGGTAAATGTCATACCAATTACATTTGTCATGTATTTCCATTCCCAGTTCATATATATCTGTGATGATAATCTCAAATTATTTTATTTTAATAACTATGCCAAGAGACTGAGATAGATTTTAGTATTAAGATATTACAAAATATTAAAATTAACTACAAGAACAAGAAACTCCCAATTAACAAATGGGATTATGCTTTCTGAGAATCAGAGTCTCTTTAAAAGAATGACAGAATAGTATATTCTTGTTCAGGGAAAGAGGCAATGACTAAAATTTTGGTACATTTCAAATTGTGATGAAAAAGGATATTTCTTTTTCATAGTATCATAAAGCTCCCAAACTTTATAAATACTGAAATTTAAATAAGTGGATCTGTAAAACCTTGTCTCTTCTCAAACATATTTGTCACTATTAAACAATGTGAGTGTGCCATCATCAGTCCCATCCATGATGAAGTATCTATGATGTCCAAGTTCATGATGAGTCCTTAAGAAGTGAGAAAAAGAACAAACATCATACACAAAATTTAATTAAAAATGGATTAAAGATTTAGATGTAAAGTCTAAAACCATAAAATACATAGGAGAAAACACAGGCAAAGCACTACATTGTTTTAAGGACATTGACTTAAGATATATCTTTGGGAACTCAACTCCAATGACAAGGGAAACAAAATCCAAAATAAACAAATAGGATTACAACAACTAAAGAATACATAAAACTAAACAACAGAAAAATAATCTAATTAAAATTTGACACATAATCTTGCTAGACACTTCGAAGAAGACATATATATGACCAACAAGCATATGAAAAGATGTTCTATATCTATTGTCACTAAGGATCACACAAATCAAAACAACAATAAGGTGTCTGTCACCTCACATTTCACATGTGAAAATGGCTACTATCCAAAAGATGGAAATAAGTGTTAGCCAGCAGGCAGAGAAAAGGAAACATTTATAAACTGCTGATGGAAGTGTAAAATGGTGCAAACATTATGGCAAGAAGTATGGAAATTTCACAAACAAATGAGAATAGAAATTCCATATGATACAGTTATTCCTCTGCTGGGCATTTACCCTAAAAAAAATCACTAATTCAAGAAGATACATGCACCCCACCATGTCAATTGCAACACAATTTACAATATCCAAGAGTTGGAAACTACCCGAGTGTCCAACAACAATGAATAGACACTGAGACATGGTATATACACAATGGAATACTACTCAGCTATCAAAAAGATGAAAGCCTGAAATTTACAGCAACATGGATGGACCTAGAGGGAATTATGCTTAGTGATATAAACCAGGAGCAAGACATTGTATGATATCAATCTTATGTGTTCTATAGAGGAACCGAACAAATAAATGAATGAAATCACACAAAATAGACTTTTAGTAAATAAAAGTAAATCAGTGGTTGGTGGGAAAGAAGTGGGGACTAGGCAGGGAAGTTGGGTAGGAGGATCCATTATATATTAAGGGAATAATTGAAATTATGGTGAATTTAATGCATTGTATATAGATGTGAGTTAACTATGATATACATCTCTAAATCTGTATACTATCATGCAATGTTCCTTCAAAAATGCATTTAATTTTTTAAAAATCCTACCTAAAAAAAGCTTTATATGGAAAAAAAAGAACCAGTAGTTTAGCATATAATGACAGTGATTTTCTAAAGCTCCTATAATTTCCCATGCGTAAGAGGCGGAGTTGAAATGTAAACCAAGTTCTCTTCGTTCCAAAGTAAGTTGTCCTAGAGTTTCTCAAAAGTTAAATAATAATTAAGTACCAGACTATCCTAGATTAACTAAGGAGGATGATTTAGAGGGATAAATTAATTTGCATAAAGTCTTTTATTTCTCTTTTTCTTACTCCCATGCTTAATACTAATTTAATACTGGGTATATAAATGGAAAGAAAAAAAGTTTTATTGAATGTAGTAAATTTGCAAGCAAACAGAAGTGACACCAGTTACTATTTCTCCTCCCACCAGTTCACAGGTGGCAGATTTCCAAAATGTGGACTAACTAGAGATGGTTTCATTTTCAGATGTTTGAATTTGAATTGCTAGAGAAATCTTCGAAGAATAGCATTACAAGGGAACAAAGTCTGCCAAAGGTCAAACTTAACCACCCTTTGGAACCAGGGCAAAGTCTCACTGGTCTCTGTCCCCAAACCTAATCAATTCCTTCAGACATCATAGAGTGAGTGCAAGTAAAGCTAAAAGGGATAATCTTTCTTTAGGCAAACAAGGGGTTAAGTAGGGACAACACTTTTACTAACAATTATTCCTTGTCAGATTTTGCTAATAGTACAAAATTATCACAGTTCTACTGTACAGTAGTAACTGCACGCTCTTCTCATAAATATCTACCAAAATACTGTCTTCCATCTATCTAATGTAATAACAAATCACTAATGCTTCTCTGTGGTTCCTCTATTTGATGAATCTCCATTTTTATCCATATTTTAGACTCTCCTAACACTCTCTTGGAACCCTTCGTTTCTCAGTATTGACTGAAAACTGTCCAGCCTTGGACAAAGCATACACTTCTACTTCCGATGTGTTTATTATTGAATATTGCTTTTAAACAGTCTCTCCTGTACATGAGTGTATTGTCCCACTAGTAAAATATTCTCCTTTATCAATTCCATGAAAATATAGGATACCATGTGGAACACTAGATTAAATCTGAGAAATGTACTTGGACAGAAATGGGCAGCAGTAGGATTCTCAGCATTGTTCTCTCCATCTTTTATCTTTGCTTCCCTAATAATAGTTTTATAATCTCCTATGCCCTCCTGGAGCCCTTATTTTGCTCCCCAGTCCAATCAACAAAACACATGATATTACATATTTCTTGAGCTGTTTCATTTTTATTTAAGAGACTGGCCAATACTAGACTGAGTGTGATTTCCTAATTCTCAAGGAAGCAGCATTGAGTCAGCATGCATGAATGTTCTCCTCTGGTCTAATCAATATGACAAAGACGTGATGACAATCATTTTGCAGATATAGTTGTTTAGAGCTATATGAAAATAAAGGGAGTGCAAAGCAATCTTCAAATGGTGGAGCTAGGCAGACATTTTATAGCACCTCAGTACTTAATGCTTTTAGAGTAGTTATATAGATTTTCATTATAATTTTTCACATATTCTTGTTATTTCTCAAGGGGTAATACTACTTCCTAGTATTGAGAAATACTGAGAAATAAAGTTTTCTCCTCTCACACATATAAATGGTTTTCCATCTTTTGGTATGGTATAGAAACAATTCTTCAATAAACAAAAAATAATTGGATAGCTTACAAACCTAACTGACAGTTGAGCATCACTCTGATATAAAATCTGATGAAAATAGCATAAATATAAATATAGGAAAAGCATTAAAATTCCTCCAGTTATTAGAAAACAAATTGGAAAATAAAACATAAGTATATTTGAGGTAAATTTGTTCCTTTCCATTTTCAGGGTTGAAATAGTTATTCAAATACAAAGACTTATGATCTCTATTATTTACTAAATTCCTAGTTTTGCATTGATTCCATCTCCCATAACTAAACAGGACACTATTCAAGCAGTATCTCTCCACCCTACTCTGCACACCATTTGTCTTTTCTCTTCTGGATCATTCCATTAACACATAAAGATGCTATTTCTCCTATATTAAAAACATTTTTTTAGTTCCACTATCCCTCCCAGGCACTACATAGGAAAATTCTTTAAAACAGTTGTTTGCAATCATTATCTTTTATTATTCTCCTATTCTCTCTGAAACTCACTAACTCTAGTAACAATTTTGCCATGGGCACCAGTACCTCCGTACCACTATCATGATGGTTATTTCCAGTTCTCATCTTATTAGTTCATCAGCACCACTTAATATGAGGGATGCTCATTCATCTAGCCAGTTACTTGATCTCTTCTGAATTTCTTCTGACATCTCTCTCTTCTGAATTTTCTCCTAACCCATAAAGCTCTCAGCTTCTTCTGCTTGATCTATTTCATCTTCCAATCTCAGATCATCTCCTATAACCTACATAGACTCATTGCTCAACCCTCATCTCTATCTGTAGCTACTCTTTTATCCTGTCTCATGGATTTATACACTTTTTATATGATTACAACTCCCAGAAACGTGTTTCTATCCAGGACATAACAAATAATACTCATATATCCACCCTATCTGTGCAAAATCTCTACTTACATATCTAAAAGACAGCTCAAATATAACTTTCCACAAACCAGTCTTTTGAGTTCTACTCTCTCCAACAAACCAGTTTCTTTTCAAGTTTTTTCCATCTCATTTAATTTGAACTCTACTGCTAAAGATCAAAGCCTTTTATTTATACTCCTCATATATGATATTTCACTAAATTCTGTTAACTCTTTCAAAACATTTAAATTCAGGTAACTCCTCACCACTTGTAGTCTGGTCTGAGCCTCCAACATCTCTTTCTAGGATTATGACTACTGTTCCATGATCCATTTCCTTACTTTTGCGTGTCCCATAATATCTCTTTTTCATCAAAGAGAGAAGGGATAATTTTACAATATTCAGATCAACATGTTTCCCTGCTAAATATTTCTAGTGGGTTCATGGTTCTCTTAGAATGAAAGTCAGTTACTTGTTAACTAATCTGGCAGCCTGTTCTGTATCTAATCTCGTTTCCTCCTAATTTTTTTTAGCATGTCTTATTCTTTCCCCAAGTTTTATTTTTCTCATTAACAACTTACAAATGATTACTATGTATTTTTTAATTTTATTTATTTTCCATCTTCCCTAGTCCTCTAGTATATTAACTCCAGGAGGACAGCTATTTTTGTGAATTTTGCCCTCTGCTATATCCCCAGTATTCAGAATACTTGACACATATCAAGTCCAAAAATACATGCAGTATAATAAAAAAATGCATTGAATCTGTAAGGTCTGGGACCTTTGCTATTACTTGACTAGTGAATGTTCACACTGGTTGTTTTACCCCGAGACCCTGGACTTGAACCCATGGGAACGTGACTTGTGTCCTTCAGAAGTAATTGACCTAACCACTGCTCCGTAAGGGTGTCCAAAACTGAACTTTTCTTAAATAATTTGACAAAATAAGGTAAAAATGGAATTCAGAAATTCATAGGTAGATAAAACTAATAATAAACATTAGTTTAAAAAGGAGAAAAAGACTTTTTTCTGTCTAATTTTAAAACGTAGTTCAAGAAGATAGCGATTGAAACTATGATACAAGAATACAAAGGAACAGATATGCTGAGTCACACTTAACATTACACAGAGACCTTATCAGCAATCTAATATAATAAATTATCTGAAAATCATTAACTATTTACTGAAAGAAAATTAGATTGTAAACATATGCCTAGTATAATTTCCAAATAAAAAGATGAAAGAAAGAAGGAAACTTTAAAAAATGTGATTAGAAATGAATTATCCACAAACATGACACAAAAAGGAAAAAAATCAAGTGAGGTACAGTATCATAAAGAAAAATACATTTTAGAAAACAAATATTTTCTATACTTCTTATAAGGAAAATACATTTCTAAGTACAACACCTGATTTTCTTCATATATAATCAAGAGTCTGGGTCTAGAAAGCTGCAAGTAGGAGTTTTATTCTCATGGGTCCTTTTGTTTAATTTTATTCTTCCACCAGTTAAAAGGGCACATACAAATCTTGGCAGCTTCACATGCTATGTCTAGTGTTCCTGAGGTGCCATCTGGCACAGGAATTGTGACTGCAGAGAGGGTTTAATGACCATCCTGGTTGACAGCTATTATGGATGCATCTTCGCTGCTGTGTGCAATTCTAACCAGAAGGATGACAGTCACAAATCTCAACAGGGCTGTCAATTCTGAAAGCCTTTTAAGAATGTAATATTTAGCAATAGTAAGCAGACTGGTTAACAAAGTTAGGACATTTCCTCATACATAATGAACTAGTCAATAAATAACAAAGGCACCATGTAGACAGCTGCATTCTTGTTTTGAGTTGCCCTGTTGCATGACATTTTATTTTTACCTAAAGTTAGGTACATTTACTTGCTCATGATCAAAAATAGAAGTCATTGTTGCTTTGACCTTCAAATAAAATAAAGATATATCAAAACAAGAAATTATTTAAAATAAATTTCTTACACAAACTAAGACTTAAATGTGGGCCAAAGTAGAAAGAAATTCAAAAAAAGTTCAAGAATGAGCAGTTGATAGCACAATTGCATTGTGAGATGGTGGAGCCATTTCAGATGCTGATTTTTACTGAAATAAATATCCATAGCACTACATTCACAGTCCGGAAACATCAGAAAACATATAGATGGCCTGTTTCAGCACAAACTCAGATATCTCACTAGAAGAAAGGCATTCTGTCAACTTTATCAATAGGAATATTTATGTTTTAGAGCACTTCATCTCTATCAAAAAAGCATATTTTGTGCATGGTTTTAAGAGACTAACCCAAGGGTACCAATAAATCAGCATTATTTGTAGAGTCTGGTCCTCAACTTGAAAAAAAAAAGTGAAAAAGAGAAATATGACTCTTAGCTCCCATTGTCTCAAAGCTATACTTATAGATTGAAATTTTATATAAAAAGAAATGACTATGTACACCAAATAACTGGAATCATTTTATAGGTAAATAACATGACAGCCCATCATTCATTCTTTGAGGAAAGTCTCTGTATTTGCCATGCTTGTACTAGACTTTTACCTCAAGGAACATATTGTGTGTGTGTGTGTGTGTGTGTGTGTGTGTGTATGTGTGTGTACTCTGAACATTTCATAATATGACTGGATGGATGTATTGAATCATCTATCTTCTCTAGTCTTATTACATTTTACTAGTGCTATGCCTTTTTAAGAGTACGGGCAAAGTTATAGCTTTGGTCAAAAAACTGATCAAAATGAAAAGATGGGTATTCTGTGCCAGTTGAAGGAAGTGTGTTTCTAAAGGGTCACAGAGAAGGAAGGAAAGATCTCATTATTCAAGACCTAACGTCAGCTCATCTTGCAGGAAGTAATAACCCAAATCATATGACTGTTACTTGTGCTTCATTTTATTTAGAAACATTGTAAGTTGCCCCCCAAATCACAAGCAGGCAACAATCTTTCACAATCATGGAACATTATTGAGTGTCTAAATGACTGACATGAAACTGGAAACTGAGTTTGTAAGTGAGATGTCTCTATATCTCTGTGTGACACATTTCTTCCTGGCCTATGCAATATTTTGTAAACTCCTGGAGGACAGGTAAGTACAATGTTTCATTTATTGTATATTCTTTTACTTTTATTTTTTTCCTAGACATATTATTTTTCCATGTGTGTGTACATATATGGTTATGTATGTGAATCCTATTTAATTTCCTGTTTTGAATGTCAGGTAAAAAGGATTCTTGTTACTGCCAATGAGCATGGAAATTTAAGGTTATAAAAGCTATTTCTCTCATGGAAAATTACTATAAAACTATTAAGGATATGCATCAAATAAATTATAGGTATTTTTTTGCATTCTTAAATAACACATTCTGAATGCAGTATGCTTTTTTTTTATGAGTGACTGCTGTCTATACTCTTTTCTTTGCCCTTTGTATGATGGCAAATTTGTCTATTTGTATAATTCAAGCTATAATAATAAAGTGTCTCTACAGAACTTTCTACAACAGCTTTCTGACTCCTCAGTCTGCCTTGTTTCTCCTCATATCAAAATTTCTCTATAGAATCCTAAAGTGATCTTTCTATAACATGTATTAATTGCCATTTCTCTTTTTAAAACAAAACATTAAAAACTCTTAATTTTGACATTGAATAAAGAGTAAAGGTCTCATTTTAATAAGATGCACAAGAATAATCTAGCTCCAAACTATCAATTTTTATTTTCCACTAATCCTTTAAAGATGCCCCTTACCCTAGCTAAAGGGACTCGGTTCACTAAATACATTTCATTATACCATTAATTAAAATTCTTGTTTTAAAAAAGTAACTCCATTTATTTTCTGTAGATGCTATTGACATTGCTTAGAATACTCTTTTCCACCACTTGATTTTCAGGACCTGGGGTTATTTTCCACTGATAGGAAACTCTTGCTCAGCTCCTTCCTCTGAAATTCACGGCACTTTTCACTGGTCAGTGGAATATAATTGTTCATTGACATGTCTGTCTCCTTGTGAGAGAGGAAATGACTCTTCTGATGCCAGATAGTTTCTGTTCTCATACTTGATTTGGATTTAAAGTAAGGGAAAAGATCATTCTCAGATGTTGGGACATGGACCCCTGAAAGCAAGATCAAATCATTCATCAAAAGCGATATCATATCATTCATCATGTTCATTAATGAAAGAAATAGAGTATGTTTCAGAACACAGATCCAAACTAATAAGGCCTCTAAGTAAACCTTTGAGAATAAAGCTTTTTAAAAGACTACTATTCTCTCGATAACGATTTTTGCATGTTACTTGCAGATTACTTCTATCTAAGAACTTTTGCAGTGGTTAAGTTCCATGTGACCAGTGGACAGGAACTAAGAAGGAAAGAAACAAAACTGAAGATTAAAAAACTAAAGCGCTAAAACAAAACCAATAGATGGAAGTTGGGTTGATACGAGGCTATCAAACTCTAAAAAAAAATTAATTTATGGAAGATCAGATGCCTTTTTAAACAACTCACTAAGGTATCAATTCCTATCATGAAATATCCACCTTGTACACTACAATGATTTTAGTAGCAAAATAATGCAGCAATCACAATGCAATTGTAGAAGATCAGCATCGTGCTCAAAATAGCTTTTCTGAACAAATGTTGACAATCCCTATTTCCATATCCAGCGCCAGACAGCCACTATTTTTTTCTGTATATAAATTAGCCTTTTCTAGACATTACCTATAAAATTGAAGAAAAAAATTTAATCTTTTATTTTACGGTTTCTTTCACTTAGAATAATATTTGGGGGCTTGATTCATATTATTGCAGTGTATATCAGTAGTTTACTCCCTTTTAATTTCTAAATAGTGTTCTGTTATATGGTGTACCATATTTTGTTTCTTCATTCAACAAATGGTAGCCATTTGAGTCATCACAGCTTGAAATTATAAAGTAGTTATGCACGTTTATGGATGTGTTTGTACAAACAGGTATTTTTATATATCCCCAACTGACTCTTGGGAATACAATTGTTTGTCATATGGCAAGTTTATTTTTAACTTTTTATGAAATGGATAAAATATTTTCCAAATGACTGTAACATTTTACATTTCCACCTACAATGTATGAGATTTTCTGTTTCTCCACATTCTCAACAGCGTTTGCCTTATTGATTATATTAATTCTAGTGGGTGAAGTGGACTTTTACTGTAGCTTTAATCTATAGCTATATATTAAATATTATATATTAAATTTACATATTATAACTAGTGGTCAGAATTTAATGTGCTTATTAGCTAATCTTATATCTTCTTTGCTGAAAATTCTATTAAAATAGAAAATTTCAATTGAGGTTATTTGTATTATTATTGAGGTAAAAATTCTTTATGTATCTTAGATAACATTTCTTATAAAATACATGATTTGATTTATTTTTCTCCCACTCCCACTGTGAAATATCTTCTCTCACTTCTACTCTGAGTCCTCTTATTTTATGGTATTTATTGAAGTATGTGCTTATAATTTTTATGAAGTCCAGATTATTTTTATCATAAATTGTGCTATAATATCCTTACATAATCAAAAGTTGCAAATGTTTTCTGTCATGCTTGGTTCTAATATTTCACAGATATTGCATTTTCATTATGATTATCATATTGTGTCTCTGATGGAGTATATAAGGTGGTATAATAAGAAATGCATTTGTATATAAAATTGGAGTCATTGAGCAGGAGACTTTCCTCATCCTGATTCTATTTCTAAACAAGTACTCGATGAATCCGATTCCTAGGAACTGTGGAAATCCAATATAATTCTCCATGTTATGAGTTGCATATATTTGGACTTAGTTATTGTATTGTTCTGGTCCTTGCTATAGTGCCTCTTGCACAGTCTCTCAAGAAGACTGGTAAACATACACACATACATCATTAATTAATCTCCAGTTTAATATACTATTCTTTATATGAATCTCAAAAGCTATTGCAGTATGTAGCCAGGGTATCAGTATTCCACTAAGGACTATTTTTTAATTTACTTATTTAGTAAAATACCTATTTGATTTTTGTCATTATTCTTCTTTATCATAGTGCAATTTGTCTTTTTTCCCCCTTATTCAACTGTTAGTAAACTTCCTTTTAAGAGTAAAATTTTCCTCATTTCTAAGGAGTTAAAATGTTTCATACAAAGCAAACTTAGTTATATTAATCTGGCTACATAGAGTTCTTCCCTGATGTCAAATTTTTAGTCTAGATTGTTGAGATTGCCAAATAAACACAATTTCAATTAGTCTGATTTGATTACACTATAGTGTTTGAAGATTAGCCTTTAATTCAGGAAGTTTTATATTTTTAAAAAGATTATCAAAGGGTGACATACCAGTGGTGACGGTGAGAGTCACCTGGTATTTCCTTCCCTTACTCCTACATAACTCTATGAGTGAAGAAGCCTATTTTAAATGCTCTTGATTAAGTGAAATGACTCATTCTATCTAAATTCTAGAGTTAGGGATTCTTTAAAAAGAGAGAGTGAGAAAACATAGTGAATATTCCTTCTATGGAAATACATGGTTTAATGGATGTCTTACTTCTTATAAATGATAGTTGATGCTCGTGTACATCAAGACTGTTGGCTTACCATATACACTGTTTTAATATTTTTTTTAATTCACACATCATTGCTGATCTATTTGAAGCACATGCCACTATACGTCAGTTTATATACTGAAACTAGAAAGGGATCCATTGGAGAAAAGAATCTTTGAGCATTATTTGAGTAATATTTGTCTCTGTTCAATAATTTTTTATATTTCTACAATTTTCTGTCTCTTTTGATAATTTAAAATACTTATGGCAACTTTAGCTGATGCAATGTAATTTTCCAAAATCTCTAAAATGTGATTATTATAGGCTCTAAACCAGATATTAATTTCTTGAGCATAACAATAAAATACTGTCTGTCCCTTTATGTGCAAGTTATTCTATTTTCTTGCAGAAAAGTGTAACAGAAACACTTTGTGCTCAGTTCTGTTCTCGGTGTGAACAATAGCTGATGCACCATCTCTGTTAGCTTCTGCAGAGTAGAAAGGAGCGTTTGAATTTGGAATGATTTACTTTGCCAGGTTCAAGTTAAGTGTCAGCTTATTAGAGAAGGAAACCAAATAGATTTAAGAAAACAGCTTTGCACTGCTTCATTCATATCTAGAAAATATTCAGCAGAATCAACACCAGCAACGGAATACATATTTCTGCTCTTATATTTCAGAATCTTCGCTAATAAGATGTCCTGGTTAAAAGGTTGCACATTTCACACTCTGGCTCATTTTCACACCTTCCACAACCAGAAAAGTATATTCAAATATTATGAGCTGCTAGAATATATGAACTTAATTTAGTGGCTTACTTAAGAAACCTTTTGTCTTTGCCCAATCATCTTTCTTCATAAAAAAAAATGTAGCTTTAACTTTCCATAGCATTAGCATCAATAAATGTTAAAGATGTTGACTTGTTCTGTTAGCATAGCACCTGACAGATGCTCTTCTGAGGACAGTGACAAAACTGTTTAAGCATATGACACTGTAAATGACATTTCTTAAGCTTGTGTGTCTCCAGAACAGTGTTCCTAAAGCACACTGGTTTAATGACATTAAATGTGGTTTTCAAGGGATTGCTGTAAAATATTTTAATAGACCACTCGTATTTCAAGTTTTCTAAATTTTTCATTTGACCCCTACTTCTGTTTCCTTCCCTTATTTTTGTAACTATTCTTCTGCCCCCCAAAATAGATAAGTATGTTTATCTTAATAGAACCATCATGCCAATACAATAATTCTGTCCATGATTTATAAACATTTACCAAAATAATTACTTCTAGTCATCATCATATTTCTTCTTACATACATATGAGAGTGAGAAGAAACTATAAATCCCATATGCCCAATAATACCTCACCCTGACTAAAATATGTACAGAATAGTAAAATAATAGTAATATACTTTCTGGAATTGAATCTATATTTAATGACACAGCAGTCATGTAGTCTTGGTTATCTGATTTGAAATGCTGGCCCATAAGCAGTGTTGAAATTAAACTTTGAAAGAGCTCTGTTATCAATGAAAATGTACAGCAGCATTACTGATATGGATATATCACAGATTATTAAAACATTTATTCTGCCAGTGGGTGGGATTTTCATTCATGATATTTTGATTGTAGTAAGAAGGTAATCTTACAGTTCTCCCTTTGGGTATAGTAAAATTCTTCCAAGTGAAAGAGGATCAATCATAGATTTCATATAAACGGGGAACATTTTAACCACTTCAGAGAGTAGCAGTACTCAGCAATGAAATTTCCTATCTCCTCACCTCACTTCAGTTTTTTTTTAATTTTCCAGTCATGTTAATGTTACTATGCACAGTGATTATTTTTTGCATTGGGAACTGCTCTTATCCTTTGATAATTTGCATTCTAGACAGTGGGAAATCTATTCTCTGAATGCTGAAGAAAGGATTTATGTTCACATTCATTTCCCTTAAAGTCAGATGAGGGTCTTTTCAATACAGAAGTGATTAAAAACAAA
Organism: Solenodon paradoxus; assembly: GCA_004363575.1. Classification (NCBI taxonomy): domain Eukaryota; kingdom Metazoa; phylum Chordata; class Mammalia; order Eulipotyphla; family Solenodontidae; genus Solenodon; species Solenodon paradoxus. Next base: position 169,162 of record RJWH01001118.1, read on the forward strand.
TTGAAAATTACTTCTGATTGTTGAAATGTAAAAACATACACACAAACACAGTCTCATATATTCATATATTAACTGAATTAAATGGCCCTTATGCAACATAAGACATTCATTCATTCAACCAACCATCCCTTGAACATGCATTTTATATTTATAGTGAATGCAGGTGGTAATTTGGATGCTTTTCACTAAGTTGAAGAGGTGCCCTTTTTATAAATAGTGTTTTCACTTCTTGACATGTCATAGATAAATAACATAAAGATAGCATATACAGGTAAATACCAATTTTCCTTTTAACCAAAGAATATATAATCTATGAAATAATATTATAATCTCTTCCTAATAGGTTACAAATGTTTTCCAAGTCTGTTAACATAATAAGTAACAATGATTTGTAAATGAATATGTAAGATGCAGATAGAACATTTAGTTAGGAAAAAAATCCAGCTTGAATGGGAGTGCCTATGCTATAGTTGGAAATAGAAGGGAGCAGTAATTTATGGTTAGAACATAGTGCTGAATTTTTCCTACCAGAGCGAGAACCTGTGTCTTTGTTGATTGTGACCTTAGTAAATGATGAAGCTTCTAAGCTTCCGTCTGCTAATTTGCATAACAGGGATGATTATAACTGACTCCATAGGGTTACGTGAAAGTTGAAGGAGTTCATACATGTAAACTCCTTAACATAGTGCCTGGCCTAGCGTAACCCCTCAGTAAGTATTAACCACTATCATTACAGTTCATACAGATAAATATTCATTGACTTGACAACATCCAAAACTTTTTTACTTTAGTTAGTACTTAATACACAGATATTGAACCTTAGTATTTTAAAGGATCAGATGAGACAGCATGTAGCAGTATCAAATAGACATATTTGTGAAATGGAAAGTGACCGATTAAATTAGACCTAAAGTATGTTTCTTTAGAAGACATTATATAGTTACTGATTTCAATAAAAATGCTAGTGATAGACAATAGCAATTTTATTTCTTTTTTTCCGTGTATTACAATACTTCCATTAGAAAACATTCTACAGAGACAGATTAAAGATATTTCCTAGAATACCAAAAATTATTCTATCTTGAAATAGCATTTTGATTACTTGCTTTTAACTCTTGTGTTGAGTTATCTGTAGCTATTACACATACTAAGTAGGTTCTAAGAAGAAGTATGACTGAGAAGATTAGGAAGCAAGAATGTTTCCAACAATTGGGTGATGAATTATACCAATTAAATGACATATTTTCCTTAAGGTTTAATTCAATATTATTTCTACCCCAATACTTTGGTAAGTTCTTTTAATAATTGTCTCTTCAGTATGCCCTAGGGGTTCAGCCACTAAACCAGCCACTAAACTAGGGCATGGACCATATAAACTCCAAGAACCTAGGGTTAAGGAGAACAACCAAATTAAATAAACTAATAAACAATAGTACTCCTTCCTTCTTTACTTCCTTCCTTCTTTCTTTACTTCCTTCCTCCCTCTTTCCCTCATTCTATCCTCCATCCCTCCTTCTTTCCTCCATCCCTCCCCTTCCTTCCTTTCTTCTTCCATGGGCTTCTTAATTCCCTCCCTTCTTCCTCTCTTTAGAAAAAATATTTTTCTATTCATTCATCTCTACTTCTATAACATACTGTATATTCTGTACATTCTTCTTTTTTTAAAGCAGTCACAGATTCTTATCTACCCTCCTGACCTCAAGAGCACAGATCGATCAAATCTGAATGTCTTTGCAGCTCCAGATTTGATTATTTATAGGTAGTATAACTATGCTAGCTTGCACTCTTTTATACTTTGCTTCATAAAGGATTTAGGAAGACAAAATATAAACACAGACATATAATAAGCAGGATATTGGAATAGAATTCAGCTTTGTTTTGACTGAAGCGTACTAAAATAAATGCTAGGTACCTAAGTGATGTATGCAAATCATTTCTTTGCATACACAAATTTCAGAAAGGAAATAGTTTGAACAAATTGTTTCTTGTCTCTCTCTCAGAGACAGAAACCTCTTATGTGATCACCATAAAAACTAAAAAGGCAAGAAAAGATTTGTTGGACTTGCTTTTGTGGTGAGAGATTTGAGAGGGAAATGTCATGTTGACATTGAGCTAATTTCCTGGATGATAATTGATGGAGCAATTGTTTTGTGGACCAGATGCATTCATATAGGAGAGAATGAGTGTATACCCATCTTGTTTCTCATCACTTGAGACCCCAGTAATTGATACTGGTCTTCAACATAAAAATGGTTGTTTATGTATGGAGAGAAGAGTCACCAAAGACTTCCACACAGATCACTGGAACTGAGGAGCAGAACAGGCCAGCAGGAGTCTCTGAAGAACAAATGATAGTCTCCTAAAAGACAGGGTGCAGCTTTAACCAACTTCTGACTCACTCAAAGATGTCAGCTTTAGCATGTGTCATACAAGAGAGAAGAAAACCCCAACTCAGTCAGACTTGTCCTAATTTTTCCCTAGCTCTTCACTTCCCCATTTAGATTTTGGAGGGATATGAAATTATATCCAGCAAATGGAGAACAATTCCCAGAAAATGCTTCCTTCATAAACATAGAATAAGCATAATGGTCTATGCCTTTTCTTTATATTCCCTTCAGCTATTTGTTACCATAAGACCACAGATATGGAGACAAAACAAAAACAAAAATGAGAACATATTCTTCTGGGTTTGTTTGGTTTTTTTTCATTTAATATTTGGTGAGAAACTGAAATGAAGAGGTATTTTATCATGATGATAGAGAAGCATAGGTTCATAGGTTCTTTATCATTAAAACCATAGTTGCTTTTTATTTTTTAAAAAGGTAGCCTGAGATCACATTAAAAATATTGTACACTGTGTTGCTTACAGTATTCATGAGATTTATTTATACAGTACTTAGCATGAGGCTAACTAGTAATAAATACAGTATTTGCATATCTATTCATACATGGTTATTTCCGTGACAGACAAATATGCTCTTGCCACTTGGTAGAACAATTGTAAAAGTTTAATAAATACACACATCAGTATTTCCAAAGATAAATTTTTCCCATAGCAGATTTAGTAGAAATGCAAATGAAGATTTAACAGTGCCTGGTGGAGTATTGAAATCATTGCAGAGTGCCTGCTCTTGCTGCTAGGATAAGCCAGAAACGTGGACCATATGCTAAGCTACAGTTTTCCAAACTTGTCTGCAATCAGCTGTAATGATTCAATAAAGGTAAATCCAAAAATAAATTTATTTCTCATCCTCAGAGAGTATGACTTAATTGGGCTGGGCTTGGGCCTGAGCTTTGAAATTTTTAAAAGATCCCAAAGTGATGCTAATGTACAAAAAAGTTTGGGAGCCTCTGAGCTAAACAATTATTCTTGTTTTACAATGTTTGCAACGCACGTGCAGCAAGAACAATTTCCTAGTCATTAGTGAGACTGCTAATTCTATAATGAAACAAGTCCACATTCCCATTTCTTTCTGTAAATAGAGTTACCAGGTCAATTCTAGAAAGCTTTCCAGTAAGGTTTAATGTTGCATGAACTCATGCAGTTAAAGATTTCCTAAAAGAGAACTCGAATGGCTGTTATGATAAAAGTAGTTTGCTAAGTGTGCCTCATTTCAAAACCTAAGTAAAAGTTTATGTGAAACCAGAATATATCCAAGTCCTATGAGATGACTTATTTTTCATTCAGTTATCAGAGAATAGAAAATTGCATTGCTAAGGATAATCCTTAATTCATTTATCTGTCTCTTTTATTCCTCCAATTATTCAATTATTTATTCATTCATTTATACGTGTATTAGGCTGTATTTTCAACTTTTAATCAGTGGCTACTATGTGACGTTTCTTATACTAAATGAAGTAAAAATAGATGAAAAAAGCCATTTTTCTTTTAATTTTTTTTTAAATTCTATTATCCTTTGTCATAGTAATTCTATTTATTATAAATTAATCAATAGAAATAATCAGAGATGAACACACACTATATATATATATACACACAGTATATGCATATATATGCATGTGTATGTGTATATATATATATACATATATATGAAGCAGCACAAAAATTACAGTGAATTTTAAGAAGGAAGAATTTGAAAATTATGGTGAATTCATATTCAGGAATGGTTCAAATTTTTTTCTTTTCTTTTCCAGCTTTATTGAGATATAATTGACATACAACATTGTGTAATTTAAGATATACAAAGTGATGACTTTATATATATATATTCATATAATGAAATATATATGGAAATAATTCCTAAAAAAATGGTTAGTTACCGCTTCCATCATCTCATATTTTTACTATTTTGTCTTATGTGGTGAGACCATTTATGATCTAATGCCTTAGCAAGCACTTTTTATTTTCAATAGTCCATAAGTATTGAAACACGTGGACAAATTATTGTGATTTACTAATAACAGTGGCTTTCAATTTGATTCAGATATTATATATCAGCCTCAGTGATAAATTATTTATATGTATTATCCAGTAGTAATCTTCATAGCAAGTCAATTATATAGGGTTTTTTAGACTTATTTTATATGTAAATAACTTACCCAATGTAATAAATACATTAAATGACTGAACTCTTTTTTGAAGGCTCGAAGCATATAGTGTTAAATATTCTGTATTACTAACAAATTATAACTAGATGTGTGATTTTGTAGATAGTAGAATTAAATTATCACTTTATACATGAAATGTTTCATTATGGAGGGATACCAAAAAATGTCTGCTCTTTTTTCCCCATCTCTCTCTATATATACTTATCTGTTTTATATAATAAATATGTGTTAAATTTATAATCAGAAAAACAAAATAGACATATATATGTAGGATTGACCTCTCTAAAAATATTCAAATATACTTTTTCTGAGATGCCCACAGCAGACTTTTTCTAGTACGTGTCACCTTGGTACATGGAACTGAAATCGATAGAGACCCTGTGGATCCTTGTGGATCCCTGTGGTTAAATAACAAGAGTTATTATAACCCAGAGTTAGTGTCATCTCCAGAAAGAATGTTTTTATCAGAGAAACTTATTTTAAGACAGGGAAAAATCTAGAGATAGGATATGTGATATGAAGTCATCCACTCCTCATGATATGAGAGACACTTCTCTCTCCTTGATGCCCCAGACACCTATCCCATTCCTTAGCCCAGGATATAAACTCTCCATTGTCTCATTTACTCTATAATTTATAGCCATGCAAATTATCCAGGTATATGTAATTAAATTTGACCTTCCTCTCCTACTAATCTATTTTATACTCAAATGTTTACTCCATCAGTTCCAAAAGAAGCTCAGAGGGATAGGGTTCCCTCACAACTAAGAATGCAGAGCACTGAGTACTTCACTTTCCCGTATATCTCTCCTTTCACACCAGCTTAAGCCTGGTATTTTCAATGTGGAAGGAAGTGCCTTTCACCCTCTCTGGCAGACCATATTCCCATTCATTCGCAGCCAGTGTGCTCCCTACCAGGTACAAAACCTAATGAAGGGGAAACGGGATAGGACAGCCCCTACATGGTTGGCTAGTTTCATGCCTCTTGAACCTTACATATAGCCTGGTAGGCAAGAGAAGCCAGTGTGTCCTGCCTCTGCTCATCGTGTATTTACTGCTGGGTCTCTGTCCAACACTGTCTCTGGGCAGAAACTCCTCTAATGAGAATGCCCTTTGGTGTCCTTCCACAGACACTGGGCATTAAATGTGAGACTTTCAGGCTTTTCTGCTGAGGTCTCCTCTCCATACTCCCAAACCCCATCCTACCCTACCTTCATGACCCTATAGGACAGGTCACGTAATGATTGCCCCATAGATTTCTCTGTCTAGTTCATAGCTGGTCAACAGAAAACAGTCAACCATCCCTTGTCTTTTCAGAATTTTTTATTCTAGTCACATGAGTGAATACAAACTTAAAATGCAGAAAGAAAGAGAAAAGAAAGAAGAGAGAAAGAAAAGGAAGGAAGGAAGGAAGGAAGGAGAAAGAAAGGAAGAGAGAAAGAAAGAAAATATTCTCTGGTGCCAAATGAAAAAAGAGACCCTCTCCCTGCTTTTTTTCAGAGCATTTTCTTTAGGAAACTTGTAAATTCTTTCTCTGCCCACTTTGAGATGTATGTAGATTCTTTTTAAAGGTGAAATAGGCCTCTTGTCAGCTTTAGAATCCAGAAATTACTTTCTCCAGGACCTGGTCATATAATCAAGAAAGAGGGAGCCCCCGTCTTCCAGTGGTCAGATAGTAACTTCTTTCTGTCATAAAGTCATAAAGACATAAAAAGTTAAATATTTGTTTGCCTAAAACCAATTAGCTCACAGACAGGGCCACCTCCCAATTACCAGGTAGGTCTAGGATGAACTATGTGTAATAAATGATGTTATCAAGTCCTCATTGGAGGACTGGTTATCACTTATCTTGAGATCATGCAGACATGGTTTGTATTTACTTGGTTACAGAAAAGAATAAGATTTCTTTCTGTCTTTACAATATCTTTAGCAGACTGTCTACAATAGGATTCAAATTCTGATTTAGTGATTATCCAATAATAAAATTCTTTTTCTTTCAACCTCCTACCTTTGTAGAAAGATTTCCTGAGTTGGATAGATTGTTTTATTTTCACTTATGTTTTTCCTACACAGTACTCTCATTTTCCCTTCAGTCTCTGAGTTCATTGCCAAAACAGTGAATCTGCCTTTTCCTCCCCCTCTAAAAGTTCTCAGTTTACTGTCCATTTGGCTTTCCTTAGTTATGAATTAGACACCCAGCCATGGCATTTTCCATAAGTAACTACTCCCTACCCTCCATAAAAGAAAGGGTAGGGTACTGTGATTAGATAAGCAGCTTCTTCTAAAGAAATTTCTTTTCCAATTACTTCTTTTCAGGGTCTCTCACTCCAACTTTATACAACTTGCAGGTCTACCAGGATTCAGGGAGGAAAAAACATTAATTTAATTCTGCATACAGAAGTGAGGGATTCATACTCGGTTTGGTATTCTAACACTTATAATGTGGAAAACTCATTCAAAAGTGAAGATAGTAGTGTCTGATTCAAATATCCTGCTCCACTTATGATTAATAATATTGAAATACGTTGCCTGAACAAAAGATCTTTAGAAAATCTTTCTAACTTGCATTAATAGGCGTAAGAATCTATCTCATATAGTACATGTTCTATACACTCAGGTATTGTTTGCTTTTGAGTCCAGGTTTGAGTCTAAAAAATAATAAGTTCAGATGAATTTTGATCTGCCTTATATGAAATTTTGAATATTGTCATACTTACTGTAGATAAATTTCCAAGAAAGATTTTTCAAAATTCCTCCCACATCCCAAATAAATAAAACCAGGATTTTGTGAACTCAGAGTGCTTTTATGACTGATAAGTTTTTGGAGAATTTGGTCAGAGAGCTTCCTTGCAGCCTAAGTAGCTATTGGGAAATAATAGGTTATTGGGAAATAGCGATTTCTCACACTGTTGGAGGTCAAACACAACAAAATGCTCTGCATCACCAAACTATTTTAGACCAGTTCAAAACAGCCAGTGGAAGTGGGAGGTATACAGATCACAAGAAAAGTGTCTGGAAAGACTCACCGAGCAGAAGATTGCATATTGAAAAATGAGTAGTCTTTTCCCAAGTTGATAAGAAGATGTGAGGGAAATATTTCATCAAGGGAATAGTATGAGATTGCTCCTAGGTACAAAAAAGTATGACTTATTCATCCAGCTGGAGAATGACTAAAACATTGATGCTTCAGGATATGAAACAGGCAAAGCAAGATTATATAGAGATTTAAATAACTCTTTTATCACACTTTTACAAAACAATTCATAGTAAAATACTATTCAAATTATAAAAGCATTAACACCTAAAAATTGCAATTTTAAAGATGTTACATCTTAGTAGGTACTATGTGCTCTGATGTTTTATGATTTAGTTTCTCTCTATATTTCTTCATTTCAGATGTGAACAGTAAACAAGTAAATTGACTTTTGACACAACAGTGGGTTACTCCCCACAATCAAATTCTCTACCCTGAGGAAACTTGACCCTGTAAAAATTAAGAACTACTAATAGGTTTTTAGGCATTTGTTTATGATTATAAGAAAGATCGTTATTTTGATAGTACAGAGAATAGATTCCAAATGTGAGACTGAAAATGGACAAAAGAGGTAGAAGATTATCACTCAGGTCCAGATAAGAGACTGTGAGTTAATGAGCTGAAAAGATGGGTAGAATTAGCAGGATTTGGTCACTGATTCTGCGTGAGTATTTGGTGTTGATGAGGATGGTGAAAAGACAAAGAAAGATTCAAGAATACTTTCTGGGCTAATTAGATAATAAGTATGTGTGCGGGGGCAGGGGGATTCACAAGGCTACAGTATGCAAAAGAACCACAGTTCCCTTGCATTTGTTTGCAGATGAAAGAGGCTCACCAAGTTCTTTTGTCCCCAGTGTGGCTTGGGATTCTCAATGATTCTGTATTTTCTTAAAAGATAGAACATATTTTAGGAACTATACTGTCTATTTATAACTTAACCGGTTGATCCAATGGATTCTAAGGATCGCAAATCTGATGTGACATAAAACAGAATTCCTTCTGGGAGAAGGATTTAATGAAATGTGCAGTTTAGCAAGCTGCAGACTGGAACACTACTTTCACTGCTCTTTATTTCACAAATAGGAAAACAATCTCCATGCTACTTAGTTATTTCTCAAATCCTCACTATTTAGAGGCTTAGCTAGAACTAAAATACACGGAACAGTTCTTTAGTGCTTTCCTCAAAATACTCATATTTTATTCTTTTCCGATGGCCATACCTTATACTTTTAAATTAATACTATCTGGCAATTTCACCTTAAAATATATCAGTACTTTCAGATTTTTCAATGTTCTTTCATTCCTGTCCAGTCTTTATTGCTAAGATTCCTCTCCAAATGTTTTTTATGGCTCTCATTGCCCCGCTTTTCTTCCCAAATCAATGTGTCGCTCCATTTGCTTTCTAAGATCAATACTTTTCAGATGCTCCATCAGCGTGAGCTCTTTGTGAATACCTCCCTTAGATACTTATGTGACCATCGCTTCATTTTGTCTAGAAACACTCTTTTATATTGAGTTGGTCAGGATGAAAAATGAAATGATCTTTGGAGAAAATACATATAAAACTCATCCTACCAACTTTATTTATTTATTCCAAAAGCTTATTCTTCCCAGGAAATTAAGTATCTGTAAAAATACAATGACCAATAATTTTAAATAATTCAGAAGTACTACCGAAGCATACATTTATTAGAAATCAAGGTATGTATGTATGCATTATGTGTGCGTGTATGTGTGTATGTGAATTGATAGCGTTAAGAGTAAAGGTACTTATTTCACTTTATTTGAAATGTTTATTAAAGTAATAGATTAAAATACAAGCAAAACAGAAGACAGATATGCCTTATAAATACTTTAGTGATGCCAATAGAGTACACACGTGGTGTCAAGTAAATTTACCATCAAAAATCAATAAAACATTGCCTTTATCTTAATTTCAAAATAATGATGATCTGGAAGAGCCAGGTATGAATATTATAAAGTGGACTCTATCTAGTTCTAATGTCTTACTTTTCAGAAATTTGCTTCACTGAAGACCAATTATAAAATTACCTGACTTTAGCATTTCTTACTCAAACATTCGGTGAAGCTTTTTTAACCACAGACAATATCTAAACAGACCATAGTTTTTCATCTGAAAAATTTAAATTTAGCATGTAGAGTGAAACAAACTCAATTTAATTTTGTCCTCTATTAATATTTATTGAATGATAATTCATATTACATAATCCTGTATCCCAATGTTTATGAAAATATTGTTTTTATTTGCATGCATTAATAAGAGCAAATAACATGGAAAACAATAGAAATACTTACTTAATATTGACTCTATCATTTACTACCAGTATAACTATCATTGGGATTCTTTATAAAAAATAAAAAATTGTTTTATAAAAGGGTTGCTGAATTTATGGATTATTCATGTAAAATAATAAGGATATTACCAGTCACATGCTAGTTGCCAAATAAAATAATAGTCTTTGTAAGTGGTTGTTTTCCCAAAGTTGGAGTAATATTCCACAAGTTTCAAAATGCTAACTTTTTTAATATTTTATTCAAAAATTTTCTATATATATTTCTGTTACTTTAAATTATGTAGCAGAATGGAAATGTTATTTTTAAACAAAGTCTGGAGCCACGGGGTTCCTTAAAGTTCTTCTCAGACACATGAATGAGGGAGCTAGTGGATGATTACAAGGGAAACATAGTTCAACCTAGACAAGTTATTATAGTAGTTAATATATTGGAATTCCTTCCAAGATTTTCTGAGGTTATCAGTGACTTCTGTTGCTCAAAAATACACAAAAAGTTAAATCAATATTAATACAGTAATATTATATTGACATTTTTAAATGTTAAAAGAATTTTTAAATGCTGACAGAAAAGTTGAAAGAATGGTACAATAAACTATAATTAATACCTATATATCTTAACCTAGGTTGGCCATTTATAAAAATTTTGTCACATATGCTATATACAGTTCAGTCTGTCTCTGAAGATATACTAGATAGATGATAGGAGATAGATAGATGATAGAGATAGATAGATATAGATAGATAGATAGATAGATAATGGATAGGTGGAAGGATAACTGGACAGATAAAGGATAGATAGTGGATAGAAGAGAAAAAGAAAGTGACCTTTTCTGTTTCTAAACTATTATAAGTTGCTTTCTAAATATTTTCAGTCCAAAGAACAAAATCATTGTACTGCATAAGTCTATACCCAATATAATGATCAACAGAAGAAATTTATTATTGACATCATATTATAATCAATTACAATTACTTTATTCAGAAATTTCCAATTTTATCAACAATGCTCACTGGAGTTTTATTGGAAGTTTCAGAATTCTGGATTGTATTTACTTGGCATATCACTTTAATGTATTTTAAAATGAAACTATCTCTAAGCCTTTTTTGGCTTTCATTGCATTCATTGCAAGTTTTCATGTCAGATGTTTTATAGAATGAGTCTCAGATTAAATTTGTCTAATTGCTTTCTTCTGATTAGATTAAGATATTTTGAAATCTTGGCAAAAATGCTGCATGATGTTAATTTTATCCTGTCTCTGGTCATGTTAAGTTTAATCACTTGGTCAATGAGGTACCTGCCAAATTTCTCAATTTTAAAAGCATCTTTCCCACATTAGTCAACCTATAATATGAGACTATTTGAATTTCCTGTTCTCCCAATATAATTTAACCAATGGTTTTAGCCACTCCTTCTACATTAGCTAATTCCTTATATTCACTAAAGAGTTTTCCCTTCTTGCTTCATAGTTCAATTTATTCTTTAAATATATGAATTCATGTATTCACTTTAATTCAACATGTTAAATAATATATTATCATAATTTATCTCCATGCTAAATTTGTCCTTCATTGAACAGGTAGAAGTTCTTCAACTACTACTGCTGTTTTCTAAGCATTTTCTTACTTTCTACGTAAATTCCATTTTAACTTCTGCGTAAAAGAGGAATCTAAACTTATTAGATTTACTTTCCACCTCAACCTTGGAATCAACCATTTCTCCAAGAATCTGGTTCACATTCTCTAAAGATGGTTTTTGAAACCAAGATCAGGGAACTGTGTTTATTACTACTTGGGTGTTTCTAGGCCCTCTCAGGAGGTAAGTGCATTCATATTAACCTCTCCACGTGCACACAAACACACACAATCATTTCTGTATCTAGTTATTAAGCTAAATATGAGCTCACATTGATGTTTTTCACTCTATTACAATACTCAAAGTTTTATTCTAGCCTTTTCTTCTTGGTTACTGATAATTTCCAGTAACCTCTCTCTGACAGTAAGAAATCTCACTCCCACTATTCACTGTTTATTTACAGATTTGTTTAACCTTTGTAAATAAATTGTATACTTGTAAAGCAGTTCAGAATTGTTGGCCTCTACCTCCTTGAGAAATAATTTTGTCAAATATAATACAGTAATTTGTATGGTCTCTTTAGTTTTTATGCTTATAGTTTCTAGTCAAAATATCATTTTGCAAAACTAATTAGGTCAATACCTTTTTTATCCCAACCAATTAACTGGGATTATATCACACATTTTTTTATATAGCTAGATCCTACATGCCATCCACAGATCCCTTCACATCCTGGTTGACTTTTGTTTGTTTTTAGCTTGCATACTTTCAAGTTTTTTCTTTTATAATATATAGTCCAATGGGTTTTGGTAAATGTATGAAGTTCACTACTCCAGTACAATACAGTTTTGTTACTTAACCCTAAAATTCCCTTTTTCATCAACATTGTTGACAGTAATCTAATCCTCCAATCTGTAGCAATTACTGATATTTTCTGTACTTAAAATATTCAAAATATTAAATGAATGGAATAATACAGTGTGAAAACTTTTAATCTAGTTTTCTTCTCATTAAGATTCATCCAAACAATTGATCTCCTCTACCTAATATTCCCATCCTTCTGCCTTCTATTCTTATAACCATTAATTAAATTTTATTTTTATATAATTTAGTTCATTTTTTTTTTGGTTAACTTATAGTTCATAAATCAGTGAAATCATATGATGTCTGTCTTTCTCCTTATGACTTATCTTGTTAAGCATAATTCCCTTTGTGTTCATCCACATTGTTGCAAATGGCAAGACTTCATACTTTTCATAGCTGAGTAGTATTTCCCTAGTTTAGCCTGAGGAGTGACCTATTGATAAGAAAGGAGTGCTTTTACTCATTAAAGACCAAGCTGTCACTGTGGGAAGTTTCGGATGAGCAAAGTGAATATCCTGTGAATATTTTATAGGAGTTTGTGAAAAGACTGTCTCTGGCTCCAGTGTGGTTTTGAAAGAATTTCATGCTGCTTTATTCTTTCATTGGAGGCTACGTGTGCTCCAACCTGTCTGCTTCCAGGCTGATTTTGGAAGTTTGAAGAAAATCTGAGATTAAAGAAATTCACATCTTATCCTAACTCTTCCCCCAACACTAAGTGTTGGTCTGAAATACTGGACTTCCTTGATCTCAGCACTGTAAAGGATTGCTGACACTCTAGAGCCGTCTGTGTGTTAAGGCCTGAGAGTCTACCCTACAAAGTTGCAGTAGGAATGGAGAATGCAGTGGTTTCCCCCAGAATCACAGGCAGGATCAGCAAGGCACAGGGAGAGAGACATAAGAGTTGTGGGGCCAGTCAACAAGAAGGCCACAGTCCAAACAGAAGCCATAGGACAGGGAGTCAGAGTCTCCTAGTAGCAAAGCAAAATCAATCCCTTGTGATAATCCCTTATTCCTCCAATAAAACAATAGTCTGAGCAGGGGTCAGTAAACAAGACCTGGTGTCCAGGTTGGAAGTTTTAGAAAGTACCAAGCAGATAATGAAGCTGTTTAGCTTTAGCCCCAGGATGGCAAGAACTGCTGATTTGATGAAGCCCTTCCAATTACTTTTCCTTGTGAGAGGGGTAAAATGTAATGGTCCTTGCTGGAGATCAGCCAACTATTTGCACAGGTTCTGCTGACCTGGCCATCTGTCTTCAGCAGCATGCAGAAAGGCTACTGTGAGCTCCAACAGTTCAGCACGTGTGTGCTAATGGTAGAGGGTCGGGTGTTTCCTCCTGGAGGCTTTCCTTCGATGGTAACCTACAGTGCTGGCACTATGTGGAAGCAGTGTCTCTGTTCACAAAGAAGCTATCCATCTTTCCACTCCGTAGTGAGGTTTTTGATTCAGCTAATGAAAGCCAGTTCCCAGATATGGGGGCGGTCACTGAGGGAGAAAGCCCTTCAGCTCCATGAGAGTATTGGTTTCACTGTTCTTCCCAGTGGCCCAAGGGTCTCTGAACCAGTAGTTACAATACTGAGACAGATTGGTTTCTCGTACTGTATGTGAAGATGTGAGTCCCCTCTCCTTGTGGAGATGCTGGTCCTTATTTTTTTTTGCAAAGGTTGTAGTTGCTAAATAAGTGGTTTTTTGGTTGTGCCTGTGGGATGAAGGTGAGATCAAGATCTTAACAGTCTACCATCTTGGAACCAGAAGCCTCACCGATCATTTTTTATTAGATAGTGACATCATATTCTGTCGACATAATTTTCTGCGTTGTCAAGATGCACTGTTTCCTTAATGTGTGTTCACTTTGCTTTTATTTTCTTTAGGAAATTTCAGAATTTTTCCATAAGCATTCATAGGGTGTTTGGATCTATCAATTTATTATGCTTTCCTTATTTGTCCTAATAATTATTAATTTTATATTATTTCATATAATTTTAAAGTTTTCCTTCATTTTCTGAGAATTGAAATACAGCATTGGAATTACATAGTCTTGGAAATTTAACAGAATTTTCCTTTGAAATTGCCTGGGTGTGTTGTTTTGTTATTGTTACTATTTCTTTATCCCTTTCATCTTTATGTAAAATAGTTGTTTGATAGCTTTCACTGAATTTATCATTTATATTCCCTATGCTTCTCCAAGAAATTGATTAAAACTTTTATCAAATGATTATTTTAAAACAACTTTAAACTAATCCATCTAAATTCTTGATTTCCCTGTTCTCTTTTTTCAAAGGTCACAAGTGACTCACTCATCATGTCTTAATTCTATTGACTGAGACCTTTGTTCTCAATTCCAGATTATGCACTCTTCGTTATTTGTATAGATACTTGTTTTAAACAAATTAAGCCTCCCTTTAATTTAAGCATTCATTGCTGCTATTACTAGGGAGAGTAACTTCCTACAATAAATGCAGTGTAAAAAAGTGTTCATTAAAGGAAATCACTGCACAATTCTACAACTTTCTATTTCTCCATAATGACACTCTTTCCTGGCTTTGCTGCCTGTGGTTTCATTCTCTCTGCTGGCTGCTATAAATCTAGGGGTGTTTTAAATTCCTATTGATGGAAAATTCACTTCTGAATCAGGGTCTTAATTGAATTTTTTTTATCCATTTCATAGCAATATGACACTACTGTGTTCACTTACACTATTAAAACTCAAATATATATATGCTATATATATGTTATATAATAAGTGCATTTAGAACGTATTCAGTATTTAATAAATTTATGTTATATTTTCTTCTTTCACAGACTTATCTAAATTCACTCTAAATTATTCTTTTCACTAACTGTGCCTTAATTTTTACCATCAATGAAGCATTCTACCCAATTTAGTATCTAAAGTTGTGTGGCCCAGGTACCCAGCCAACTTGATTTTTTAGAAAATAACATTCTCTGCTAGTTAATAGCCAAGTTCTTTACTTTTTTAGGAATAATTTTGAGGTATAATCTGGTTTTGTCAATAATTAATCTCACAAATCACATAACCTTCTGATTTGAAAATATATTCAGTCTTTCATATAGCCTAAGTCTTGGTTTAAGGAGAAATGTTAGGAAAGTATTTAGAATAGCAGCTGTTTCATCCTTACCAATTACAGAGCTTCCCCTAAGGGCTAATGTTACTTTACTCACCTCTCCCATGACATCAGTTTTATTTAATGTATCTATGAACAGCATGCTACATTAGATTACTATTATTTTCAATGTGTTATCAGTAGGAAAATAAACTATAGCCAAATTTGTCCCTACTACATATTAGAGTCCCCTCTTCTGCCCCAAATTCCAAACACAGATTGCAGTAATCTACCCTATTTCCTACCACCTACTATGGTTAATATCCTTGCCAACACCAAATGATGATATCAGAGATAAATACTTCCAGATTACTTAGTTTACTTTTTTCTCTTTAATAACAATTTAACACCTATGCTCTGCTTCTTAGAAGAATTTGGTAATAAGGAATATATATATATATATATATGTGCATATATGTATAGTATATGCATTCGTACATACAAAATATCTTCTGTTGGTGTTGGTGCTCTCTTATTTGTTGCTACAAGGATTTATGGGCAAGAATAGATAGACACAGATAGATAGATTACGATACATGATAGATGACAGATACACACAGAGAAATCTTTTGGCCTTCTTTTCTTAGTCAAGTGCTAGATAAAAAATAGAAATGGGAAAAAAATTGGAACAAATTTCAGTCATTTATATACTCATTTGTAAATGGAGTCATTAAGTCATTTCTTAAAAGAGCAATATCATTATATAAAATTCTTTCATGTCTCTTAAAATTCCCTAATGTCACTTAAACTATTGCTAAGTTCTGTGGCTTATAAAAGATGACTTGCTATATTTCTATGGTAGAGGATAACAAATAGTGAATCAAGATACTGGGCACTGGAACTTTAAGTGCTTCTAGCATCCAGCCTGTTGATTTGAAATGATTGTGCACTTTGGAAATGACTTCCTGTGATATATAACCTATTGTGCTAAATTGCAAGTTGGAAAACTACCACCCTGGAGCCTATTCCAGCTTTTTGCATGTTTTTATAAATAAAGTTTTATTGGAACACAGTAGTGCTCATCTGTTTAGGTATATCTGACTATTTTCCTGCTGCAGTGGCAGAGTTGAATAGCTAGAACAGATACCTAAGAAACTACAAACCTGAAATATTACTGTCTGGTCTTTTATAGAAAAAGTTTGCCAATTCAAGCTAAATAGTTATACTTTTGTTCTCCTATGGAATAACTTTCCTTATTACATCTCTATTATCTATTATTTTCTGATATAGACCATTTATAGAAAAACCATTATCAAACATGGGCCAGACTCAGAAAGACTTTCTGTATTTCTACTCACTGTTACATATAAAAATGAATAACAAGTTTATTTTTTATGCCCTCAGCTTTAACAGGGTAGTAGTAATAAATTCAGAGAGATAGATGGAGATGATTTACCCACATGGATCTATTACTAAACATAAGGGATCTATTCACTTGGTGGACATCTGCTAAAAGACACAAACCAAAGTTCCTTTACACAGGAAAGTCTTCTGACTAGACACAAGTAACGAACATCATAAAAGCAATTCCTCCCTTCTGCTCTGCTCAGGGGACTTTCTTAGGGTTCGATTGGGGAAATGGAAGTGGCTGATCAGGGGTTTGTTGAGGAAGAGTCCAGGTTTACTGACTAGGAGCCAACCTTCCTCTTGCTGGGACATGCCCGCACATGTTCAAAAAAAGGCAACGCGAAGTCACCCTTCAGTCCTCATTGTTCTAGGTCACGGCTAGGTCAAAACCACAAAGCCTAGTCAAGACATTCTTTTTCTACTTCCCCAAGATATATATCTAGTCTATTGTCTAAAACTGCTAGTTGATGAAGGGCTATTCAGTGGCCAAGTCCTCAGGGACTCCTTCAGGTTTTGAAGATGGACTTTAGTAGTCTTGATTTGGGGTTATTATAGCAGAGAAATCTATCCTGGACTTGTGTGACTGTTCAGAAAACTAGTTGCAGAAAATTCTCTGTCATCGTGAATATTTAAGTCCATAATTATTGCTATAGGAATTTATTTGTTAGTTTTGCTTATGTGCTGCTTATGCTTACCCTGCAAAATGATATCATATAATTAATATTGGATGGACATGTCCTTCAAGGGACTCTCATCATCCAACAGGCTGGTATGCAGTGAACATTGGTACCAGAAAGTGAAACGTGGTGACTATACTACATTTAAACAAGAAAATGAAAGTACTCAGGCTAACAGAAGCCTGGTGGGTGAAGTGAGGAGTTGAGCGGTATCACTGAGTCACCTCTGCACCAGCTGATTAGACTCCCTAACCAGCCCAGAGCATTACACCCACAACTTGTGGCTGCTGAAAGCCACGCATCTGCCATCAACAGACTAGCTAAAGTTAGCTGAAAAAAGACCATAAAATCTGAAGGAAAATGCATATATTCTGTTGCACAGACTGCCACACTACACATGAGCCACTACGCTAGCATTTTTGTGACCTTTTGCTGAGACTTAATGCTGGAGTCTTACCATCCGAAGCTGTACATTCCAAGTTAGTTACCCTGTCTCTCTTTGAGATTGTTGAATGAGCTTGCTTAGTTCTGCTTTTAGTATCTTTAGAAGTGTGCCTGATCACTGAGGATCACCATGACCACAAGTTTTACTTATGATTGTGTATGTCATGTGATATGTGAATAAACCGGGCGTTCAACAGACAAAACAACTTGTGATCATCGACCATTAGCCACCGATCATAGCAATTAGTCACCAAGACTTAGAAAGAGTTGGGCAGATTTGGTCAGAGGAAAAGATCATACAGGTGATCCATTTCCATTTTTATCTGCTATTTTCAGTTTTTTATAAAATATAAAATTATCTCCCATAGACTATGGGAGCTCAATAGTCTTTCTAAATGAGCTTAAATTTGGAAATCATATACTTGAAATCATAGAATTAAATATACTTTCTCAGAAAAAATTTTGACATTAAGAGAAGAAAAAACAAAAATAATACCCTGGAAATATCAACATTTGAGTTCAGTGAAAAAAGAGAAAAACCTCAAATAAACTTAAGACAAATCTACTACTGATTCCTAAAGAAATAAAATAAAAAAGTAATGGTTTGCAGGAGGTAACTGGAAGAGTGTTGTGAAAAAGAGAAGGCCCAAAACTCTTACGTGTCGTAGGTATCAAATGATGAAATGATTGAAAATATCTTGTATTTAGTAGCAGGAACTCATTGATAAACTTGAAAAAGCTATTGAGTTATCCCGAATGAGTTACACTGAATGGGAAGCAATGAGGAGATGACACTATTAACTTTCGTATGAAAAACAATAATACTTTTAAAAGGTCTTTTACAATGGTGCCAACTGTAAGCACAGATAGATGATTAATGTGAAGTGCCAGCAGAGAGGCTGGAGAAAGTACAGAAAGGAATAACTGATGGTGTCCTGGGATTAGAACCAGGGAGGTCTTGTAAGGGAGAGAAAGAATGAGAGTCCTCTACTTGGAACAAACTACTTGACTTTGCAGTAAGAAAGAATCCAAGGAATATTTGGAGAAAGAGCTGGGAGTTAAACAAAAAAAAAAAAAAAAAGTGAATGTATACAGGAGAGAGAGAGGAATACCAACCTGCTCTAAGAGCTGGCCTGCTGGGATTTAAAGCTGGGTAGTTATGTAATTCCTTTGGGAAACTATATTTCATTAGTTCGCTATGCATGAAATGCCTGCACAAAGGGTGAAACTTCTTTGGTAAAGGGGAAATCTTTTCCTCTTAAAGGGGACCTAGGATTTAAAATCTCATGTGTTAGGTTTCTGGGGGAAGAGTGTGTAGTATGCTAAAATGGCAAGGGAATGGACAGAGGCATATCACTAGGTCTAGAGTCAGACTGTGGGAACTTCAGGTGCCATGCTGGTTCCATCTGGTGCACACAGCTTTGCCTGCAAAGTTTACTTTTCACAAGCTTATGACAGAATTTCCTCCTCCTGCTTCTGGTAATTTACTGTCGCTAAATAGCCTGCCTCATTGCTAGAAAATGCCCCTGAAGATCTAAGAAGGAAATGAGTCCTGGGTCCAAGTATAATTTTATTTTTGATTAGGAGACAAAACTCCTTTAACATGCAAAAGCAAATAGAAAAGAGATGATTAAAGAAATTGTGCAACACTTTCCTGAGCTAAAGAAAAGATTCAGATTAAAATGACTTAACCTGTTGGGTAATTTTAATATAAGAGAGAAATATCTATTATACACAACTTCAGTAAAGTGTTTAAATTTTTTAAAAAATCTTTGCATCTGAAAAAGATAAAAGAGGTAACAAAATTGGATGTAAATTAGTTTGGAATTAGAATGCCACACTACCTGCAACACAGGAAGCTAGAAAAGGCCTAGGAACACATCCAGATTTTGAGAAAAGAACTGAGATCTAATAAATACATCCTTTCACTGACTTGTGAACCATAATGGATTCTTATGCTTTTCAGAAAAAGAATTACCAAAGTACCCATCTAAAGGGTCTCTCCTTCCTCATTCACTCAAGGCTGTTTAAATGTCCCATTTAAAGAGGATTCACATTGCATCATACTCATATGATTTTCTTTGTATCATCACCTAATGTTATATTATGCAGTTATTTGTCTGTTATTTTCACTGCCATTTCTCCAAAGTCAGAATAGCATCTGGAATCAACATGCTAAATAAACATATAAGTCAATGACCGAAAAATGAACTTTATGGCCTTTACTTTTTCTTACAAAAAGGGAGGAATATTCTCTGCTTTAAAGGAAAGAGAATATGATAAATTTGTGAACATGAGGAAAGTGGTCCAAGTTTTGAATTGTTTTGGACAGTTTAAAGGTAATTAAATAAGGGATGCCCAGAGGGATTGACTGAAGAGCATTTAATGGATCATTTACTCCCTCATTTGGCCTACATTTACTGAGTTCTTACTGTGTTTACATTATTGCTTCCCTCCTGCCCTCTCAAGGAATTCCCTCTTTGGGTCACTAAGATTTATATTTCCTCTCCCTCCCCCTCCTCCTCCCCCTCCTCCTCCCACTCTCACTCAGTCATCACTCTCTTCCTTTCTACTAGGTGTTTTCAACAACAACCATATTAACATGAAGCAGATAATCCCATTCTAAAAAAGGTGTTTTACCCCTAACTCTGTTCACATCCACTTCAATCTCTACTCACATTTTCTTCTACCCTTCACAGCTAGAAAGCTCCTGTTTATTCTATCACAACCATTCACTACTTTGTTGTTGTTTTTGCCCCCACCCTTGGTTTTTGACTGAGGTCCTTCAGCTTTGCATGGTCTACACCTTAGCAGCCTCCACCACCTGAGTCACAGGTATTCACTGTCATTCAGTATGATATATGTCATTAAAGGAGGTGGTGACTATCAAAGAAGATGGTGACTCATATGACATTAAGCACAACCAGAACTAACAAAAGATAATATTTTGTCATATTGCCTAAAATCTTTTTTTAACTCAGAAATAACACGATTGATAATATTCAAATTAGCACTTTTAAGTAACATTGCCTTGTCTTCTAGAATGAGTATGAATGAGTATTTACCTATCCCGCTTATATATGTTTAAATCTAAATATTTGCTTTTAATTTACATAAATTTATCACATTATAGGCTTCTTTGTTCAACCTGCTCTTGTATTTAACCATATATATCTGATATGTACTTATGTGGACATGTAAAGATCAGTTCTTTCACATTAACTACATCATATAGATCCTTTGTCTGAGGGGATCCAGGAGAGTCTCACAGGAGGATTTAAACACTGGCAACAGTGAAAGTAAGAAAGTTTATCACACAAGAATGAGGAACATGTTCCAGGGACATATCCAGAGAGAGAAAGAGACTCTCTTTAGATGCTGGTATTCTGAGTATTTCATGCATGTGTTTTCTGGAAGGTGAGCGTAGGCATGGGATTAGGTGGGTTTATGAAAATTACTTATTGGCAAAGGGTAGTGACTGCTGGAAATTGGGGTACCCCTTTTTTACACATCCTACATGATCCAAAATGGATCTCAGTGTCAGTGGGCATAAAAATGTATATGCTAATGATATTTTAAGGAAGACTGACCAATTCAAGACCAGGGTCTTCCTTCTGTGCAGGGTGCTCAAACTGATCCCATCCAGATAGACAAATATACTCTTTTTGAGGAGATGGTTAACTGCTTCACCAACAGCTAGTTTCTTCTGATTGGCTGGATCCCATCTAACAATTGTGGAATGTTCCCTTTGATGAGACTGATAATACATCAAATATTAAGCTTTACTTATTAATATTCCTCTCCCTTGGTGCCCCTCAGTCCCATCACATCTTCATATGCATATACTATTTTTATTTATCCATTCTGACCTTGATGAATAATCATTTCCACTTTATGCTTTGTATTAGTGTCCTTTTACATAACTCTGTTGTATCTTCAGCTTATATCTATCCTGAGTTAATAACATAAAGAGTTTAAAACTAATTTTACTTAACTTTGTTATCATTTGTCACCAATATTATAATGGGAGAGGATGATTATGAGGACATATGCATGTGAGAAGTCAAAAAAAAAGCATGTAAAGGATGATTGGAGAAGAAGAGTCAGGAGGCTAAAGAAGAGTTAAGAATGCGGGAGAAATTGTTTTAATTCATGCCAAGAGCATGTTTTAGGCAGAAGGACATGGTCAGCAATATCAAATAATTAGATCCAGAATTTTAAAGGTTATTGATGACCTTACCAAGTATAGTTTCAATGGAGTTATGGGAGAGAAGCCAGATTAAGAAAGATCATTATGAGCTAATGAACAAATGGGAGAAAAATTGCCCTTTCTAAGAGTTTGACAGGAAACACACACACACAGTGCACACACACAAATACTTGCTGAGGAAAAAAGCTGATTTTTAAAAACTTACTGGCTGACCCATATTAAAGAAAAAGTAAGTGAAAATACAGGGAGGAAGAGTACATACAGGAAGATTTATTCAGAGTGAATTGAGAGAGCATTTATTTTGACAAAATTAAAGAAACATGACCCTAAAAACATTTTTAGCAGTGTCTATAAAGCTTATGCTGGTTTAAGCCTCTTAAAAATGAATGTTGTGACTAGACCAGTCTTTAGGGTTCTTACGACTACAAGATGCCCTTCAGCAACAATCATAAGGAAATTTTGAAAAAGTAAAGGTTTATTACTTATAAGATCTGGAAATTTACAGCACACCTGGGCCCACACAGTCAAATGGCAGGTAGAGAGAGAGAGAAAATGGGCCTGGGGTTCACCATTTATTGGGGTCAAGTTGGGGATATTAGGGTTTCCTCAGTTTTTTTTTTGTTGTTGTTGTTTTTGGTGAATTTAAAACATAAGACTGGGAATTTAAAGTGCAGGAAGAAAAATAAAAAAAAAGAAAAACACATGGAGATCCCAAATGGTATCAAAATAGACCAGGACCTGCCTCTTTAATCCTCTGGCTAGTAGTACGTGCACTTGAAGTAGATACTTCAGCATGGAAACTTCAAACATGCACTTGCATTATGAAAAGACAAGCCAACTGTCAAAATTAACTCTACAATTTACTATTCAAGAAGAACAAATCTGTTTAAATGCAGCAAAAATGCTAGCTTCAGTCTTTATCACAACAGTATTAAATGTATAACACTGTGAAAAACCTTCTGGACTGATGATATTCCTGAGTGCTCCTCAAATATTTTATTATAAATATCAGTTCATTTAAAATTGAAAATTAAAAGCACAATCATTACTCAGTGAAGATTGTAATAACATCTCCATGGTGTAAAATTAAACTTTAAATTTTAGAACCAAAGATCATTCAAAGTAAATGTTAGTAAATCTTGGAAGGTTGCTATATACTGTAAATCTCCTGAATTAGCAGGATGCAAAAAGTAAAATGAAAGTCCAGAACACATCTGAAATACACAAAAATAAAGAAATGTTAAAAACAAAAACATCACTCTGTATAGGAAATTAACTTTATAACTAAATATGTATCTATACTATCAATAAATATGAACAGACTTAATGCCATTTTATAGACTAATATCAGTTAAATATCAAACTTATTTCTGAAATAACATTTAGATTGAAGAGTAAATTAAATGTGACATATCAGAGATTACAGAAAGCAATGATAATAAAACAAGTGCATGTAGGATTTATGAGATACAGTTAAAATGTGTTCTTTAAATTTAAAAAACCTAATTTTCCTTTTGAAAATCAGAGAAGAGACTCCTTCCCCCCTTTTTTCCAGAGCATTTGTTTTAGAAAAATTATAATTGTAAAGTCTTTATCTCTTGAAGAATTATGTAAATATTTTTAAAGTCTGAATAAACCTTTTACCAGCTTTACAAACAGAGCCGCCTTTTGCAAGAACTGGGCAACTATATTTTTGAGATGTAGTTGTCAGGAAGATATCCCCAGGTGATGTGGAAGAAATTTCTTGGATGCCTTATTGCAAAACTACCTCCTTTCATAAAGATAAAAGTTTATTTTTCTTTTTATAAAGCCAATTAGCTAACAGGATCACTTCCAATTACCAGGTAAATTTAAATGAACTGTCTGTTATAAATACTGTTTCAAGTTCTTTTACTCGAAGGCTAGTTATAGTTCATCTTGAGAATATATATGTAGCGGGTTTTATCTGAGTGTATTAAAAATTGAGATTTCTTTCCAGCCACAATATCTTTAGGGCTTTGCTTTATGATGCCCAAGAAGAGGTAGAGAGGAATTTTTCTCCTACCCCTCTGGGTTCTTACTTGGGTTGGTAGAGCAATCAAATTAATATCAGATTCATGGGAAAGAAGAAAAAAATAATTACAAATATATAAAGATTCTACATGAATGTATGTTCTAAACCAATGAATCAAAATAAGAATATATATCCTGATCTAAGGAATAAATTAGGGGTGTAAAGCTTAAGAGAGAGGAAGAGTCGCATGAAGATTAAAGGGTGACTCATGATGAAGACCTGATCCTCTGTCTTTAGATGTTCGCCCTGCCATACAGATACATTTTTCTGACCAAAAAAAAGTTATTCTGATAAAATTAATTCTGAGTAACACCACAATTTTCAGTCTTCTGAAAAGGAGAGTGATAAAAGTTTCACTTCAGCCTATAGGGACTCAGTTGACTTTAGCTTAAACTACTCCACGTGCCGAAACACATCTTGGGACACACCTGCTCTGAACATCTTCACGTAGCCACAGTCTGGTTTAACACTTTTTCAATGATAAATTTCTTTCTCTTCTAAGTTTGTGGAAAATTTTCTGATGTTGGAAGAGACCTTATTTTTAATTAATTTCCCCAACATCTATGGAAGATCCATTGTTTGAACACTTGTAATACAAAGCTCAAAATTACTTCTTTATATGGTCATCTCCCTTGTTATTATTTTTAATAAAAATGATTAACAATTACTTGGAATTCATTTGCTTTATGTTTTTCTTTTGTAGCCTTCTTTCTTGATTACCCATTTTTTAATTTTTCTTTAACTCAGTTTTGGTTTCACTCGATGCATTTCTTAAGTTATTAAAAGAAGGTCAGAGAGTGATAATCTTTCCGAATCTTTGTACATCTGAAAATAGTTTCCCTACCTTATCCTACTAAACTATTTTGATGTGGCTTAGGAGTCTAGATTCAAAATGACATTCCCTTAAATTCTTTCTAGATATTGTTTAATTTTCTCATAACACTGTGCATTAAAATAAAAGTGACAAATACACTTCTGATTTTAATTTTGAGGTTTCTTTGTTTTCCCCTTTGTAAGTTTTAATCATTTTCATTTCATTCTTGATATTGAAAATTCACTGAGATGTGCCTAGATATAAATAGTGTATATTGTGCCTGACTTTTAGGGAGCTTCGCATCTGAAAGTTGGTATTTCTTCAGTATTAGCAACCTTTTCATTATCTTTCCTCCCTTTATTCACTCCCTTGCTATAATTCTGTTTAATAAATACTGGAACTTTTGGACCTATTGTCTTTTTTTCTTAACGTTGTTGCGTTTCATAGTGTTGTGATTTAATAGTAGTTTCAGGAAAAATCCTCTGGCCCAATTTTCCAGGTCACTAAAGATTTAACAATTAATTTGTTCAGTTCCTTTTGGGGCACATGCTTATTTCAAAAGACTTTCACGTATTTATTCTTCATGGATGCAATATTTTCTTCAGTCTTTCAAAGTATAATATTTTTGTTTATATAGTCTAATATATATTGTATATATATATAAATATTTTTACTTAAATCAATGGTTTCTTTTCATACTTTCGTTTGTTTGTTTTTTAAATCACTCTTGTCTGCCCCCTTGGATTTTGAACTTTCTTATCTTGACTGATCATTTTAATGTGCCCTGTCTTTGAAAATGGTGATAAGGTGAAAGAGGTGAGGGATTGCTCTCCACAAAGTGGTCAGGCAAACTTTTTCCATGATGTACAGAGCAGGCTCTGTCAAAAACATTTCACTTTGGTACGAGGAGTTAAAGGTTAATCAAGGTTCTATGTGTCTTTAGAGACACTATCTCTAATATCTTAAAAATAAAGATTATTTAGTAAAGGGTCATCTCCAGAAATGACCTTATTTTCAGAGAAGTTTATCATAAGACAACACAAACATCCCTAGGCAACATTTTGTCTCATGTTGAGCATGTGTAGACTCCTTCCTCTCTCCTAATACTCCAGACCTCTGCACAGGATGTAAGTCTTAGTTCCATCATCCTCTTTCTCTCTCTCTCTCTGTCTCTCTCTTTCTGTCTTACACACATACACATATGACATATGACATTGTATAAGTTTAAAGTATACAACAATTTGACTTAACACATTTATATATTGCAATATGATTACATAAGGTTAGCTAACATCTCACTATCACATAATTATCTTTTTTGTGATAAAAATATTAAGCTCTAGGATCTTAGCAACACTGAAGTGTTGACTACACTCAGTATGTTGTGCATTAGATCTCCAGAATTTGCTTATCTACTAGTTGCAATGTGCATGTTCAAACATCTTGCCTATTCCCTCACCATATAACTCCTAATAACTATAATCTACTCTTTGTTTTTATGAGCTCAATTTTTTAGATTCTATATATAAATGAGAGCATATGATAGGTAGTTTTCTTTGTCTGACTTTTCTTAACATAATTCCCTCAAGGCCCATCTATGTTGTCACAAATATCAAGATTCCCTTCTTTCTCATTGCTGAGTAGTATTCAGTGGATACAAATACCACATATTTATCTATTCATCATCAGTGGACACAGGTTGCTGGCACATCACATCTAGTGTGAATGATGCTGGAATTAACATGGGTATAAAGTCTTCACGATTTGGGGAAAGAGTATTCTTTTCCTGTGAGATCTTAGCTTTCAGTTTTAAGATATATGTCCTACATGTTAGTAATTCTTTTAAATTTAGTTCTTGAGTAAAGATTATTGTATATAAAGATTATTGCATATTGTTAGTAATTCTTTTAAATTTACTGCTTGAGTAAAGATTATTGTATAAATACATTATTGCATTGATACCATTTTGTGAGAATTTACAAACTGGATTAGAAATGTTAATGTCCCTACCTACATCTATCTGCCAATGAATACTGAGTAGATTCAGCGACCTCACAAAAGGAGCATGTTAGTAGGGATTGTAATGACTTGAAAAACAGCCTATAAGAAATATAAAAACAGTAAATGAGGCAATGAGAAGAAACATGAGGCAAACTCCCTTTTCTCCTAAGTATTGAGAACAAAAATGATTAACATAAAACTGCAATTTACAAATACCAAAAAGAGATCACTTGTTTTTCAAATCATCAAATCATCCAAAAAAAACTATATAATGCCTATTTGTAGTTTTAAATTGTTATAATGATCTAAAACAGAACTTGAATTAATGTTTAATTAGTAGGCAAAATTATAACTGTGGTTACAAAGAGACAGAGCTTCTTGACTTTCCCAGTGGAGTCCAATGGAAGTCAGTGGACTAGAATATTGTGCAGGTTATACAGAGAGAGATTGGGAAGAAATATAAAACAGATCTTTGAGTATGTATGTGTAAAACAGAGAACATCACATACATAATGATGTGAAAAAAACTAGCATTTCTTAAAAGACAGCAGTTGAGTAGAAAGAGCTAAGACATCTGTGCAATCCCTAAATCCTGAGAGATCCAAACAGGTCATAATCTAAACCGTACATAGTAGAACTTTTTTCTTAGATGTGTAAAGTTTCACAAAACTAACTGAGGACTGTTTCAGGAACAACTGTACAATTTTGTGATAATTTTCTGCCTACTTAAAATAATCTTCAGAAGTATTTTGGGTTGACACCCTTGACCCGTAAATCATTTACAGGGCAGCCATGTGACCCTGACAGATGGGTCTGATGAGAGTCATGTTTAGTGGAGAAGTATATCCATCAATTTTAATTGAAGTGTGAAGGTTTTCTGGAATGATAGTCATGGTGAAGTTTTTATGCTTAATGTTACTTTCCTCTTTCAAAAATATGGCCTAGATTTCCCTCCCAATTACTCCCTTTTGTAGAAGAAAGGAACCAACCATGGCCACCCAGCCACCAGGCGCCTGAAAGTCTAGACTGGTTGGAAGCTACTGACTAGATAAAAAATGATCCCTTTCTGAGAACAAAACACTATGTGCATTTACAATTATGTAAGTCCTGTGTGTTACACATGTGAGGAATTCACAAATGAGTAACTGAATTCTGTTTGCAATTCCTGTTCTAATTCATACCTTCCCCTCTCCCCGCACTTAATAAAGCTATCTTCACTACTTCTGAAAGAGCACCGTTTGGATTTTGTTGGTTGAGAGAGAGCTATAACATTTTGCTTCCCTTGATCGGGAGCCCCAAACGCGTTGACTTTTGGGGGCCAATGGCTTAGGGAGCTGTTTCGGCCGGCATGATGCAAAAAGACTCCAGGGGAGGTGCACCCTGCCACAATTTTTGGCAGCCCCACAGATAGGACACCTCTTGGCCGGCCCTGAGCGATACACTCTGCCAGCCTCTGAGGAGGAAGTGAACGCAGGAACGGCCGCTGGAACAGGTAATGTCCTGGGATAAAAAAGGACCCAGCTCAGGCCTGCCCACTGGCAGAAGGAAAGTCTGATCAACTTTCATTTAAGAGATTACTGGAAATATTATTACTGAGATCTCTCAGTCAGGGAAGTCCGGGGGAGCGAATGTGATGACTTCTGTGTGAGTGGAGTGTGAATGATTTGTTGTCCCACAGCACAAGCTATGGGACATGCATGAGCCAATCCCAGCGGTTCCATTGCAGTCAGACGGCATAAGGGCGACTCGCATACATATCTGATATCAGCGCGACCTGGTCCAGGGCTAATATGGACACGCCTATAGCTAAGACTGTTCTATCTTTGTAAGAAGAATGGCCAGGATGGTGACTGAAAGGGCCGCTTTTGAATAAAGATGACCTCCCTTCCTCTTGTCCGTCTTAGGCCATTGCTCAAGGGCAGGGATGGGAGGGAATCAGAGTAAGCCGACATTCTTAAACCGTATGCTGAGGAATTTTAAAAAAGGTTTTTCAGGGGATTACACTATAAAACTGACACCAAGAAAGCTAAAAACCTTATGTGAAGTAGACTGGCCCACCTTTGGAACCCGCTGGCCAATAGTAGGGACTTTAAAAGTGCCAGTAGTGCAAGATGTTTGGAGAATAAGGGCAGGTGACTCTGGCCACCCAGATCAATTCCCGTACATAGATTCTTGGTTAAGAGTCGCCCAAACAATACCCTCATGGGTACAATTCAGCTCAAGTAGGAACGGTGAGGCTAGGATTCTTTTGGCATCATCAAGAGGCTCCCAAGAGCCACTGAAAACTCCAAAACGCTCCCTATAAGGCACCCTAGAGCCCACGGCAGACCATAAGCCCATCCTCCAGGGCGACCTCAGAGAGGAGATACCGCCTCCCCCTTATATTTCTCCAGCACAGCCCACAGCCCTGCCAGGAGGAGATCCAAATACTCCACCATCTTCCATCTCCCCGCCAGAGCCAACTCAAGATCCCCATTCTCCCAACCAGGGCAGGCGCCTACGCCCCAGAAATCAAAACCTTGCCCTCCAGATGCCCCTTCAAGAAACACAGGGACCAGATCAAACAGAGGGAGGTGGCACCGTCCGTCCCAGACGCCCCATCATTTATTATCAAACTTTTTAAACCACAGACCTTTTAAATTGGAAACCTCATGCTCTTTCCACTCAGAAAAGCCCCAGGTTGTGAAAGACCTCCTCGAAACTATTTTCCAAACGCACCGTCCCACTTGGGAGGACTGCCAGCAGTTACTCCGCACGCTCTTTAACACAGAAGAAAGGCGGCGTATTATGGCAGAGGCTCATTCTTACCTAGAAGCCAATGCTCCTACTGGAGTGGCTGATGTAGTCGCCTGGGCTGGAACAATAGCTCCGGAGGGATGACCCGACTGGGACTTTAATACGGAGGAGGGACGGGCCAATATCCAATGATACCAGGCAGCCATCTTGCAGGGGGTGCAGCTAGGGCCCCAAAACCCACTAATAAGTCCAAAACTACCGCTGTTACCCAGCGTCCCAATGAGCCACAGGAGACTATTACGAACGGTTATGCAAGGCATTCCGAATTTACACCCCATTTGACCCAGAGGCTCCAGATAATCAGAGGATGATAAATGCCGCTTTCATAGCCCAATCAGCCGCAGACATCTGTAGGAAGCTCAAAAAGTTGGACGGTTTCGCTGGAATGAATATCAACAAGGTCTTTATGGATCGGGAAGTAGTAGCCAAGAGGGAGGCTGACTGTAAATTGAGAGAAAAAACCACTCTGTTAGCTGCAGCCCTTCGGGAGAGATGGCCACCAGAGGGTGGAAGGGGACGGAGACTGCAACACCGAAGGGAAGGCGGGCCCCAGCTTAGAAACGACCAATGTGCTTACTGGTCATTGGAAGAATGAATGCTCATGAAGCCGACTGCCAATAGGCTGGACCCACGTGAAAGACCGCGCGAAAGAGAAGGGCGGGGCTTGAACTTCCTTGAAATGGTGGAGGCCGACATGGACTGAAACAGATCGGGCTCCTTGAATTTAGGTCCCCTGAAGCCTATGGTCAGATTGAAAGTAGGGGGCCAACCAATAGAATTTATGGTAGATACTGGAGCAGAGCATTCAGTTGTAACAATCCCAGTGGCCCACTCGGAGCCAAGACGGTCACCATTATGGGGGCCACGGGGGATGGGGCAATTTGCCAGCCCTTCTTCAAAGCCTGAACTTGTGAGCTCGGGGGCCACGTGGTAAAACACAAGTTCCTGCACCTGCCAGACTGTCCCGTACCTCTGCTTGGTCGAGATCTACTAGCTAAACTCAGAGCCAAAATTTCATTTAGTCACAAGGGAACAGCAATTCTGCATGTGAAACCTGAAATCACAGGGCTCGTTCTAACCGTCACCAAGCCCGATAAGAGGAGTGGCATATTCACAGCTCTCAGGAAATGGAGGAAAATCCACCAGAGTTTTTCTTTGCTTTTCCATTGGCTTGGGCAGAAGGCAATCCACCAGGGTTGGTGAAGAGAAGACCTCCGGTCATAGGTGAACTAAGACCGGAGGCCCTGCCCCAATGTCCACGCCAATATCCTATCCCCCGAGAGGCTAGACTAGGGATACAAGCACATTTAAACTGATTAAAGGAAGCAGGTATTCTCAAAGAGTGTCAGTCGCCCTGGAATATGCCTCTGTTACCAGTTAAGAAGCCTGGGGGAGGCTACCGGCCAGTACAGGATTTGAGAGCTATTAACAAAGTAGTTGTTTCATTGCATCTAGTGGTCCCAAATTTATACACTTTACTGAGCCAAATATCTCCAGAGGCTGATTGGTTTACATGCCTAGAGTCAGCCCTTATTTGCATTTGAATGGACAGATCCTAACACAAGTAGACAGATGTAGTTGACATGGACAAGATTACCTCAAGGTTACAAAAATTCTCCAATCCAACACTGTTTGGGGAAGCTTTGGCTGCAGACTTAGCAAATTTTCCCCGTGAAAGA
Source organism: Solenodon paradoxus (assembly GCA_004363575.1). NCBI lineage: Eukaryota > Metazoa > Chordata > Mammalia > Eulipotyphla > Solenodontidae > Solenodon > Solenodon paradoxus. The sequence continues at coordinate 200,661 of RJWH01001118.1, forward strand.
TTTTGTTGCATTCTCCTCCAACACGTGGACGACCTCCTCTTAGTGCAACTGAGGAAGACTGCCATGCAGGTACCTGTGTCCTTGAGCACCTCGCTGAATCAGGGTATAGAGCCTCATGGAAAAAGGCTCAGATCTGCAGGAAAAAAGTACATTTTCTAGGCTTTGACATTTCCCAAGGGCACTGGGCACTCAGGGCAGAAAGAAAATAAGTCATTTTAGCTCTACCCCGACCTAAAACCAGTAGAAAACTTCGTGAATTCCTAGGAGCCACGGGGTTCTGCCGAATCTGGATCCCCAGCTTCTCAGCCTTGGCAAAGCCTCTATACACAGCTCTGACTGGCCTGGAGCAAGACTCCTCTAGGGGTAGGAGCAAGAGAGGGCATTCCAGAGAATTAAGAAATTGCTGGGACAGGCCCTGGCACTTGGGCTGCCAGATGTAGAAAAGCCATTCAGCCTCTTAGTTCATGAAAAAGACAGAGTGGCATTGGGAGTGCTCACTCAGACAGTTGGTCCATGGCAAAGACCAGTGGTCTACCTATCTAAAAAGCTTGATTCAGTAGTGATGGGAAGGCCTTCTTGCTTGAGATCGCTGGCTGCTACCGTTCATGTCCGGGAGTCAGATAAGTTCACTCTTGGCCAGGAAATAAATGTGAAAGTGTCTCACGCAGTAATGACTCTGATGAATAATCAGGGACATAGATGGCTAATGCCCGGCTTACCTAATACCAAGGGCTACTCTGTAAAAACCTTCGGTTGACTCTAGAGACTGTGCGACTCTAAACCCCGCCACATTTCTACCCTCAGAGGAGGGCACTTCGGAGCACAGCTGTGCTGAAGTGCTAGATGAGGTGTATGTCAGCCGCCCAGACCTGCGAGACTCCCCATTGCAGAATCCTGAGCTCACTCTCTTCACGGATGGAAGCAGCTCTGTGAAGGAAGGGGAAAGGCGAGCTGGCTATGCTGTAACCACGGAAACTTCCATAGTTAAAGTCAAAGCACTTCACCAGGGCTGGTCAGCACAGCAGGCTTATCTTCAGCCTTTGATCAGAGCCCTAACACTAACAGAAGGGAAAAAAGTTAGTATTTATACTGACTCCCGATATGCCTTTGCTACTGTGCATATACACGGAGCCATCTATAAAGAAAGAGGACTTTTAACAGCTGGAGGCAAAGACAAAAACAAAGAGGAGATTCTGAAACTACTAGAAGCTGTTTGGCTTCCAGCAGAGGTTGCAATCCTACATTGCCGTGGACATCAAAGAAATATGAATTTAATATCAAATGGCAATAATTTAGCTGATAAAATTGCAAAATCAGCAGCGGAAGGCAGAGCTGGGGACCCAACCTGCCTTCTGGCCTCAATCCAAAGACAAAAAAAACCTCAACATACCCTACAAGAAGAAGAATGGGCCAAATCAGAAGGGGCCATCAGAATACCAGGGGAGTGGTGGCAGCTTCCAGATGGCAGAATACATGTTCCCCATGCATTCGGGATCCAGCTTGTCACAGACTATCACCAGCTAAGCCACCTTGGGAAGACATCTTTGGAAATGCTTCTTCAAAAGCAGTTTTACATCAGTAAGCTCTCCACCCTCAGTAGGACTGTTACAGAACGGTGCATCATGTGTGCTAGAAACAATGCCAACAATGTCCCATGTCCACCCCCAGGGGTGCAGCAGATGGGCAATGCCCCTTCGAGGACATTGAAGTAGACCTCACTGAGCTGCCCCAGGTTCAAGGGTACCAGTACCTCCTCATCTTGATCTGCACCTATTCAAACTGGACAGAGGCAGTCCCTACCAAAACCGATAAGAGTAGGGAAGTCGCAAGAGTGCTCCTCAGAGAAATAATTCCCAGGTATGGCATACCCCTAGCCATCCATAGAGACAATGGACCAGCATTTGTAGCCGATCTAGTCCAGACGGTTACAAAGGGGCTAGGAGTAACATGGAAACTACATACTGCCTACTGCCTCAGAGTTCAGGGAAAGTTGAGCGAATGAATCATACCCTCCAGGGTAAGTTGGGAAAACTAGTTCAAGAAACAGGCCATACTTGGGTGGATCTTCTGCCCTCAGTTCTCTTCCAGGTAAGATGCACCCCCGGAAAACATGGGTTCTCTCCATTTGAGATTCTGTACGGAAGGCCCCCACCGATCCTCGGTGGCATCTCCAGGAGACTTCCTCATTTGGCGGACAAGCATCTGTGGGAACAAGTCCAGGCTCTAGGTGCCACCTTTCAGGTTATAAATAGGTATGCACTAGAGAGAGCCCCAGCTTCATTAGGAACCCCAGTTCATCCGTATGAACCTGGGAATCAGGTTTGGGTCAAAGATTGGAAGAAGGAACTACTGAAATCTCAGTGGACAGGTCCACATACTGTTGTGTTTGTTACTCCAACTGCTCTTACAGTTTCAGGTCTAGCTCCGTGGGTGCACTGCTCACGAGTGAAAACAGTTCATCAGAGCAGCGATTCATCCAACCAGGAAGGAGACTCCGCTGGCCAGAGCTCCGTCTGGATTGCCCAGCAGCTGTCTCCCACCCGTCTCAAGCTGACCCGCAATTCATCAGACTTAGAGGAGCTGATGACACGCCAGGAGACTCCGTGTTTATCTTTGTTCATTGCCCTGTTCATACTCTGGGCTTTACTTCTTCCAGTTGCCCTTACCAGTCATTCCTGTGGACCTCTTCCGAGGGATTGCTGCCTGTCAGTTTATATAGACAATTGGAAAGGTCAACCTTGCTTGAATTCCACTCTAGAATATTGTTCCAGTTGTATTGCATCCCTTAAACCATGAACCTAGTATACACTCTGTTCGCGATGTTCATTCACCCATCATGGACCGCCCCAATAACAGATCAACATACGCCTAACCACTTCTTGCAGCTAGCCCAGGCTATTACAAGCTGCTGGGTATGTGGTGGGCCAGGGCCAGAAACAGACTGGCCCTGAGTCACCGCCCCCCTTGGCCTTGAGTGGATTCTGAGTAACTTCTCTGAGGTCCTTCATGGGACAGGTTGATGGAACCCAGAGACAAACCATGATTGGCCATTGGTAGAAAAACCCCCTGGAATGTTTTGTCTAAAACAGACCACTACAAGGTCAGAAGTCTTCCTCGGCCACAGTCATTGTAATTGGATCTATGCCAGGAAGACAGTTCCCCTCGACTGTGCACCTGCTGAAGGGAAATGGGACAAATCCAGTATCTTGATTAATGGCATCCGGACCCCATGCCGGGTGACAGGTGACAGATCCTAAAAATAAGGAAAATTTTTGTAGCGAGATGGTTGGGAGGAAATCATTTTATAACACCAATACTCAAATGTTTTTTTCTTGAAACAGTATTACCCTGTAAACAGTGCATTGAAATAGGCATCAGCCCTTGCATATCTTACCAATGGGCTTGGAGCAGCTCCAATGGTGAGGACAGTCCTGGATTCACGTGGTATTGGAGTCTAACCCAACAATATAAGAACTGTACTTAGCATCATGGCTCTAACCTAGGGAACTGTTCATATGGCACCTATAGGGGCTCACCAATCCTGGGATCCCCTTTGGGGAACTTAGACGATCACTATTATCCAAGTCTGAGGCTCCATGACCGGGAACAGACGTTTGAAACCATTGCTTGTGCACTTAAGAGTCACTATTGGATCTGTGGTGAAATGGCATATACCTGCCTGCCCCAAGGTTGGACAGGCACTTGTTACATTGGCATAATTAGACCTCAGTTCTTCCTCCTAGGAGACTCTATGGGAAAAACGTTGGAAATTAGAGTTGGTGATGAGTTATATAGACCAAAGCGAAGTATGGATACTGGTCTTACTTTAACTGGTGATACCAACGGATGGGGCAATGAATGTCCCCCTAAAAGAATAATTCAAGTCTATGGCCCTGCCACTTGGGCTCGAGATGGCAGTTGGGGGTACCAAACTCCCAGCAGTAGTAGAGATAATTACCAATCGAACTGCTACTTCACTAGACTTATTGGCACATCAGGCTACCCAAATGAAAGCTGCCATCCTCCAGAACCAACTAGCCTTAGATTACTTATTAGCAGAGGAGGGAGGAATTTGCACTAAGTTCAATTTGTCAAACTGCTGCCTGCAAATAGATGACAATGGAAAGATAGTTAAGGATATTGCCAGAGGTATGCGGAAAATAGCACATGTCCTAGTGCAGAAATGGGAATCCCTCTTCGACTCTAAATGGTTCTCTTGGTTCTCCTGGGCCGGTGAATTCAAAACTTAGTTGGGAATCATGGGACTCATTTTGGGAATTTGCATATTGCTTCCTTGTCTTGTGTCTGTCATAATAAACTTGATTCGGTCCACCATAAACACAGTTTTCAACAGGTCACAACGAAGCATGTATTGCTGGCTCAGCAGTATAACCCCATACCCCCAGATGAAGGACAAGAATGCTAACTATACTCTGTTCTATATACAGAAAGTCTAAAATGCTGTGCACACCCCCACTATGGCCATATCCAGCAAGAAGCAGCCAGATGGAGTCTTCGCCCCAATTCCTCATCTATGGACTTTCAAATTGTCATCAGTTTGAAAACAAAATGAGGGAATGTAGAAGAGAGGAAGCCGCACCCCAGTTTCTAGCCACTGAGGACCAACCGTGGCCACCCAGCTACCAGGTGCCTGACAGTCTAGACTGGCTGGAAGCTACTGACTAGATAAAAAGGGACCCCTTTCTGAGAATGAAACACTATGTGCATTTACAGTTATGTGAATCCTATGTGTTATCCATGTGAGGAATTCACAAATGAGTAAATGAATTCTGTTTGTAATTCCTGTTCTAATTCACACCTTCCCCTCTCCCTCACCAATGAAAGTGTATCCCAAAAGCATTTCGGGTCTCAAATTCTATATCTGGCCTCCGCGTAATAAAGTTGTCTTCACTTCTGAAAGAGCACCGTTGGGATTTGTCGGTTGAGAGAGAGCTATTACACTTCCACAGTTGATGTGGAAATATATTATTTTCATGCTGACTTCTACCTTTATATCCCTTAGATTTCTCTGTTCTTATTATTCACTCTTTCCCACGTCATGAACTGCTCTGTAGAGATCATTCCAAAAATGTCAGTTTTCTGAAAACTTAACTCCAGTTTGTTGGTTAATCTGGTAAACCTACCTAGTCAGTGCACCACCTTCTTTCTCCTGAATTACCGCAATAGCCTTCTAACTGGCCAGCAGTGCCTTTCCACATGCTCCCACAGTCTATGCTCAACATGGCAGTTGGTGTGATTCATTTAAAAGGAAGAATTTAGATTGCATCACACCCTGCTGACATGCCTCCAATGGTTCCCAGTGTCTCATAATAAAACTAAATTACCTTGTATTATCATGCTAACAAAAAGAAGAGTAAGTGAGAATGACTGTAGAAGGAAACAGAAGCCAATGTGAAATACCTCCAAGGATCAAATCTGAAACAATGCATACAAAAAAATTACAGTAATATTGAATTATAGCTCCAAGAATAGGATAAATAACCATGAGCTCATGTGATATAAATAAATGTCAGAATAAGTAAATATGGAAGAAGAGAAAAATAAGGGTAGGAGGAGTGAGGGAAATATAAATTCACTATTAGAATACTACAGTAATAATTACTGCACTAAAGAGCCTTTGAAACAGTCTTAAAATTCATGTTCATCCTAGTATTCAGCTGGCTAAGATGCTGGCATGTGGACCATGTGAAGTCCAAAGACTTGGATTTACAAGCCAGAATCGGGGTGAAAAATAACATGAATAATTAAATGAAAATGCTTCTTCCTTCTCCCTCTTCTTTCTTGCTTTAACAATGTTACTTCCTCCTTACCCTTTGCTTTTTTTTTCCTCTCCTTGAAATAAAAATAGTGGATGATGAAATTTTAAGAAGAAAGTCTATTTGGGTAGACTTGAATTGTTCCTTTCAGTAAATGTACTGATTACACTAATACTGAATAGCATGTTCATAAATTCTTGGCTACTTCTTTTAGGAGGTAAAGGGAAATCTCCTACTCCTTTAAGTAGACTTGGCAACTCTTCTAACAAGCAGAGTATGGAAAGAGAAAGATGGAAATTTATTCTGGAAAAAACTGGCAGATAACTCTTTACCTAGAAATCATGGTGAGCATCTCTAACGATAAGTCATGTTGGTAGCTATCTCATGGACTTCCTCCTGTGACGCCACAACAAGGAAACTTCACCTCTATTCTAGTCTTCCTCAAAATTCATTACCCGAGTGTGAAAATCAGAAAACACCAGAAAAACCCAAAGGGCATTCCATAAAACATCCAACTAGTACTCAAAGAATACGGATTACAATAAACACAAACTGAGACTATTACCCAGCAGTGAAGAGACTTGAGACATGATGACTAAAAGCCATGTAATATCTGGGATTGTATTTAGACAGAAATATCACAACAGTAGAAACACTGAAAAATCAGAAGAAAACCTGCAGTATAATTAAAAATCTTACATTAATGCAACTAAGTAGCATGGTTATATATGCTGCCAACCTTAAAGGAAGCCACATGAATGACATAGAGAGACTTAGTATAAAACTGTTTCATAAATCTAAAATTACTTAAATTTTTTAAAAAATCTATCTGAAACCAGAGTCCTATTTTTAATTTATTTTACTAGAAAACAAAAACACAAACTTTTACATCTGAGGATATTTTTACCTTTATCGAGATTTTTTTTTTATTTTTTGCATATAACTTTTTCATAAAGCAGACAGGTTTCAAAAACTGCATTAATTATACTACGCCTTTTCATGTTTTTTTTTTTAAACAGGTTTTTTTTTACTGTTATTATTTGATTATCTTCCTTATTCTTGCTTTACTAGACTACCACTATGTAGAAATTGACACCATTTCAAAGTTGCACTAGTATTTCCTTATAAAGTCTTCATTGATGAGCTCTCTTGAGAGAATAATAGTCAGGAGAGCTGGGCTTCCTCCTAATTATTAGCCTGACCTTAAGTTTGATGTATTATTCTGTAAATATAAGGGCTTAATTAGATTAGTGGTTTCATATCATTTTAGCCACTGAGATTTTTTGTTCAAGGCATATTCTCCCCCAGAACTTTTAGGAACAGCAGATACTGTGGACTTCAAAAGACTTGAATTAACTATTACATTGAAAATACATTCTGCTATTCATTAAGGTTAGAAATTTAAGAAATTACTTTTCTGACATTCTTTTACAATGAATACTTACTATTTAATCACAGTTTATAGAACTTTATTTCTTCTTCCTCTGTTGTAAGGCACTTAGAGGTTACTTTTCTCAAGACAGTATATATAAGCTCATTCATGATGTGGTCTAAACTACTGTTCCTGTCCTATTTCTTCTCTTAAGAAACTTTGTTCCAGTTTTTGTTTTAACCCATTTTGCTATCCATTTAGAATTCTTTTTTCTCTTTCCTACCTTGTGAACTATGTTTCTTCAAGATTCTACCTCCTTTTTCAAGCTTTACTCATTCTCTGAATACAAATGTAATTTTAATTGCAGTGCCATAAAATTTCTAAGTGTTGTTTTGTTTTTTTTTAGTTACTGTGCTACTTTGCTGGACTATATTTTTTTTCTGTTTGCAGAGTAATAGTTCACAATGAAATCTTTATTCTGTGGGGTCAAAAACTATCTTATTAATTCTGCTCCCTTGCTCCATGCTGAATTCATCAGTGCTTGGCATATGTCTAATAATACTTCATAGAAAATATAGTGCCTGCAAAGTGCTTAAAAAGAAATGCTTTGAATGGAACTTATGAGAAAGGAAAATGACATTTAAAATTATTTGAGATCTATATTTAACTACAGGTAATCTACATTCTATTTTAACACTTTTAATCTCTTTCTCTCTCTCTCTCTCTCTCTCTCTCTCTCTCTCTATATATATATATATATATGTTTATTGAAGTAACATTGCAATATAACATTTTCTAACTTTCACGAGTCCATCATCAGAAATCACATCTGTATTTATTATAGTAAAATCACTTTAGGATATTTAAATCAATTAATTAAACATTCTTTAGAATTTCCACAAGGCATTTTTGGAGAGATGAGCTTGCAAACATTAAAAACATTTTATTTGAAAATATTCAGCATTACAGTCTTTTCACTAACCTAGAAAGTTATGGTAATGAGATACTATCTCCACTTAGACATGAAGATTTGGAATAGAAAACTTAAAGCCCGCCAAATAATTTAAGAGCTCCAGTCATTACTTAACTTTCACACTTTGAACACTGTTACGTACAAAACAGGCTATTTTGGGTAAGTTTTGAATGAAAAAATATTTACAATATTATTCTTCATTTAAATGTTTATGTAGTACATACTAATAAGTATAATAGAAAAGAAGCTGAACTCTAGTGTCCATGAAAGAAAACTTCTGAAATAAATAGAAAAGCAACAACATAAACCTGTAGAGCAATTAGTATACATTTGACTTGTCAGGGTGAGCAATGGAACCATCTTACATAAAACTATAAAACATGTTGAATCCAGTTATTAAGATTTTTAAATCTAGTCAACATTTTTTCCTAAAGGAATGCTTTTGTGAAACACATCAGAGGGAAAAATATTAGCTATCCCATGAAATATAAGTATGCCATATGATTTATAGATGATATAGGCCTGTTAGATAGGGATCTGTCACAATTTTTTTAACTACCACATGTTTAAGTTATATTATGATGGACTTATGGTCAAGATAAATAGTTCCATTCCTCCATCTACCTCTTTTTACAATAAAAAATCTTTTAGATATTACATAACAAACAAGCATAGAAAGATTCTAAAATGTGGAAAGAATGCAGTCTACCGAGGGATTTCCACATGTGAGGATCATCTGACTTTGAGTTCCCTGGGTTTCCTACCATCTTCCACATATTCCAGTTGGTGCTGCTGAAGCCTCCAGCCCAGAACTATCAAGAGCCACAGACATAAGGTACAAGGAAATGCTGTTCCCTTTAGCTAAAGGAGAGGGGAAAAGGTGAGCTCGTAGAAGATAACCATTTTAGCTACTCTCATTACTCCAACCAGCACCAAAGAAAATTGATTCCCCTCTTGCCCCTGTCTTTATTCACCCTTGTTCCTCCCTCTTGCTTTCAGTTGGGATGGTCAGGACTAGTCTTAAACCCTATCTCTTCCCACAGAAGCAAGAAGCACAGTACTGGTTCTCTTGCCCAATTTTGTCAGATGGGCTGACCAGGTTGTTGATCTTCCTCCCCACAATTAGTGATATGGGCAGTACTCATAGTATTACCCCATCAGCTGAACCCACTTGTAGCTGAAATCTCTGCCCTAGTCAACTAAGATTTTGCACAGTGTTACAGGTCAGACCTAGTCACCATTCTACTTTATTTCCCATTTTCCACTCTAATTGCAGTAGGACCTACTAGTGAGATGCATATTTACAAAAAATAATATACACACAGAGTTTAGATATGATATTATGATGCTCCGTGCACTTAGGATTTTAGGACTATTTTGTTAACTTTCCATGAAAAGACATACACTGAGTAAACTATGAATGTTATTTCTCAAAGAATTATGTAGCTTTCAGTGGACTACAATTATTAAACCAAGAATTATTTTTTAATAGAAATAGAAGTTTATCTACAAAATATGTTATAATTTTCAATGAAACTATGCATTCCAAATAAACAACCTCTTGGGTAATTTAAAATACAAAGTGATATAGCAACAAAGCATGTTATTCTCAATGAAAATTTTGTTATCCTTTGGTATCATTATCATTTGGGACAAGAGGTATATGAATTCTATCTTGAGGAGTGCATGTTAAATGCCAATGACAGGGCATCATTAAAGAACCTCATGTCTCCAGAATATGACATGATTGATTATTAGGTCATATTTTAAAAGTCTTGCTTGCATATAGTAAAGGGATGAAGATAAAAATTAGATGGAAAATTTCAAAAGTAAATAAAAGATGACATAAAGTCATATCCAGAATAAAAAAAATTTGTGAATACACAACCAAAATAAATTTAAGTAAGTTAAAATCTGAAATTGCCATGGTGATACAATATAGTTATTACTTTGATAATAAAAAACTTCATTGCCCCAGGTCTTGATATTCTCAAGGTAAAATCAAAAGAAACTTGGATGAGTCATGAAAGGAAGTAATTTTATTGTATTTGAATGCTTATCTTAGTGAGTTTGGGGAGGACAAGATAATATATACATTTATGAATATAATGATCATGCGAGTACTTTCTTAAGATAACTAGTTTTCCTTCCACTTAAAGAGAGTCTGTAAAATAAAGATGATGGGATGATGGTGATATAAGAAAAAAAGTTATCTTTCAGAATATCTTGTAGGATTTCTGAATCATATCACTGAAAAACAGAAATTGTAGCCTTGAAGTTTTGTGTTTATTTTTGAGCAGACGCTTGAAAATAAAAACTTATGCTAGCATTGTTTTGCTTTTATCATTATTGCTCTAAAGAAACTTTAAGAGATTCTCAGCTTTGTGCAGCTCAAACTGGTGAACTGAGTTAATAATATTGAAAAATGTGACATGGAATATAAATTGAATGTTTCCACCATAAAAACACACTTTATAGAATTTTAGATATGACCAAAAGTTCTATTTCTCAGAATCATAAAGAGAAATCAGATAAAGAGACTGGTGAGAGGGCAGCTGCATTGATAGGATCTAGTAAGATGGTGAAAGACACTCAAGCACGTGAAGGATACATTGCTTTTACTTACCTGAAAAGGCAGGGAAAAAACACCTTTGGGACTGGAAATTGAAGGGAGAGCATATTATGGCTACCATATGGATACTGAAATCACTAATCTCCAGAACACCCACTTTAGTTACTTTAAACCTTCTGAAGAAAAAGCACAGATTGTGAGGAGTATATTGATCTTATGTGATTCTTAGTAGTAAAATAGACATAATTTCTTTAGTATATTAGTGTAAATGCTACAATTTTAGTGAATTATTTAATCTTTGAATTCTATTTACTTTAAAGAAAAAAATCTGCAAAAATGTGTCTCAATAGGCATGACCTAGAGTGGAGTAGGGGTTTGGTCAACTGCCTCCAACGAAAGTGCAGGTCACATACATCCCAAGAATGCAGGTTTGCATTCCCAGGTGGAGAGTTTCCAAGATGTACAACTAAATAAAAAAAAATACAGTGTTTCTTCCTCCTCCTCCTCCTGCCTGCACTCTTGCCTTCTTTCATGTCTGCACATTTCCTTTAAAAGAAAACTTAATAAATCCTGCAGGAAAAAAAAAAATCATTGCAAACACTTAAATCTTTAGAGACATCAACACTTCACTTGCACAAAATTAGGGTCCCTGAGAGGAAAAAGAAAAATTTGTTTTTATTTTTCCACGTTACTCTTTTGTTTTGGTTTGGTTTGGGTTTTTTGGACAACACTGGCCCCAGTTTCCAAAACCAGGTCCACAGCTTTCAGAGTCTGCATTTTAGCCACCTGAGCCACAGAAGGTGGCTAAGTTACTCATTTTTGAAGGATAATCATGAAGACTTTGTTCTAAAGATATCGATTTGGATAGTGAGTCATATACTGTGTGTATATATATATTCCTGTCAGGAAGCTTTTCTCTGGATATGGATATAAACCTAATGCATTAAAATTCTTTTAAAAAGAAAAATCAGCTATTACAAACATACCATTGTGTGTTTCATTTATTTGAATGAGTTCATTGTCCTCCAGCAGTAGTCCTCAAACTGGAGCGTGTAAGGGATCACTGGGGACTGTATTAGAACATGGATTGTGGGAAGCACAGCAGGGTATTAGATTAAATCTAAAGTAGAGTCCAAGAATGTTTATTTCTAATAATTCCCAATTGATGTTAAAAGTAGCAATTTGAGGATTACATTTTGAGAACTACTACCCTAGAATAATTCAGAATAAGAAAAAAACAGCATAGAGTGTGTTTTGTGAAAGACTGGTCCCTATGTTGTGATTAATACAGATTTACCTGAATAATAGTTTTAATCAAATTGATTCAAATAATAATTAATTGAACAGAATCGAATAATAATCTATTCAAATAATTTTAACAAGACTTTTTCTTCACACTGCAGATGATAAGTTCAGTCTGGTTATTATTGTTACTTTTTCCCTCCTGCTCCTTGTCCTTAAGATTTCCTTCTCTTCTTCTTTTGACAGACTGAAAATACTCTCTACAATTCCTCACTGCAATCTTCATTTTTTTCTGAAAAAAAAAAAAAAAAAGCACAAAAATATTCTAGTGCTAGTACTTTAAACTGCTTCACTCCTATCTGGTCTTGACCAATTTCCCAGCAATGTTTTCTAGACCACTTGTATAACTTGTTTCAAACAAAGCTGTCTCTTCTATAAACCAATCAAGTTGTTCCTACTGACAGCAGCAAATTTCATTATAGAAGAAGGGAGATCAAGCTGGACTGCCATAATGAGTGTCACACACAGACAAACTCTGCAATGTCAGCAATGTTTGCTCAGTGTTTTCAACAGCAAAAGCAATATAAATACTGAAATGTCAGGGTAAAGATATAATAGGATGTAGGTACATAGGCTAGATTTCCATTCTACATTATTCACTGGAAGATGTTACCCACAGGAATGCTCTTTTTGACGGTTACAAACTTACTTTATTTTTGAGATGCATGAATTATTTTGTTTATTTTTTCAATTAAAATACATCATATTTATATAAAATATATTCCTTTGTGTGTTTCATCTCTCCAAATTATCATTTTGGTACCCAATCTGGAAAGGGATAGGGGCAGATTCACTTTTTTAAAGTAGCTGAGGAATGGTTTCAAAGTGACAAGATGTACTTTAGGGTATATTTGTCAACAGTCACAATGAGTACTAAAATATAATCACAGCGTGTGTGAAGGAAGATGCTGATTATATATGTTTTCTATGTCACTCACATAAACATCTTTTTACGAGTGATGAATTAAAATCTTTAAACTATGACTTAAGGCTTTTACTTTTTGAATAATGAAAGAATGAAACCTCTCTGGGCCCAAACAAATGTAATAACAACATGTGTTTTGGATTCAATTAGAGCTGAGTGGCAGCAGCCCCTCAATAAGCAGCAGTCGCCACTGCCCACCACCTGACTGAGTGGCCCAGCACACAGAAGGTCCCATCCGCTGTGCCCGTGCAATCATCGACCCAGGGTTAATCCAGAGCGTTCAGACCAGGGAGCAAGCACAGCTTTCCATCATTCGGTTTTTCTTTCTCTTCTTTCCCTTTTGATTTTGATAAGAGCGATTTAGTTAGGTGCCTTTTATTCATTTCCTAAAAGAAAAGTAAAATGCAATGAAAATTAGTAATGCCACCATAATCAAGCTGAACCTTTATCACAAGAGATGTACAATAATTAATATAATCAATCCCAACACACACAAGATATAGAAAAATGGACAGACTTCAGTCTGTAAGGGAGTAATTCTACCATCATGATGCCTTCTAGGAAATCAACATATTTCCATCTATTTATCTATCATCCCAATTGCTAAAGAGACCATGGTTCCATTGCCAAGGATAAATTTTAATTGATTCAAAAATAATAATAATTGTAAACATTCAATTAAGTGTTTATTTACCATGTGTCAGATTCCATTCTAAAAACTGGTGTATTCTCCCTTGGAGTCTTTGTGGCATGATGACATAGGTAAGATTATTTCTCCATTTATATAAACTGGTGACAGGAGGCACAAAGAAGATAACTTGTCCAAAATGACACAGCTGGGAAACAAGAAAGCAAGAATTAAACTCAAGCAATCTGACACCAAAACTGCTTTGCTAGTTGCTCTCTCCTGACGGTAATTTTCTCATTACAGTTTGTTTGTTTTTTGGAAAGCAGCATGCCTATGACTCATATTTCAAGAATATATGTATGAGCTTCTCATCTCTTCTTATATAAAAATATAGCAATTCAAGCTAAAACTACAATGTATCAAAATGCATATGAGTAAGAAATTCTGAAAACAAACATAGGTCCTTTTACAGCAGACATCTACTGGCCTGTTTAAGACCTAAAAAATATATATTAAAGCCTATCTTTACATAATTCTACCCATAATTATAGCAAAGTCAAATTATTATAAGGGGTAGAATTAAGCAAACTGTCCACATTTTAAATTGTTGAAACTATATCAAGGCTTGCTCTGGAAATAGCCTAAAATTTCCCATTGCATCATCAAAATTACCCACAGGATGTTATAGTTTTATACAAACACACACAAAAAAAAGTACACGGAAAAGTATCTTCAACAATTTAACTTCATGGTGGTTATTATTTGGTCTCCCTCTGGCACTGCTACCACAGATCAAGTATTATGATAAGCAAGAATTAATATTCTCCATAATGTGTATCATCAGTTATTATATTTTCCAAAGATAACTGAAAAATGTCACCAAATTCGAGGCTTCTGAAATCTGTGATTATGTCTATTATTAAATTAAAAATTGACCTGTGTCACTTGACATCACATTGAACTAAATGAGTCTTAAGTCTTTTATAATATGTAAGAAAATTTAATAAAATTTAAATCTATACTCCTCACTTATTCTCTCATAACATATTTTTGTCTCTATTCTTGCTTAGATATGTTAATACCATTTTGAGGTGTTAAGTGGAAATTACAATGTTCAAGATATAATATACTAAATCATATATGCCATAATATTTTGAAAAATTATAGTCATTATGGAACTCATGATAAATGAAAACACACAAACACATCTATTTCTAGATGAATATTGGTTCATTTTTACAAATACACCTAGAAAAAACTAAGTAATTTCACAACCTCCTCATTGTCCTCCCTGCCCACATGTCACTTTGGGAGAATTCTCTTTTGGTTTACGCACACGCTGGCTATCTGCTAAAAAAAAAAGAATTACAGAAGGAAACAGAAAATCTTTAAAATGATTTCCCTTGAGAGAGTAGAGACAATATAAAAAGAGGATAGACAAGAAAATGGAAAGAAAGAACAGATTGATAAAGAAAAAAGAAGAGAGAGAGAAAGCTGAACCACATTACTCATGGCCATTTGAAGGCAGGAAGGACTTTGAAGGGTGTGTGTATGTGTGTGTGTGTGTGTGTGTGTGTGTGTGTGTGTGTGTGTGTGTGTGTTTCTGTGTGTGTAGAAAGAATGAGAGTGGTAGGGAGAAAGAAAGAAGAAGAATTTTAAGAAGTCAATTTTGATATTTCCTTGAGACAAGGTAAGAATGATTTGCATAAATTTCAACTGTTTTTGATAACAGATTTGTATATTTTTAATATAACAAGATAAAGATATGATCATGAGGTATATTATGCATACATGTAGATGTTTATTCAAGTGCTGTGGAGGACAGAATGTGTGCCCTCCTTAAGTGGAAGCAACAAAAGATCCTTAAATTTCTGTCTAGTCACTAAATAGTGCTTATTCTTCAATAACACTTTTTAAAGTAATGCACATTTATTTGATGTAGATTTGTGCCTAAATTGAAAATTTTTTTCTTGTCATGATTTCCTCAATTTTTTATATGAGATATTTTACTTAAAATGATTCTAATCAGGAAGATATTAATGCCACATCAGTGATATTCTTTTGTTAGCTAATTAAAAATCAAGATATGTGGATTTTTAATAAACAAGATATTTTGCAAATAGTGAAAAAAGCTGTGAAGTAAATAGAGTAAAAATGCTTTAGATATTTCTGGCTCACCCTATATCATGTCACTATGCATGTTTATATCGAAGAAAATTACATTTTATACAAATAGTAAGTTTTAAAGGAAAACTTGCATATGTAGACTTGAAATAGTTTGTTAGTTGTAATTTCCCTAAAGCATTTTCAGGCACATTTATTTTATGTTTCATGTATAGCTTCTTCTACTCCAGAATCATGAATGATGAAATATTACAACCCAGTCTATCATTTTATGGACCAATCACCTAACAGAAATAGAACCTCAAAATTTTGGGCTTTTCACAATTACTACTACAAATATTATCTCATTAAAATACATGTATAATGTCTCTTTAAAACTTATTCAGGAAAAAACTAGAACTATCAGCTGAACAAATCTTCTAACCAGATATAATATGAGAATTCTTTGGCTGATTAATACTAAATAGCTTGCTTATAATTCATCAAGCCCAAGATTTCTCTATGAACCAATCACTTGAGATGAGGTCTTTACATCATAATTTATGATGTGTGTTGTCTCCTCTTTAGACATTTTTCTTTTCACAAAGATATAATTAAAAATTTCCCATACATCAGTTCAAATGTCTGCTTTCACTTAGTCTATTTGTGTTAAATGATATGAAATAAAAGCTCAGTCTTCTGTTTCCTATTTATACATGAGTTCATTTGCATGTTTCCCCCTACTAAAATTTAGAGAAGTTACTTATAAAAATATTATAATCATTCAAAATGCTATCTTCAAAATACTGGTTCCTGTGTGGGGAAGATAAGTGTCATTCATTTCCTTATGATTTGCTGTAGTCATAGAAAAAGAGGAAAATGGTAGAAATATTGCTAGTTTGTGAATAATCATTAATCTTTATAAGTAGCACAGGGCTAAACTCATATATCCTTACAAAAAAGATAATTTTTGGAGTGAATCTAATAAAGTCCTTTTGAAAATGAAATTTTCTATAAATTTTAAAGTTACTAGGTTTATATGAAATGACTGTTGAAATGCAGCTATCTCTGTTATATGAGCTTCTATAACTATTTGGCTAAGGTCCACTATGCAAATCTATCTATAGGAATTATCTCAAAGAAAATAAAAGTGTTTTATTCCTAGGTCCAACACTGAGTTCATCATAGATTTGAACATGACTTGATTCCCATTCCATTCAACTTCATCCTGGAATATTAACTATAAATTTACCTATGAAGAATATAAAAGAGACAGTCATTTTTGAAAGTTCACTCATCATGCCCAAAATGAAAAATCTGGTCTTCTTCTATGTCTATTCCAATTTTAGGGAATAATTAGAATTTCATATCCCAGAAGTCTAGATAATCCTTAAATGCAGGGATAATGAACAACATTTCCTTGTTTTTGTAGAAAAAAGTCTGAATCTGACAAGTGGGTAGCTTACCCCTCTGTTAAGATCTTGGGTAATACTATGACTGATGTATCAAGATAAAAATACAAATGTGTTGTAAGTGGTGCAGAAGACGGTCTCAGGCACACATCTGGAAGATCTCAGGAGCTAGTAGAAAGATCAGAGTTTTTGCAACAAGCAGAAATCTGAGACTTTTTAAGAGGAAGTCCTTGGAGAAGTAGAATATCATGTGAGATGGCCATAGAGATGGCCATGATAATTAGGCAATGAGTACTCTGGCTGTGTGACTGGTAGAAAGACTCATGTTAAGTTTGATGAGGAAAATTAATTCATCCTGATATTAGTTCTTCCTCCAACTACACTACACTTATTGGAAAAAAAAAGTCTTCTTTGAAGGAATATGAATTGAGGAGGAGAAAAAAGGTAAGAGGAAAATAAGAGAAATTGTCTGCTTTTTCAGCGTTCAAATTTCTTCACTATTACTGAAGGTCTTGGTGTCCACTTTCATAGATATATCAAAATTCAACACAAAATTTAAGGAGGTATTGAAAAAGTTATGAATAATATGGGATTTGAAGAGCAAAGCACAGTATAATATTATGATGTTTTTACATAAATGTATAGATAACCTATACTCAAATCATGAAAGTTAAGGTTAATTATATAAGATATGTTTAGGTATATGGAAGAGCTAAGCATATCCCTTGATACCAGTATATAACTTACATAATTTGATTATATCTTGAGTGATCTTAATCAGGGTCAAGGTAAATACTCTTAAAATGTAAAGTATTAGTTACTCCCTGGTGGAGTAGAGTTTTGATCTATCACCAAAGGTCGAGCATAGTCCACATACATCCCAAGGACCTGGGTTCCAGTCCTATGGCCATGGTGTGTGTATGGTGGGATTGGGAGATAACCAAGATAAACAACCAAATAGAATAGATTTTTTAAATGTTTCTTCCTCCTCTTTCTTCCTACCTGACAGCCTGTCTGTTCACCTTCATTCCCGCCTGTACCTTTCCTTTAAAAAAAAAACTGAAAATATTGAAAGTTCAACTTCTGCTTAAACTATATAAATCAGGAATGAGCAACACCTGATACACTACAATGAGGAAAAGCTAGATAAATTAATAAATCATAATTTTCGATGAACCTGCCAGACAACTGAGGTCACTAGTCAGTGAGTACCCTGAAATTCAAGAAAAACAATCTTCCAAGAACAGATACCTCAAATAGAATATGAAGAGGAACCAGGTGCTATTGAAGTGGGTAAGAAATAAAAACCAGTTGAAATTTTACTTAATGATAAAATATAGGTGTAAACTATATGGCAGATAGAACTCTTGAGAGACTTGGACCAAAAAGGGATTTCACACATCCTTTCAAATTGTTTTCTATTGATCTCTACCTACCCTCAATGAAGACTGGAGGCAGGGTGGTTGAACAGAAGAAAGCCTGTGTTTAGAAAGGGGTACATTGTAGGAGAAGTACAGGCATCACACTACTACCTGAATCATTCTCCTACATAAAGTGAACACCTTAAGCTTCTGAGAGATGGGCAAGGAATATTGTCACCCATAGGGTAAAAGGAAAGGCACATTATTACTGAAGTAATGGTTAAAAAAGAAAACATTCTACCTTGGGGGAAGAATGCTAGGAGCTGATAGCAAATTAATCACAGTTCTACCACAGAAAGAGGGACAGAAAACGGTCTGATACAAGATCTACCATCAGTATAAGGTGAACATGAGCGGCCATGGGAAAGAGGGTTTGGAAAGTTGAGGAAGCTCTCACTCCATCTTCTAATAACAAGGTCTGTCAGATTCTAAGGTGGTCCCAGAAAGTGACCACTACTTCCGCCTCTCAGCACCAGCCAAAGCAAACATTGAGTGAGAAGCAGCAACACTCCATGACTTAAGGAAAACTAAGAGGGGAGAGAGACTTTTCTTTGCTACAGGAATCCTACAGTGTCTGATATCTTGAATGGGGTATAAACGCTCAGGACATCCTTCCTGATCCTTAGCTTCTCTATAAATCATCACAAGTGTGTGTTAAGCCTCTGCTCAAAGAATTTGATACTTGTGAATCATTAGTGGCACCAAAATAAAAAAAAAAAAAAAATGAAACTAAAGCTTATTTTCACTCCCGAATAAAATGACTCAACCACCTATAACTAATGCCCAGGGGAAAAGTCATGCTCATTTTAAAGAACAAATGTTATTTACCTCCGTTTCCACTATCCTATACCCAATGACCTGCAATCAATAAAAGTTATGCGATAGATGAATAACTATAAAAATATCAACTTTAAGATTAAAGAAGTCATACAACCAGATATAAAAGTGATATAGTTGTTGTAACTATCAGTCTGGGATTGTAAACAAACTGTGGTTTCTATGTGAAATGATCTAAAGGAAATAGTAGGCAAATTCACAAATATGTAGGGAATTTCAATAAAGAGATGGAGTTCTTAAGATACAGTTCAATGAACACAACGAAGAAAATGTTGAACCTGAAGTAGGTCAGTAAAAATTATCAAAAAAAGATTTTTTAAAAGGAGGGTAAAAATAGAGCAACCACGAGGTGTAGGATGATGTCAAGTGGTCTGATATACACTGAATTTGAGTTCCATAAGGGACTCCTGAGAAAGAAAACAGGGCATAATAATACTGGGGGGGAAATGAATGACTTAAATTTTCCAAAAATAGTGAAAAATATAAAACCATAGATCCAAAAAGCCTAAATATTCTCAGTAAGATAAATACTAAATAAATACACAGATTCATCATATTTTCAAATTGTTAAAATCAAAAGTAAGAGAAAAACTTGAAGGCAGTCAGTGGAGAAAAAAAGACACAGTAGACACCAAAGAATAAAAATAAGAATTTTAGTAGCCCTCTCCTCAGGAACTATACAAATCACCAATCAATGGAATGACTTATTTAAAGTGTATAATAGGAAAAAAAACACATAAAAAACAACCTTTCAACCCAGAACTGCTAACAAGTGAAAATATCTTTCCAAAATAAAGGTGTCATAAAGACTTCTTTGACAAAATCTGTGACATTCATTGTCAAGACACAATCTAAGAAATGTTAGAGTTTTTCATGCAGAATGAATATAAATTCAAACAGAAACTTGGATCTTCACAAAGAAGTATAGACTCCAGAAATGTTAAAATCATCATCAGCATCATCATCATCATCTACTTGTAAAGAGTCTCTAAATTATCAAATACTTTCATCTGAACTTATGGTTTGCAAATTTTTTGGGGGTAAAGTCTGACAAATACTAAAGGAATGACTTTATAAGTAAAAAATGTCACCTAAGAATAATGGTTAAAATGAAATTTGACTTGCTGTACCTTAACTTGTGGTTGTTGACAGTAAAAGACTTGCTTATTAATACCCCAAAACATAAAGCACTGTTAACAGATGGGTAAATAATATCTGTCAACACTAGAATAACCTTGCCATTACTTGAAATTCAGCCAATAAAAATATACTTTTTGTCTGTCAATTTATTCCTGCTCCTTAACCAAAGCTCTGTAAATGACTTTTTAGCACTTGTATTTTGCATCAAATATCACCATGGGGAAATAAACCTTTGATGAACTTCCATATGTATCTCATTAAGAATTCATAGATTTTATTTCCCAAATAAAAAGCAAAATGTCATTTCCCAGAATCAAAGTAAAAATTATAGTAATAAAATGAAATTTCTCTAATCACAATAATTAGTATGTAGATTGACACTAAATACAAAACAAGTTACTTATCCTCCCATATACTTAAATGAAACATTGGAGAAACATCAGAAACAAAGGCTTAAGGAATCTATTCATTGTATTATGCTACTGAAAATAGAGCCAAACGTAGCCTATAATTTGCTCATTATATGACTACCTATAAATGAAAAGCATTTTTAAAAGAAGCAAAAATAGTACATAAACAGTGGTACTCCAGTCTTCCAATTATCCAATCCAATCCTATCCTAAATATTAATGCGAAGAATATATCAGAAGTGTTCTCTTACAATGTGTTTTTTGGGTTTTTTTTTTCTTTCTTTCTCACTTGTTATCTCTTGAAGCATGACTTAGACTCAGGTGTTTTATCTACAAAGTACAGATTCTATCACCGTGGCTACAAAGTAATCTCTCAAGGAGAGGTCAGCTGCATTAGGACTAAGCTTGTGAGCACAGATCATTTGACAAAACTTGGAGATCTGGGGTCCACCACTTATCTTCTATCATTTCCTCATTCATTCTCCTCTCTCTGTCTCTTCAGAGTCCTCTCACTTGGTTTGCCCAGCTCACTTAGTTCACCCTCACAATGAATTTAGACTTTTTATGAGGGATGAGAGGATAGTGTCATCTATTCTTTTCTATGGAGTTAGATAATAAGCTAGAAAAAAACTTGGATTGGGACAAACGTGAACAAAATTATTATCTCACTATTACATTCTGTTGTATGTAAATAACAGATATGCAATATATAATCAGGGAAACCTAAGACTTATAGAGGAATGATATTCTATGCATCAGGAATATAAAACAAAGCAAAACAAAAAACTCCATGGGCAGTTGGTATAATGACTCTACACTTGCTTCTATTTTATTGGAAGCAAAGTAATACAAAGAGAGGAACTGGTAGAAATCAGATAGGTATGAAGAGGTCTTAAATCATCCATTACCTTAGAAGTAGCAATTATACTTGAAGCAAAAAGCAAAAGTAAACATGAATTACTTTTCCCTCCTAACCTAATGAAAATTAAGCATTTGGGAAAGATTTAAAACATCCATGTAGAATGAATGGATGAAACAGGGAATGGACACTAGATAGGTTATATATTCTTGCTTTATCTTAATTCTGTATGAGACTATTTCTCATAAGTGTCAGGTGCTTTTCATATACTGCGTATTGTAACCTGCTAGCATACTGAAGCTTTCCATATATAATTTTCTACTTTATTAAATAAATTACCTGTTTTATAGGTAGTAATTTCTCCTTCATAACTCAAAGAAATAATACCCCCAACATTTTGTCAAGCATTAATTAAACAGATCATAAGTGAAAGATGTATTCATATTTCCTTATATATAAAATATCTGTATCTTATTTTTTATATTGCAATTTAAACTCCCTCTCTCTGTTACGTTTTTTTCTAGATCCAAATCTATCCTGGGCTCTGTGATGCCATGTGACAGAGACTCTGCAAACCACACCTCAGCTTTGCCAACTGGTTCCCTGTCAGACTCTGACACTGAAGGGTGTTAGAGGGACAAAAAGACATGGAAAATAAAGAGATACACACCTTTTTCCTGTGCCACTTTAAAAGCATCTTTTCCTTTCCTGACTATGGTGTTGTTACTTTAGTAGTGCTTCTTCACCCTAGACAAATAGCTCCATGATGATGATTTTCCAAGTGCTGATAGAATGAGGCTCACAACACTCTCCTGGAGGCCCCAGCAACACCCATCCAGCATCCCCACCTCAGAAGAGGAATCGTATCTTAGAGGAACAGAGTACTGAGTACTCTTTACAAATAGTAAATGGGATGCAACTAATTCATGTCATCAGATAGCATCAACATTAATCATATCATCACCCTTGTTTCACGTTGATGAAGCAAGTTTCTTGGTGAGGGGTAGGCCAAGTGCCTGCTTCACTCAACCTTTCATGCAGTCATGATGACCCCACAGAATATACTGGAACACTTTTAGAAAGTAAAAAACAAACAAGCAAAAAAATTTTTTAAAAAGCCCAAGCTCAGCTCTTTAAACTCTCAGCACAATTTAGAGTCAGATAACTTTAGACATTCTATGACAGTCCTAAAATAAACCCTTATTCCTTGTAGCCACAGGCCTGGTCTTAATTAAAATCAGACACAAACTTTAATTGAATGGGTTGTAAAATTATAACAAGTTGAATTTGCAACCTCATCAATTCTCATAAAGGTTCAGGCATTGCTTGGAAGTTGGTGAGATTCTCATAATTGAAAAGTGTTCATTGGGATGCATACAGAAAAAACTCAGGATCTTCACATCTGAGTCACCTGGGCCACCTTGCTAGTGGAAGTGAAAATGGACACAGGCCCACTGTCAGCACCCAAAAGTTCTATTCCTGAGATTCAGGAGGCACCAATTGAGAAAAAGGGAGACCTTTCTGTCTCAGATGCATGTCCCTGAATGAATGGGCCGTGGAGATTATATAGTCAGGGTACACATGCAGGTGGCCACATGCAGAAGGCCACATGCAGAAGATTAGGTTTTCATAGTTTCTTGTAATTCAGACATGGTCCACCAGCAGGGGACTGCTCACTTCTCAGGCAATTCAGAGCCCTTTTGGCTCAGTGAAGGAATCCCTTTCAATCCGTTGTCTGTGCCTTTCCCAGGTTTTGTTCATCTGCAACTAAATTATATATTAATTAAATGTTAGAGATTCCCCAGTTCTGCTGGAGAGCTAGGTTTGGGTTTCAATTCAACTGCCAATTATGCTGCAACAGAAACACCTGATCTCTTGTTTCTTCCCTTGCTTGAAACCATGTAATAATCTCCCCTGGGGTCTTAAAAATGAATGTTTACTCTCAAGACTTGTTTGTGAACAATCTGTCCACACTTAGAGACATATCACAGCATGATTCAAGAAGACCACACAAAGTGTGGGGAAGAAATAACTTGCATGTCAAAAAAATGTAAGAGTTTTGTGCATCTATATTGGAAAAAAAAATCTGAATTAGAACTATTTCTAATCAGAATCACTAAGCCCAAGCCCAAATTCTATAATTTGTTATAGATTCCATAAATACCATATACCATTTGTAGAACATACCAAAAGTAATAAATGATATCAGTAGTTTACACCATCCTGAGTCCTCTCATATATTATCTCATTTAATTTGCCCCTATATTCAATAAGATTCTAGCAATTATTCCCATTTTGTACATAAACTGATATACAAAAATGTAGCTTATTATTCAAGGTCAAGTGGTTATTTGGTGACATAATTTGCATGCAAACCTACATCTATCTGACACATATTTTTTTTTTCTTCCCTCAGCCCTATATTAAATAAAGTTTTATGGTTAAAATGTATTTTTCTCATTTAACATTCTTAGAGCAAGGCGTCGCAAGAGGATTAAGATTATTTTTTTCTCACTGACATATTTAGAACAAGGTATCACAGCAGAATCCAGCAGATTAATTTTAGAATACTGAAAAAAAAGTGAGATTAGTCAAGATGGCAACCTGGCAGGAATGAGTCTCAACTCATCCCCACGGAACAACTAGGGGTCACCTATTTTCGGACACAAACACTAAGGAAAAGCAGGTCCAGAAGCTACAGACACAGCAACAGCATTTACCACTAGAAAGAGTAGGCAAAAATGACAGGGTTCCAAGCTACATCACAGATTCAAGATTCCCACCCTCGGGGGAGAAAAAAGGAGCCACAGTGGAGGGGGTGGTGACTTAGAAAGAAGTAGGCCTCCTGGAGAGTTATGCTAATACCAGAGAGTCCACCCAACTAGACAAGGATACAAAACTGAGGGAGAGGGTCTTGGCACAGGGCAGAAGGAGGAACAACTCCCGGTGGACTTAAAAGGAGCTCCTGAGGGAAATTACACAGAGGCACTGCATAACCGAAAGGCAGCTAGGAGAATCCCCAACACTCATCCCGTGTGCACTCTATTGCACTGGAGCCACAGGAAATGGCCACCAGAAATCCCTCCCCTAGGCTTCAAGGAAGACAGTCTCCCAGGAGTGGTGAAACTTAAATGCTACCTATTAGCACCACCCTGTGTGAGAAGGTGAACTGCAGACTGATTGCTGCAATGACAAAGTGGTCATTACCATTTAGACCTGGACCACTGGGGAAGAATCTGCATCCCCCACACAAACTCTAAACCTATAGGCTAAACTCATGGGCCCCAATGCAAGTTCCACCTCAGAACTTCAACAATGCCAACAGGTGGTGATGCCACAAATTAATGAATTACCAGTGTTCAACTCAAGATCTAGACTTACTTGGTAAAAGTCAATAGTCTATAATGTCATCAATGCAAGTAGACCTAACCCACATAAACATAAACAGAATGCCAAACAGACCAAAGACAGAGAAATATAGGTGAATTTATGGATCCAATTAAAACCACAGGAGAAAAACCTTAAACCAACAGACTATGAAAACTACCTGAAATGAATTCAAGGCAACAGTGATAAACACACTCATGAAAATCAAGAAACAATAGAGGAAGAAAAAGAAAACTACAAAAAATAGAGAGGAGGGAAGCAAACATCGAAGAAATGAGAAGCGTGCAAGCTGAATTAAAGAACTCAATAGAGGAACTCGAGTATGATAGATGAAACCTCCAGTAGAATCAATGAGAAGATAGGGCAGAGGAATGCACTCAAACAAATAGTAAAGATAAAAAAGAATGAAAAGGAACAAAGATAACATTTGAGACCTATGGAATAGCATCAAAAGAAACAACATATGAATCATAGGGGTCCAGAATGAGAGGAAAATGGGCAGAAACTGTATTTGAAGAAATAACAGTTGAGAATTTCCCTAACTTGAGGACTGAAGCAAGCCTCTAGACTCAGGAAGCTCAAAGCGTTCCAAATAAAAGAAACCCAAAAAGACCTACATCTAGACACATTGTCATCAAAATGTCAAAAGTACAAGACAAAGAACTCATCCTAAAAACAGCTAGAAAAAAATGAGTCACATGCAAAAGAGTCTCCATAATATTGTTAGCAGATTTCTCAGTTGAAATTCTACAGGTCAGAAGGAAATGGCATGCTATATTCAAAGAGCTGAAAGAAAAGAATTTTCAACATATGACGCTATACCCTGCAAGATTATCATTTAGAACTGAAGGAGTGATAAAAAGCTTTTTAGATAAGTAAAAATTAAAGCAATTCATCACCACAAAAACAGCTCTACAAAAAATACTATGGGAAGTTCTATAAATTGTAAAGAAATGCCACTTATAAAACAGTAAGACAGCAGAAAGTAAAAAGTCAGAGGGAGCAGAGGAAAATGACTCTTGGGTAAAACAGGTAATCAAAGAAGACCTTAAAAAAAATACTTGAAGACAAATGAAAATGAAGACACCACCTATCAGAATCTAGGGAATGCAGCAAAAGCAGTACTGACAGGGAAGCTCATTGCAATACAGACATACTTCAAGAAACAAGAAAAATAACAAAAATAAGCAGTCTAACCCTACATTTAAAACAACTAGAGAAAAAAGAACAATTAAAGCCAAAAATCAGTAGAAGAAAGGGAATAATAAAATCAAGAAGTAAATGAAATAGAAAACAAAAAGACAATCCAGAAGATAAATGAAAACTAAAGTTGGTTCTATGAAAAAATTAAATTGACAAACCATTTGCTAGACTCTATAAGAAAAAAGAGAAAGTTTTTATAACTAGAATTAGAAATAAAAGGAGAGAAGTTGCAACAAATACTACAGCAATACAAAAAATCATAAGAAACTATTATGAAGAGTTCTATGCCAATAAAGTGGACAAACTTGAGGATATGGAGAGATTTTTAGAAAACTACAGTCTACCAAGTCTGAACATACAAGAGTTAGAAAACCTGAACAGAGTAATCACAAGCAAGGAAATTGAAGAGGTAATCAAAAGTGTCCCTAAAAATAAAACCCAGGACCAGATGGCTTTTCTAATGAGTTTTACCAAAACTTCAGAGAAAAGTAATAACTTTTCTCAAATTCTTCCAAAATACTGAAGACAGGGAATACTTCCAAACACTTTCTCTGAGGCTAACATCATACTGATACTAAAAGCCGATAGAGACATCACCAAGAAAGAAAATTACAGACCAATATATCTAATGAACATGGATACAAAAATTCTCAACAAAATATAAGTACACAGAATTTAACAATGCATTAAAAGTATCATTCATCATGACCAATTGGGATTTTTCCCCAGGAATGCAAAGATGGTTCAACATATATAAATCTATTAATGTAATATACCATATCAACAAAAGCAAGGAGAAAAACTGTATGATCATATCAATAGATGTAGAAGAAGCTCCAACATCCATTTATGATAAAAAAAAAAACCCTCCATAAAATGGGAATAGAAGGTACATACTTCAACATAACAAAGGTAACATGTGATAAACCCACAGTCAACATCTTAGACAATGGCAAAAAATTAGCAACATTTCCTCTATGTCAGGAATAAGGCAAGACTGTGCGCACATACCACTGCTAATTAGCATTGTACTCGAGGTATTAGCCAGAGCAATTAAGCAAGAAAAAGAAATAAAGAATCCAAACTGAAAGGAGGAAAAAAGCCATGATTATTTGCAGATGACATGATTTATATATACATGAAACCCTAAAAACTCTGTCAAAAAAACACTAGAACTAATCAATGAATACCAAAAGTTGTAGGTTACAAAAATCAGTGAACAAAAATCTACTGCATTTTTATACACAAATGACACATTAGAAGATTGAAATCTCTAGGCACTCAACTCCAGGATCAAGAGAAGAAAAACCAAAAATAAACAATTGGGATGACAAAGAACTAAAAAACTTCTTCACAGAGAAAGAAAACATCACCAAAACAAAAAGACAGCATATTAACTGGGAGAAGATATTTGTGTTCGTATTTCTGACAAAGGCTTAATATCCAAAATATATAGAGGATTGATAAAACTCAATAACAGAAAACCAGACAATCTAATTAAAAATGAGAGAAGGAATTGGAGAGATATTTTTCTGCAAAGGATTACAGATGGCCAACAGGCACATGAAAAGATGTTCCTACTTGCTGCTCTGAGGGAAATGCAAATCAAAATAACAATGAGATATACCACCTTACACTGAGAGACTGGCTATTATCTCAAAGTCTAAAAACAACAAAAGTTGGCAAGGATGTGGAAAAAAAGGAACACTTTTACACTGCTGGTGGGAGAGCAAATTGGTGCAGCCCCTATGCAAAACAGTATGAAGATTCCTCAAAAAGTTGAATACAGATATTTCATGTGATCCTGCCACCCAATTTCTGGGTATTTACCCAAAAGATAAAAAAACACTAATCCACAGAGTTGTATGCATCCCCATGTTTATTGCAACCCTATTCACAGCAGCTAACTGGAAACGAGTGCCCAACTAAATGCCCAACATCAGAAGAATGGATAAAGAAGATGTGATACCAAATGGAATACTACGCAGCCCTTAGGAGAGATGCAATTCTGCCATTTGAATCAGCATGAATGGATCTAGAGAGGATTATTAAGTAAGTCAAAAGAAGAAAAAAATATACTAGATGACCTCACTCATAGGTAGAATGTGAATAGACAAAACAAAGGAATAGATGAAACAAAACCAACCTTTGAATACTCACAATAAAACTGACCTTACTAATAAGAAATCTATGCGGGGCATGGCAAGTGGTGGTGGAGCTCATTGGACAGCAATTAAGAGCACTTGGTGATTTGGTGGAGGGCAGTGTATTGCCATATATCTGAAAAATGGGGAAACTGCACATATGGGAACCTACACATAGTTTATTTTGATTTGTAAAACTAAATTACTGTAATAAAATACTAAATTAAAGATGTTTCTTCCTCCTCTTCTTTCTGCCTGCCTGCCTGCCTGCTTACCTTCATTCCTGCCTGCACCTTTCCTTTAAAAATAAAACAACAAAGAAAACAAATGTACCTAACTGGTCATGTACCTTGGAGCTGGGCAGACTTTGGGAGACTTGGTTTCACTCCAGCTACTTGCAACAATGTAGATGGGGTCCTATCACTGAAATCCTCCAGGATTCAATTTTCTCATTTGTGCAAAAACAACAATAAGGCTCCCCCTGGAGTTTCTTGTGAAGACTTGGTGTGATTCAAGTAATATCTCTAGCCAACACCGTACCTGGGAGATATATGCACTCAGTATTAATAACAGTTTACCCTGTGGATTAAAACAATTTGGATTCTATCTACTGTATAGTAGCAAAATCATTCTGGTATGTTATGTATGTGGTGGGGGCGGGGTGGAGAATCTAGAGAAGGAAAGGACAAAGGAAGGGAAAGAGAAGGATTAAAAGTTTAATCAGTGTTTTCTATTGAAGCAAAATATCTAACTTTGGTTACAGAAAACTTGACATCAAGTCTATGATGACATGGGAAAAATGAAGCACAGATTTAAGGCAATTCTTGCATAATTGTGTCTCAAGCAATTGATATAAGTGAGGGAATAAGATATCTGAAATCTAAAGTTAATTAATTTGTTATTTTCAAGGTACTTGTGTTCATATAATTAGAGCTAAATTAAGCCTTTGACTCTTAGAAAATAAACAGATGACTCACATTTAATTCACTGAAAATTGAGAGTCAGTTCAGAAATATTCTATAATTAAATATTTACAGAAAATATTACTGTCCTAGTGTTAAAGGAAGGTACAACAAACCCAAAATCAGAGGTTTACCTAACAGTCACTGTATGAATTCAATTCAATTTTATCAGAAACATTCAAAAGTTGCTGATTTTAAACCATTAAATTCAGCTCACTCATCTCTCCACAAAGTGGTGGATGTTTTCTGGTTAAATTAGGAACACGATATGATTGCGAGTTCCTGATAGGGGTTAGGAGCAGTCCTGGCACAGTTGCTTTGGCCCCTTTCCTGGTGGCCTTTCTTGGAAAAAGATGCCTTTTGCCTCCCACACGTGTTGTCCAATCAACCAGGGGCATCTGGTACGACAGATGGGCTCTGCCTCTTACTGGGAATATCACAAGCAAGTGTGAGCAGTGCTTTCTCCATGTTAGCATGAATTTAATTACATGTTCTACGTTCAAAGCATTCATTTGAGGATATATTTATTGATTCCCAGGCATGTGTAAGACTGTAGAAACTACCAAGATGAATATAAACATAAATCCTTACGTGAAGAGCTTTGCTTTTTTTATATCCAAATCTTTTTTCCCTGATCAAGTTCACTTCTGCCTGGCACACATTGAATTACTTTATTCATAGTGCTTCCATTTTTATATTACTTTCTTTCTTACTGCTATTTACCCTCTTGTATGTTCTTGCCCTGTTTTTAACAACTATCCCAATCTCCATGCCTTTTTTAGCTTCAGAATATATTTCTTCCCCTGGGGCTTACTTTGGATTTGTACCAAGGATAGATACTTCATCATTTCAGAAGAAATTTTTGCGTTCATATATACCTTAAGTTCACCCTAAGAGTATCTGATTTGGTACATTCAGGCAGTGTCCTGGTCTTACGTTTTCTGTCTAGTTTTGTTTGTATTATAATACTGAAATGACCACCAGGTTCTAAGTGTATACAAAAACATTCTGGAACCCCTTCTCCCTGACTAGAAGAAACTTGCACAGGTGGAAGTAAAAATAAATTTGGCCTAATTCTATGAAAAAAACAGCTAAGACTACATTCATTTGAATAAGCCGTTTCCCCTCACACCATCAACTAGATAATAAGAGAATAAAAGCCTGAATATTCCCTCAGGGTCCTGCAGTACTAACAATTTTAATCACCCAGCACTTGCTTCTTTTGATCTCCAGATAACATTGAGAGGTAAAGGGCCTGTAATTTCTGTAATTTAGGTATATGTGCAATCCCCTACTCAAGGTTCATTGTTATAAAACATCCACCTAACAGTCTTCACAGACTGCTCTGAATGTTGCCAGGTTTGAATCCTCATATTATTAACTGATAAATACATCATGAAATTCAATAATTTCAGGAGTCTTTTTACTCAAGTTATCATGAAAATGTATCTTTTTCTTGAACTTTATGAACTAAATTTCCTGGTGTGATTCTAGCAGCAGCTTTGTAGAATATGCTGTTAGCCTGGAAGGGTGGAAGGGGAGGAGGGGAGGATGATACTATGCACAAGGAAGAGCAAAGCAAAATCGTTTAAGTATTCAGTCAGTAAATCAAATGGCCAGAGCTTGGCTAGACACATGAAACAGAATTGTAATACTCAAAATATCAATACAGGCCAACAATTTGTGATCCATAGACAGGCCCTCTATGCCATGAAGTCTGTAATCAGCTCCTGCTGCTGCATCTCAGCCAGGACTAGAGCAGAAGATGCACCCTTCCCTGGGGCACTCCCTTCCCTGGGGCACGCCCTTCCCTGGGGCACGTCCTTCCTGTGTTGAGTGACTGAGTAAGGTGGGCGTGTAGAAGCTGGACCAATCCAGCCAAAGAAGGATGCAGGCATGAGCACTCTTGCTTAGAGAAATCCATCAGTTTGGCAGAGGCTTTGAAGAGCCTGCATCTCATCTGAACTTCATTCTCTGTATAAACACACTTCCTTCCTCTTCCCCTTCACAGATGCTGGTTTTTAATAAACACCCTTCAGCATCTTCAGAGATGCTGGTTCTTAATAAACATCCTTCAGCATCTGTTGTCGAATGAACTAATCTGTGACATGAGCAGCAAAGAAGAGAACAGCAACAGATTAAAAAAATAAGAACAAACATAAACATGTAATCTTCATCTAGAAATGTGAAACCCCAAATTCCATTCAGACACTTGTGTGGTTAGGGGATAGCCAGTTAGGACCTAAAGTGATTGTGCTTTGAGAGCTGAGACACAATAAACAATTATAATGTCATAAACCATACACATTGGGTCTGTTAATTTTTATAAGTTTCTTAAGCAAAAAATAATGAAATATAGTTTGCTGGATTCCTATTTTTCTACTTCAATCCCATTGAAACCAACATTTGTCTTTCTCTCATGTGAGATGAGAATCTTGGCAGAAGGCCATGTATTCACTGAATAGCTGCATTTCTGCCATGACCTACTTCCTTCTGTTTCCGATAAAGAGGTTTTCCTCCTGTCTCTGGCTCATCCATCAAAATCCTATTTCTTTCCATATTTTCCAAGACTTTCTTGCATCAATTTGCTTTTTTTCCTTTCTCTTCATTTGTACATATGTTCCAAGCTTTCCCATGATAAGTGCTCGCATGTACACACATTGAAACACAACAAAAATAAGGTGCGTTTGATTTTGTGCAGATTTTTTTTTCTGTTAGCTCTTCAGAGCATGTTTTGAAATAAACCAAACTTAAAACATTCAGGATCACTTACCTCAAAGAAATAATATTCTCAAATGTTTCTAAATATCTTATTTTACTTTTTATAGCTGTACTTTTTTACTTTATATTTGTATTTCATCAAGTGTTAGAAATAAAGCATGTTTATGCTTTTTATATATTTTCTCTATCAATAGTGTTGCATGATTGAAATATTTGGTCACTGTTGGCTTAAAGAATATTGGTTCTGTAGATCTTCCAGCAATTTTTGAACTCATATGAAAGTTCCTATAAAATCTAAGTTACTTACCTTTCTTTGCAGCCTAAAGTAATTTTACGCACTAGAAACTAACTACAACCAAAACATTTTCCCTAAAATTTGCACAGAACATTTTCTTGATAAAAGTTAATGAACCTTTTACCTATGCAAATATTGCCATTGTGTGTGAAGAACATACAGGATTTGTCTTTGTTGTTTCTCCCAATTGTCAGTGAATCTGTAGAAGAGAGGAAGCCACACCCCAGTTTCTAGCTGCTGAGGACCAACAGTGGCCACCCAGCCACCAGGTGCAGAGTCTAGACTGGCTGGAAGCTACTGAGGGACCGTTTTCTGAGAACGAACCACTATGTGCATTTTACAATTATGTGAATCCTGTATGTTATACATGTGAGGAATTCATAAATGAATAACTGAATTCTGTTTGTAATTCCCGTTCTATTTCACACCTTCCCCTCTCCCTCACCAGTGAAAGTATATCCCAAAAGCATTTCAGGGCTCAGATTCTATATCTGGCCCGCATGTAATAAAGCTGTCTTCACTACTTCTGAAAGAGCACTGCTTGGATTTGTCAGTTAAGAGAGAGAGCGATTACAAATCTACAATCCCTCAAAAAAAATGTTAAGAAAATGATTCAAAATTTTTGAAGTTGGATTTTTTATTCTCATAGACATTTATAATATTATAATAGAATGTTCATAAGACAAGCTTACCAGACAATATTAACTTTTATACTATTTGTTCATGAATAATTTAAGATAACATTTGTGGAACGTCAAAAAGTAAATTAATGCACATCTATCACAATGCAAAAAGAGATTTATATTGGAAACTTTTCTAAAGATTGAGTATACAGAGAAAACAACTTCAAAATTGTCCTCACCAAGACAAACCTGTGGCTGCAAATATCTTCTCAGAAATAACCATTGTTTTCCCATTTATTTGTTTTATTCAGTTAGTGCTATTTAAATATATCATCAGTTCATTACAAAAAATCTACATATTTACCAACTCTGGTATATTTAATAGCTGCTTGAATTGGATATATCAGAAATTACTTATTTTCTTATTAATGAAATTGTATTAACCCTCAATATTTTATTATTATGATCAAAGATGAAATTAAGGTTTTCTATATGTCTCTGACTAAATGTAGCTATATTTCTTTGGGAAATCATAGGGCTATATTTTGCAATATTCATGAGTCTAAAGATTCTCAAATTATCTTCAACTATATATTAACTGAAATTTATGAAAGATTAGTTTTCCCAACAGAGTCTGTAATTTAATATTAACATTTTAAGAATGATAGCCTGGTGGGCAAACCATTACATTTTCTTGTTACTTTAATTTCATTAATCACGATTTCATTTAATTTTAGTCACTCATCTTACTGATTATGAATGGCATTTGGCACTGCTCAATGCTCACAGGCCATTTGCATTCTTCTGTGAATTGTCTGTGCAGTCCCTGTTTTAATATTCTATTGACTTGTTCATGGTAATTCTTTTCTACTGTGCAAAATAATCTTTTATGTCTCTATATTTCAAATGTTTTCTATTAGCTTTTTGCACTGTACACTGTTGAAATATTCAGAGAAAATCTGAAAATTTTCATTTCATGGTTCCTGGATTTTATTTTTTATTGCTTGAAAGAACAATATAAATCATAGTTACATCTGTATTTTTTCTACTATAGGTTTGTTAGAATGTGAGTATGTAAATTTTCCTTTAAAATGTAGCTTATTTGGACTTCTTTTTAGCTGGGAAAGAAGGTCGTAATTTTATTTCTGTTTTCCAGTTGGATGAGTAAATTTGTTCTACATCTGTTTGTGAATACTGAACTAACATTCAATGATTTGAAATCTCAGATATATATTAAAATCTGCTATATTCATAGGTCTAGCTGGCTATTCATTCACTTAAAATAAAATCTTTTGGTCACTATCTCTAAAATGAGTTTTTATATCTTATAAATAATAATGATTGCATTTGATGACTTTTCTAAGTATGAAATATTATAGTAGTGATTATATCTATTTCTTACAATATTAGATCTTTATTTTCTTACTGTAATAGCCAATATCCTTAAACTCTGACTAGGATAAATGTTCTACATTATAATTTTATTGCTAAATTCAATAGAACTAATGATGATATTTCGTCCTTAAGAATTGTTTGGGCTTGCCCTGCAGATAGAGCCACTAGACATGGTCCAGATGTATCTCAAGCAACAAGGTTTGAGTCCCAGGGATGGGGTTAACTTGAATGGTGATTCCACGAACCAGTTAAGGAAAAAGTTCAACCTATTTAGCAACCAATTAAACACAAACAAAATTTCATATTGACATTAAATAGAAAAATTATATCAAATGTTTATTAGGTTGTAGAGAAACAAAGTTTTATATATAAATGTGGAAAGTATTCATTAGTCTAGCCATTATGGAGAGTAATTGCTGAATATTGACACCATACTGAAAAGATAAAGAAAATTATTGTCTTATGATTATACTACTATTAGACAAAAGACTTTTGTAAATATAAGATTATTTGATTGCACCATAATTTTTAAAAACAATAATTATTCATGATGCATCTAAACTGAATAAAAACTACAGGTAACAAAAGAATAAAGCAAAGTATAACATTTACAAAAGGAAGTGTAATGTGCTATACTTACATAAGGAAGTAGAATGTAACTTATACCTAATTAGAAATTATATGCTGCCATGGATATATTTCCAAAATATGAGTGAAAAACACTTAAAGAATTGTTCATAGCATATAATGACATTTATATTGTTTAAATAGTCCTTAATAAGATCTGTGATAAAACAAAGTACAAAGGGTTTTGAATATTGACTTCTCTAAGGGAAGCTGCCTTCAGAGGTAAGAAATGACTGACAGAAAGGCTAACTTGCATAAACTGAAAACTTCATCTTTAAATGTTTTATCCAAGGAACTATTATAAAATTTGTTAATTCTGATGTTGGGCACACAGATGTTTTCTCTAATTGTTACCGCTGGAAATAATCATTAAAATTGCTTTGTTTTGTGGTTGGCTTGTTTTATTTTTTGTTTGTTGCTTTTTAAAGAGGAGAAAGGAAGAAGAGGCAGAAGGAGAGGAAGAATTCATTTTAAGGAAGGAAGAGAGAGGAGTAAGCACTTTTATTTATTTCTTTATTTATTTTTGGTTGGTTCCCCTGTCCCCCGGTTCATGAACTGGGTCCTTGGGATTTACATGAGCTATGCCCCAGCTACTGGCTTAGGACCTGAACCTCTAGAGGCGCTGGTGTACCCGTTTTTAGAAACAGGAAACAATACTATCTGTGGGGAAGATATTTCTTTTCAAGTTAAAGTTGTATTTTGCTTAACAAAACATTGCTTTAAAACATGAAAGAAAAGGAAGATTCAATGCAGTATATCAAAGTGTTATCAGACCAATAAAATGAAGTGCAATTTTTAACTGCAGAAATTAATTCATGAAAGCAACTGTCATTAGATTTCAAACCTCACTGTGACTTCCTAGTTGAAGAATCTCTGATTTAAGTAGTATCACTGTTATGGGGAAATGGGTGAGAAATAGAGAGAGAAATACACCTACATGGATTTACACAACTTTCTTGCTTTTCAGATGAGCAACTCAGATACCGAATGTTCACACAACATCTCAAGGTCATTCACCTTCTACCTCGGGCTCTTTCAAAGCAACATCCTTGTCCGATTTCCTTGTGCATTCCCAGGAGCCTTCAAAATTAGTTTCAGGATGTTACCCTATTAACATAATTGATTCTGTCAGCATTTTTCTAAAGACTTAGCAAATGTTATACTTAGCTACATCAAAATTAATATAAAGCTCACTATTTGCAGTAACAATTTAATCTCACATTTTGAAAGTTCTTCTATAAAATAAAGGAGCATGATAGTTTCTTGTTTTCATTTCCATGAGATTATTCTACTTTCAACATATCTTTAGATAATATTGATTGTGTCTGGACTGCTTTGTGACAGTTAATTTCTTACATGCACTGCTTTTTATGTAAAAGTATAATTTTATATCATTGAAAAGCAATTGAAAAGTTCATAATGACCCATGAATCGATATCAAATTCTCAGGCCAGCCCTTTCCCCTGTATTGGTTCTAAGTCAACTGTAATTAAGTTCAACATTTTCCTTCAGTCTCTCTCCCAAAAACCTCATCATCTGCTCAGTTACTTCTACATGATTTCCATTTCTGTTGCTCTGCCAATAACACCTTCTCCCTCAGGAAATGGGCTAAAAACAAAGGCATATACTTTAAAGAACAAAGTACATCTGAAATATTTCCATGACCACTGTTCAATATCACTCCAGAGCTCTACAGAATACTAATGTTGACTCAAGGGAGTAATGAATAAACACAATTGGATATACTTCAAATATTGTCCCATTGTGTTTCCTATAAAACTGATTTGAAAACAAACAGTTTAGGTAACCGAGGATTTGAATGACCCTTATCATGATTTCCAAGTCTCAGTTACACAACATATTATTTGAAAGTAATGGGAAGTTTTAGTACAGTCTAATTGTTGGTGTTTAAAAACATTAAAAACCTTAAAAGGTGGTATGTTTTGATTTCTTGGATTTTAGATTGTTGCTTAACAACACTACTGTTAGCTCTGCAAATAAATGTAATAGTATAAATTAATGTTAATAATAATAATATTTCTTAGGTTATTAAATACTAGCATCTTATACCAAGCTGTTAAATTATAACTCAAAGTGGTCATTCATTTTCTTTTAGCAATTAGAAGAAGAGGCATTGTAGTAATAGTTACTGATAAGTAGTTAATTTAAATATTATTTAAAATTTCACAAGATTTAAAATTGTGAGAGATGGGACATAGCTGATTTCAGTAACCCACCTATATAATGTTTATTTTATATGTAATTTTTGTATATTTTTCTAAGTGTGTGGGGGAGGAGAGCAGAGAGAAAGAGAGAGCCTTAATTATGAAGGTATTTCCACTATTCCCTATAATAACTTTTAATTCTCAGCTTCTTTCATATATGATAGATTCATCATTTGGAGAATTTTTGAGAGTAGTAAATATTAAATGTTTAAAAAAATAAAGGTTGTTTTTTAGAGTTGATGATTTATTTTATAAGAAACTTATCTTTTTTAATTAATGTTTTATCAGTACAGTGTTTTATACATTTCAGAAGAACACAGTCACAGCTCAGTCCCATACTACACCCACCACCAGAATCCTAGTGTCTAGTACCATTATTTTTGTTCTTTTAGCTACAAGTTCCCTCTGCTTTTCCTCTCTGGTAACCACAGTCTTCACTTTAGAGTCCAACTGAATTTGTGTTTTGTTAGTTTGTTCATTTTTTTAATTCTATATGAGTTAAACTATCTCGTATTTTCTATTTCTTTCTGAATTATTTTCCTTAATATAATAACTTCTAGTTTCAAAAGGCAAGATTTCATCTCTTTAATTATTGAGCAGAATTCCACTGAATGCATATACCACATCTTCCTTATCCAGTCATCTGTTTATGACCATTTAGGCTGATTCCACATCTTGGCTACTGTGAAATGTGTTGATATGAAAGAGGAGGTGCATATAGCTTTTTCATTTGCTTTTCACATTTTATGCTGTTTCTATATTCTTTGGATATATATATATATATATATTATATATATATATATATAAGTGATATTTCTGGGTCAAACGGTAGTTGCATTTTTTTTGAGTTATCTCTATACTGCTCTCCATAGAGATTTTGCTAAGTTACAGGTGTAAGAGAGTTCCTAATATTAAATTTCTTTAGTCAAAATCAAGGCATAAGGTCAGCAATAAAATTGATTTTGGTAGGAAAAAATCAAGATAAATTAATGCTCTGTTCTTGTTCTTAGGAAGTAGTAAACCAAACATCAATAAATCTTTGAATAAAAGTATCACTTAGCTGAATCATACAGTTTATTTTTTCTATGATTATTTATTTTAAATATTTTATAAAAACTGTCAGATAAAGGTATATACTTGGTGTACAAACTGTATTACATATAAAATTGGTTTAATCTCTTGTAGTTTGATAAACTATAATTTAGGGGATTGTTAAGTTATACTGGATATACTAAAGAGATATTATGTCTACCAAACACAACTCTATAAAAGCTTGGGGCAATTAATCAAGGTTAAACTGTAAATCAAAAAAGTGCATATCCCCAGATCAAGGGTTAGCAAATATAGAACACAGACTAACCCTAACCTGCTGCTTAAATGAAGTTTTATTAGAACATTCTTTCTATTTGTACTTTATAGAAAAAGTTTGTCAGCTTCCTCCCTTGATAATCCTTGTGTAATTGCTATCCCTATATTATAGTTTTAATAATACAGCATTTAGCTTTTATAAGCTTTTTTAAGTTTTAAGCTTTTGACAATTTTCATAACAAAAGTAATCATAACTGAAGAGCTAGCATTGGGAATCCAATTAGAAATTCACTTTTTTGTTTTATTTTGGTTTATTTGTTTCATTTTTACTGAGGTAACATTGGTTTATAACATCATATAGCTCTCAGGTGTATAGTAATATAATTCAAGACCTACATATACTACATTATGAACCCTACCAAATGTCTAGTTTCCGTCTACCACCATACAACTGATTCCTTTAACTGATTTGCCCACCTTTTTTCCCCTTTTGAATGAGTCTCATTCCTTCATAGATGCCCATATGAAAGTATTCAGTAAATAGTATGTGGAACTTTATATATAAATATTATAGACTAACTGAGTGATGAGGGTTTTAGAAAGATTTTCTAGGTTTATAGTCACATGACCGAGGTTTATGAATCTGGTAATTTCAAAAGCTTAGCATTTGCAAAGCAGAAACGAAAGTCTATATCATTGTTTGGTTCTAGTTTTCCACTTAGAAATCATATGTGGTATACTGACAAAGCAAAAAAAGAAAAAAAAAAAATGAATGAACAAAATAAAATAAATGAAAAACCTTTCAGACTGAAAAACCAAATGAATGATTACTGAAGGCAAGGGGGTAGCTTAAATTGGGCAAAATTGGTCAATTACATGGTGAGGGATGGAATAGTACTTTTAGTGTGAATTTATAGCTGTCTATACAGATGCTGATTTGTGATAATGCATACTTGCTACTTACATTACATAGTAATACAATGTCCCTTTAATGAAAAAGCATTTTTAGAAAGAGAGAGAGAGAGAAAGAGAGACTTCTGTTCTCTGTGTCTTTATCTAAAGGTTAAAGTACATGGATTTCCATCTCACCAAATGCAGCTTTTCTCACTTTAGATAAGTCACTTAACTCGGTGTTAGTTTCATCATCTGTAAAATTATTCTTGCTTTGAGGAGTATATGATGTAATACACATAAAGGATGTTTAAAATGTGGAAATAGGTCTCAAAAATTGAGAATGGAAATCCCATATGATTCAGTTATTCCTCTAACGGGTATTTGCTCTGAAAACATGATATTTATTCACAGAGATATATGTATCTCCATGTTCATTGCAGCATTATTTACAATAGCCAAGAGTTGGAAATAACTGAAATACCCATAAACAGATGAGTAGTTAAAGAAAATGTGGTACATGTACACAACAGAATACTTTGCAGTTATCAGAAAGATGAAATCCTGCCATTCACAGCTTAGTACAATACGGCAGAAGGAGAAAGACAAACACCATGTGCTATCACTCATATAAGGCGTAAATAGAGAATAGAGAGCAAGCAAATAAGTAAATGGAATTAAACAAAAATGGACTTTTAAAAAATAGAAAAATGAACTAATCAAATAATAAGAGACTTTAGCCATAAATAAATAAGCAAATCAAAGATTGAGGTAAGGGAAAGGGGAAGGCGGGACTGCATGAGGAGTGGAGGGAATTACCTGTAAGGTGAACAAACTGAAAGAGTGGTGATCTCATTATTTTGTATACAGATGTTGACCTGCTATCGTGTAAATCTTAAACCTTTTTAATGTTCTAATGCAATATCCCTTCAATAAGATCAATTATATAACAAATGTGTAATAAACTGAAAAAAATATAAATAATGCAAATATTTAACATTCGGCCATGATACATTTTTAAAACCTTTACTGATACGCAAAGAGCTATGCATACTTAATGTGTATAATTTGATTAATGTGGACATTTGCAAACATCTATTATAATATCACC
This sequence comes from Solenodon paradoxus, assembly GCA_004363575.1. Lineage (NCBI taxonomy): Eukaryota > Metazoa > Chordata > Mammalia > Eulipotyphla > Solenodontidae > Solenodon > Solenodon paradoxus. The sequence continues at coordinate 241,284 of RJWH01001118.1, forward strand.
ACCATCAAGGTAGCAGACATAGCCAAAATCTCTTAAAGTTTGCTTATGTCCCTTTGTTTCACTTTGTTTTGTTTCCTGCTTGCCTTAATAGTGCTTAACATGAGATAGACCCACTTGATAAATTTTTAAATGCACAATACCACGCTGCTAACTATAGAGATTATGTTGTACAGTAGATTTCTAGAATTTATTCATCCAGTATAACTGAAACTTTCTAATCATCGGTCAGCAACTGCCATATCTCTTAACCTCCATTCTCTGGCAACCATCATTACGTTCTCCACCTCTTTGTCTTTGACTGTTTTCGATACTGCTTATAAGTGGATTATGAAGTAATTGTTCTTCTGTAACTGGCTTATTTAATTTAATTTTAATTTTAATTTAATTTATTTAAGTCTCAAATTTCATTCATGCTGTTACAAATGACAGGGTGCCGCTTTTTAAAGGTTGAATAATATTTCGTTCTTTTTAAAGAATGAATAATATATATACATGTATCATATTTATAGGATGTAGTACTAAGGGGGAAGTAGAGACTAATAAATGCCTACATCCAAGAATGTTACCTCATTTTATACCTCATGAAGTGAAAAAAGAATGAAGTAAGCCCAAGATAGTAGATGAAAGGAAATAATAAAGATTAGAGATAAACAATTTAGAGACTAGGAATATAGCAGAAAACATCAATGAAACTAACACCTGACATTTTGAAAAAATAAAATTGATGCATACTAATTTAAAAAAGGAAAAGATTCAAATCAATAAAATCAGAAATAAAAGGAGACTATATAATTGATGTCACAAAAATAAGCAAAGTCATAAGAAACAATTGTATTGCAATAAATTGTTTAAACCAGAAGATACATTTCTAGAAGCATACAACCTATCAAGACTGAATCATGAAGAAAAAAAAGAAAATCTGAATATATCAATAACTATTAAGGACATTGAATCAATAATGAAAACTCTCTCAACAATGACAGATTAGGACCAGATGACTTCACTGGTGAAGTCTAACAAACATTTAAAGAAAAATGAATGCCAAGTCTTCTCAAACTCTTCCAAACAATTGAAGAGAAGGAAACACTTCCAAATCAATGTATGAAACCATCATTATCTTGACACCAATATCAGGGAAAAAAAAGTTTAAAAAAGGTAAAATAGAGGTCAATATTTCTGATGAACAGAGACATAATAATCCTCAACAAAATGCCAGCAAACCAAAATGAGTGACACACTTAAAGAATAATACACCATGAACAAAGAAAATCTATGGCTGGAACACAAAATAACTGAATATATGAAGTTAATGTGATGTACCACATAAACATAACAAAAGATAAAAATCACATAATTATCTCAATAAACTACCTTTCTTTTATGTAAATCAGATAAATTCTTAATATTACTCTAAATTTCTGAAAAATGAATGTCTGTGTGCTAATGTCTATTACCATTTTTCAAAAGTAATTTAAAGGTATGAAATAATAAGAAGAATGAAATTATTATGGTCTTATAGTCTCATTTGGGGAATTTTAAAGTATCAAAGCATACAGCATACACAACTTGAATTTTTTAAATGAATACTCATTAATCTGTAAAAAGTTTCTTTAATATACAACTGTTGAAAACTACAACCACTGAAATATAGTAGCAAAGATTTCAATTAATTGAGATTAAAATGAATTTTCTTAGAAACATTCCAGATGGCTGTTATTGTATCATTTTCACTGGCACACTAAATATAAATACAAATTTTTAGGGATTTTACAAATCCCCAGGAAGACTCTGATCACATGTCTGGGAGATGCAGCTGAATTTAGAGTTCCCTTTCTGCTTTCCTGTAAAAGCTGCTGGGAATGAGCCACCATTTTGCTTTAAATAGTGGTTTCTTTCCCATTTTGATAAACACTAGAACTAACTTGAGGTTGCAAATTACCTGAGTTACTTAATAAGCTATTTCAAGGGAAAGAAAATATAAGATAAATTGGTAAAGACAAAAATATTTTCTAAAATCGGAATGTAGTTTTAATTAAATTATCAACAAAAGAATTAGTTACTAAGAATAAGAAGTTTTTTACTTTATTTCTTTAGTTCATATTCATATATAATAGTCTCCTGATATATTATAAAAGCTATAATCATATATAATTTCATAAAGTTTTAAAGATTTGTTCCACAGAATTTGACTCAAAACACTTGTTACAAACTGCTGGATAGATTTGGCTAATTAGGTCTGTCTTACTTCGCAGATGCAAACCTCATCATACAGGACATAGACCTAATTTGTTCTATCCAGACTTTAAATGTGTTTAAAAGTATAAAACATTTTAAATTAAGTTGCTGGTGATCCCAATTTGGCATCAACCAAACTTTCTGGAGGTCTGGGTTACATGACTTTAGTGACCTCTTTTTAGATAGTATTTAATAACTTTACTACATTTTGAGCACTGTGTTTTTAGATTATACCAGCATTCATACCTAGATCTTATTACCTACCGCTTAAGTGAAATCTATATCCGACAAATGCAGATTCAAGACCGTTATAAAGATTTATGTTCAGCCCACATTGACGTATTCATTAGGTACTTAAGTATTTAACATAAAGGCATTTAACAAGTTCAGTACTTGCTATACAGTGCATATTTGTGTCCCCTCTCAAATTCAAGTGTTAAAACTTAATCCCCAAAGTGATAGTGTTTGGAGGTGAGAATTTTGGGAGATGATTACGAAAGTGTCTTTATAGATATAGTTAGTGTTGTTACAAAAGAAACATCAGAGAGCTTCCTTGTCCCTTTTCATGTGGAGATACAGTGAGAGGATGGCCATCAATGAACCTGTCACAGGTGATGACCAGATACTGAAGTTTCTGGTACTTTGATCTGGGAGATGTAGCTGAATTGACTTCTCAACCTCCAAAACTATGAGAAATAAATTGTTTATATTTTTGTTTGTAAGTCCTCTCAATGATGCTATTTCTGTTATTGCAGTCTAAGTGAACAAATACAATACCCTTTCAAGAGAAAACCCCCAGAAAACTCAGAGTAAAGGGAAGAGTGTCATATGATGGTGGCTATATGTGAAAACCCACAGCTAAACAGATACTCAATAGTGAGAAGCAGAAAGTCTTCCCTCCAGAATCAGAAACAAGACAAGGATGCCCACCCTTCACCATTTTTATTCAATGTAGTACTAGGAGTCATAGCCAGAATAGTCAGAGTAATTGTGGGGGCCAGGGGGAGCGTGGCAGGGGAAGAGAGAGAGAGAGATATTATCTAAATGAGGAAGGAAGAAAGCTACCTGTTTATTATGTAGAAAATCCTAAGACCGCCTGCAAAAAATATAGTAAAATTTCAAGGTGTAGGGAGAAGGAAACAGCAAGTTGCTATTCATGGGTCTACAATCTCAGTTATGCAAGATGAATTAGTCCTAGAGATCTGCTGTACAACATGGGGCTTATTCGTTAAGAAGTGTGCACTTAACAATTTGTTAAGAGTATAGATTTCATGTAAAATGGTCTCACCACAACACATAAATACATAAAGAGATGGTTTCTGTTCAAATGAATTGCTGCCCCTCTAGAAAGAGGTACAGCACCCATTGAAGTCTTGTTGCTCTTCTCATCCAGATCTCTGTTTGATGTCAGGGTGGGTGTTTTATAGCAGTGGTAATTAGATCAGTCTTGGTTAATGGAAGCCCATAATTTTGAGCCCAGGCGTAGGATCCATCCCTACCACTATGACTACCTTATTCAAGTACTCATTACAACCTATGTAATTTTATAGAAGGAAATATTTATATTCCCTTTTGTGGAAAGGCCTGCCTACCCCTTCCAGCAACTAGAAAGAAAAGCCGTGACACCTCCTGTAACCTGAGCTTGCTTGCCAGCAGACAAAGAACTTCCCGCACTTGAAAACCCTTCCCCTAATTTACATCCCTCTCTTCCTGCTTTTGCTCTAGCCTATATAAACATGTTCTACCCAGAAATCCGGGCTCAGCTCTTTGAGGAAGAAATCCCAGCTGAGACCACGCGTGTAATAAATCTGCCTAAAATACTTCCAAAGAGTACTTGCTTGGTTTCTCCTGAAAAAACTGTAACACTTTAACTTAGAATTAATAGAACTGATTTCATCCCAGATTCGGTCTTGATTTGACTTATCCTTGTAGTCTTTATGAATCCAGGACAAAATGTTTGCTAAAGGCAAGGTCACATGCCAGCAAAACTCAGTACTCCTAGGCAGTTAAAAGTGGATTGGATTTCAGATGGCTTGCATCTAAATGACTGACTGTAAGAGAAAAACCAGCAAAAGAGAAAACCAGTTAAGTGTAGTCAGAGGTGGATTTGCTGTTTGATGATATCAGGAAATAAACCAAGCATTTGGTATTGTTTAGTGTTGTAGAAAGCAGGCCACATGACATCCTTAAGCATGAGTGTCTAAGTCATCTTTCCCAGCTTAATCTAACATAGAGAAATATGAGATTTACATGTTTTTCTACACCAAGTTAAAATTTTTCTATTTCCACAAGATAAAACAGCAGGAAAAATTAAAGAATGGTCCTGGGGAAGGGGTGATACATTATTTTTGTGTGTACTCATATCTACTGTAATTTCAGTTTTAAAAATATGCACAAAAAGGTAAGTATCTTTAGCCATATGTGGAGAACTAGCCTACAACTCTGAGTTATACTGGAGAAAAAGCCAAAGAGAAATAAAGTGCATTTTTTTTAAATGTCCTCCTGGGAAAAAAATGTTAAAGATACTATTTTGTACAATAATTGATCCTAAAATCCGGTAGGAAGAAATTAATGTTATAATTTAGGAGACAATTCAATTGAAATATGCCAAGCCTATGTATGACAGGAGTGAAAATTCTATTATGAGAAATTCTGAAATCTCAAGGAACAGGCCATCTTTATTTCTAATCAGAATTAGAAATTAGAATCCATGTCAGAAAACACAAAACAAAGCTAATCTTTAGAATACAATAAGTGCACAAGTACAATCTCAGAGGAAATATTGGGCAAAATTTACTTGAAGAAGTTTATCTAAAATAAGAAACCCATTTAAGATCTTTAAGCACTGAAATGGAAAATTACCTTATAAAGTTCTTTTAATAGTGGAATAAATAAAGTTCTCTGTATGTTGCCTTTTTTAAAGGAAAAACTAGTCTTAGCCTAGCAAAACGATAAATAAAATTCATCAAACGTGGTATCTGTCAATTGTTAAAATGTATAAAATGTATTGGCAAGTCAAAGATTAAATGAATAAAGGAAAAAAGACATTTTTGTATTGATTTTCTTTATGTTCATGACAGTCTATAATTTAAAATGAATGAAGTGTTGTTTGGATAAACATAATAACTGACTGATTTTAATTCTGACCCAGATAAATATAATTATCTGGCATGTTCTGCTAATAAAATTTTAAAGGGGATATTCTTTCATTGTGTTTTACATTTGGAGTCTTGTTTTCACAATGAAGAGTAATTTAAATTATGTCTTCACATGTTATATTTTGAGGGTTTATGATTGATAAAGCAAAGACACTCAAAATATATTATTACTATTTTGCTAAATGCATTTTAATAAAGGACGTGACTCAGAAAGGGGTCCCTCTTACCTCTCATAGGCAAGCACTGGCACAGAATCCCATCTGAGTCAATGGCTGTGTCATTTTCATGGATCCAGTTCTCTTTGGACAAGATCTCCCTTCATGAATATGGGCCCTTGTAAAAGCAAAACTTCTTTTGATCCCTAGACTCCCAGGGATCTATTACCTGGATTGCTTCATGCCCCAACCTGGTTTTTAGTTCCTCAAACAAGTTAACTAGTTCTCATATTTAGATTCTTTATATTTTACTACATGGCATGAGCTCTGTTTTTCAGACTAGACCTTAATAGATACAACAGAGCATCACATACAGCAAAGTAGAATGACAGATGTTTACAGTGGTGACTTTCTTTAAGAATGCAGATGAAGAAGGCAGAGTCATTATATTAATACCCCTCTGTGACTGTTAGGTCAATTAATCTAAGCCATCCTGAACCACACTCTGGAACTGATACTGCCCTCTGTCCCATTGTAAGGTTTATAAAAGGCGCTCAACCTGAGAGATTTCCAAACCCAATATTGAGGCTGTATCCCCACCTTTCCGGGCTTTCTCGCACCAATCAGCTTTATTCCAAAAAACAATAACCTGCCAGTATCTGGTGGTTTAATTTGTAGAGCTTACCTGTCCATCCTCTGTCTATAGTGATAATTTTGTATTATATTACCATTATCATTTCCGATAACTGGATTTTTTTATTCTATCCTTATTTGATTGCTTTACTCTTAGGTCTGTTATTTTCTGGAATTATATCCCATTCGCATCTTCTAGACCAGGCTATTCACTGCTTTTACTCCATTCATAAGCAAGTGTACATTGAACTCTGAGTATCTTCCTAAATGCTTAGTCCTGGTCTCTAATCAGATCATTAAACTGCTCAAACTCCAGTTATGATATAAAGCATGTATTGCTCTGGATTTCCGTGCAAAATATCCAAATTAAAAAATAACTTAGCTCTTGATGCAAAGCTGTATGAGCAAAGGATATTGTCTCAGAGGCTTTCCCTAGCTACCTTTAGAAACACCTCACTAGATTTATGGGGTGAGTTTCATTAGGAAACATTTTCTTAATGTCATTCATTCTAGATTAAATCATCCAAACTTATTTGATACTCTAAAAACTAAGATCCAGATAACATTTATAAGTTGTTTCAATTTTAGCTTACTTATAGCATTCAAAATCCGTATTGCACTTGATTTTTATATTCTAGAGACAGAAATGTATTTATCAATTGAATCAAATGTCTGCTAAGTAATACGTAACATCCTGGGAGAATAAGTCATGATTTATCTCATTAAAATAAGTAGTTTCATGTAATATACATATTAGGATAGGATTTCAGAATGTCATAATAACACATTTTCTTAGGTAAATCCACACCATTTCCCACATTGCCCCTTTTTCATAATTATAACCTAACAAGGTCATTCAAATTTTAAAACATTACTTCTCCATATGCACAAATTTTGTATTTGTGGGAGAAACTAAGAAGACTCCACTCTTTAATCTCATACTAAGAAATTCAGAAATATGGCCTAAATGTCTGCTCCTCACTGTTCATTATTTTATTCATATGATTCTTTTGAAATAATCAAGACAATTGTCCTCTGTTTCTTTAAAATGGCTTAGTCCTTTCTATCTTTGTAAATATTATTCTTTTATGCTAGAAATAATTTTGCATGTCCAAATTCTACCCACCATTCAAGATTTATTTAGAGTTCCTTTTCCATTAAAATTCCTCAGATCAGTTTGGTCCATAACCAATATCATAATATTTATTACTCTTGTTTCCTTTATTTGTGTACTCATCACTTTTCTTTTTTTATACAAATTTTATAATTTATACAAAATTATGAATTTTTATACAGTTTCTATAATAATATAATAAACTGAAAACTTCTGTAGTATAAAATATATGACAAAACTATTTTTTTTTTAAGGAATGGTAAAGGCAGGAATGAAGGTGAGTAGACAGACAGGCAGGAAGAGAGAAGCAGCATTTTATTTATTTTATTTAGTTGTTCATCTTGATTATTGCTCCCCTGGCCCCAGGTCTTGAACCAGCGACTTTGGGAAGTATGTGAACTACTCCCAGTGAACTAAATCACTTGGCCACCAGGGCATGCCATGATAAAATATTTATAGCATTTCAAATACAGAATATATTAAGTACATGTCTTTTATTAAAAGAATTGAATTGCAAAATGAGTACTATTTTGGCAATTTTTTGTTGTATTTTACTCCATCTGAAGCAGAATATAAACTCTAGAAAGAAAGAACCATGCCTTGTGGAAGCTTATCAACCCCATAGCATCTGAGGAACACTTAAAATGTGTGAAGACCAATCAAAAAAAAAAAAAAAAAGAGCTAGAGACCTTGAAAAACAGCACAGAAAAGGAGTATTTCCTAAGATGACAATTGGAGAAAACCTAAATAGAGAGAATGCATAAGCAAAGAGACTATGTGGTAGAAGGGAGAATAGCATAGTTGAACTAAAAGAACTCAATGATGACTTGTAAGATGAGCTTGGAGAAAAGCTTTGGGAATCCTCCATGTGAGACTACAAGACTTGTCAATATTTTTAGTTTTATCTATGTGAAAAGACAACACATTCACATTTTTAAAGCAGGAAACATATGCATATTTGTACCTTAAAAATATGATTTACTGCAGGACATAAATTCCAGGGTGTATCATTGTGCCTCAGGGAAAATTTACTGATGATCTATAGCTTTAGTATAGGTGAGGGTGCTGGAGCTTGGTTTAAAATAGTAATAGTGTGGATGGAATGAGCTGAAACATTTAGAGGATATTTAAAAATTAAATTTGACAAGTTTGTGAAAGCATTAGATATGGAGAGAAGAAAGGAAGAAACGAGATGTATCAATAACCAACAGATTTTTCCTTTGAATTCACTGGGATGGAAAATATAAGAGAAAAACTGATACTTATTCATCTTATACTGTAAGTTTATATACTTTGAACAATATCTCCTCCTGCCCTCGCCCTTTCACCCTTGACAACCACCATTCTATTCTCTGTTTCTCAGAGTTTGGCTCTTTTAGATTCTACATGTAAGTGAGATTATTCGACATTGGTTGTTCCCTTCTCAACTTATTTAACTTAGTTTAATGCCCTCTAGTTTCATCTATGTTGCTACAAATGGCAGGGTTTTCTCTTGTAAACCTGAACCTATTATGAACATGAACCATAATCTATTATGATTTGGAACACAGGCACAACCCTGTAAAACCATCACCACATTCAGGGTAATAGATATAGCTATCACTCTAAAGGAGAGACATTTTTTATAGCTTTATTTAAATAATTCATTTAAAAATAGATGAACATAGAAAAAAAAGATAATGGTTATATAAGTTCTGGATAAAGTGGGAGAATTTAAAGCATAGGTGACTACTTTGTCTTACAAAAGGGAGGCATACTTTCACCAATGTAAATGATATTATAGATACATAACAATGGATTATATATGTAGTAATGAGAATTTTATAGAGCTGTATCTGATAACTTTAATTTTTATCCATGACATGCACATGAAAGAAAAAGTAAGGGTTTGAATATGCAAAGGGCTTGACTATTCAAAAATATTGACAAACATTTGAAACATTTTTACAAAGAATGAGAGTTTGAAATGACAGAAAAATAATACAATAATTGGGAAGATCAACCAAAAAGGAGTATGATTGACATGTCTTAAATGTAAATAAAGTACTTAAGAGTTATATCTATTTATGATGCAGCCTGCTTGAGGGAGGGGGATAAGACAATAATGTGCATTGCTTTCAGAATTAAAGTAAATAATATAAAAGACTTCTCTGTAGCAGAATAATATTTTGGGATGTTTCTTGATGTAAACATCATACACACATATACACTGTCTTCTAACACTCTGACCTTTCTTCAAAAAATCTGCAGCATCCATTGCCTGAGGAAGACATCAAAACTAAAGGTGTTTTTTTTTTTCTCTCTCAAAGGTATGTGTTTGATTTTCAGAGCTCAAGCTTTTGAATACAAAAAGCGAAGATGTTGAAAGACTGGAGAAATACACACTATATTTGAAAGAATGTCTGCATTACTTAGGTTGTTTGGGAGTATAAAATTAAAAAAATACTCCAAAACGCAGTGGCATTAGCAAGGTAAAATGTATTCCACTCTCACATAAGGCTGTAGAGTTGCTGTCTCATCCAGCATCGAGCTTTGGCCATGTTAACAACCCAACTTATTTCTTTCTTGCTTTTTGCCATCTTCAACAGACAGCTTGTACCTCCAGTTCCCATAGTCAAGGTCCACATGAAAAAGATGAAGAGATTTTTTAAAAGGAGAGGAAAAGTAGGAAATGCCTGTACCTTGAAAGACTACTCATCTCACTTCTGCTCACATCTCACAGGTCAGAGGATCCCACCACGTGGAGTTGCAAGTTCGAACAGGAACTGTAACTTTGCTGGGTGGTGATGAGGTAGATGGAGAAGGCACAGTTTGTAGTCAGTTAAAATTTGAAGGTTCTGTCTCTAAAGGAGGAAGATAATAATAGATTTTAGGAATAAACTAACAGTCTCAAACATCCTAGACCTCTGAAGTGTATTGTGAACATGCACGGAGAATGCACTCAACATTTTCACAAGACAAGCCACCAAATGACTGAGGTCCATTATCTTTCTTGGCTACATATGAACATAGTAGATAATGTGCTCTCCCTGGTGATTTCGCAACTCTTTCTGATACAATTTGGGGATTGCGAAAGTTTTTCTCCAGAGTTTAATAGTCACAGATTTGCAATTTTTTTTCATAAAAATTTTCCACTAGTATATGTCAAGTAAGAAAAAGAACAACAAATTCCTTTTAATAAGTCCTTAAAATAATTTGAGTAAATATAACACCTTATAATTGTTCTTAAATACCAAAAATCTTGTCATTTATTTACAGATGGGTTATTCCTTCAACTTAAAATGGATACTCACTTGGGGAAGCCTTGACAGTGAAAAACACACATTTCTGCAATTTGTGTTAATGGTTTGGCTACTATTGTCTGTCAGAGAAGAAGTAATGAGGTGAGCTTAAGAAACAGTTGTGGTCAGAATCTTGAGTCTTTCAGAGCCTCTTCAGATCACTGCTTTAATTTGTGGGTACAGAATCACTCATTGTTATCACCTCTGAAAGGCCCCAAATTGTAGTTTCATCCTTCAAACTAGATTGAAAGCTATAGAAATCAGTGAGAGACTCCCTTAGCTAAGCTGTATTTCCTTCCTTTTCTGCTTTCAAGATAAATAACTGTGGCTTGATTTCTTCTCATAGTTATATATGTTTGCTGAAAGTAGAAAGAAGAAACTGACAGAGATCAATAGATTTGATTTATGTTCAAAATATTTCCCTTGAGTTTCCTAAATTTGGTCCACTTGTGGCTTGACTTTCAAAATATTGCAAGCAGCAGTTTCACCTTGCAATAAAAAAACAAGGTTCACCAGTCTTCTGGTATATAATGTATGTTTATTAATCCCTTCCAATTAACTAAGGCAAAATATTTATATATTTTTAATTCATGAATGACCCATTTTTGCTAGAAAATTTTAAGTTATGATAAAAATTTAGTTGTCAAAAATAAAAAATAAAAACAGACACACACTTTTGGCTCCAGCCCTCTGAGATGATGGTGTATAGACTATACAGACTCTGGTTGGGGCCAAGGTGAAAACCAAAATAAATAAATAAAGATGCTCTTCCTTTCAGTCTTTCCTTGCTAACAAAAAAAAAAAAAGCAAGCATGAAAGAAAAGAAAATGCTTAACATTAAGCCTGTGCTCAACAACTATCTGTTAAATTTATGAAAGAATTCTTTATATAAACTTCTCCGAACAAATCTATCACACGCTATCAACTTTAATCAATCAAAAATCACAAAGTTGGATTAATTATGTAGTATGGAAAAACTACTAAAAAGGGAAAAAAATTTGCAGTCACTTCATAACTTTACAATAATTAAAGAATGTTCTTTTCTTTAAACTTCCTTATAACTAAAGCATTTATTTTTATATTAAGATGAATAAATGCAGATTAAGATAAAGATCACTTTCACAGTAAGATAATTTAGTATATTGTGCTAAGATATCTAATATAAAATGAGGAAGGCAAAAATGTAGTATCTATCTAGTCCAATATTATTATGTTTCAGCTCAAATGAAGATGATTAAATGCCTAGTATCTTGAGGAAAGGACACTACCAAAAATACTTGATTTTCTTAAGATTAAAAGAATATATAAAAGCAAATTCTAAAAGGAATTGTTGAAAAGGGCACATATTGGATACTCCTTCTAAAATTACAGAAAATATAAAAGCACTCTACATATACTAATTTTATTTTGTTTTACTCTTAGCAGAAATATCTAAGAACTAACATTAAATACATAAACATAAAGATATGTCTGTGAAAACATAAGGAGCTCAAATTTTATAGCACCCTGAAAATGTGATATTTTTGTTTTCATTAATTTTAATTAAGTTTGTTGTGATAAAAAGTACAATAAAAGTTACCCACTTTAACTTTACAGTGAAATGAATTTTGACACCTGTAAACATACATATAGGAAATATGACAATCAAAACACAGACATTTCCATCACCCCAAAACATTTCCTCATACATCCATGTAGTCAATCTCCCATTGCTCCCAGTCCCAATTGGAAACAACTGCCGAACTGCTTTCTATCAAGACGAAGGCAATATGGCTTCCCGAAACTCCTTTAGAAGTATTTATTAGGTAGGCTAGCCTAAGGAGGCTAAGGAATGGAGAAAAGAAGGGGACACCTGAGCAGACCAGATCCTGAAATGATCAGATAAAATTCTGACCAATAGGAGACCAGCACATACATTCTTCCTGCCAAGAAACAGAAACAAAAAGTCAGCCTGGCCTAGGCAGCTCAATTGAATTGACTGTGCAGGCGGACTGACTGCTTGAAGTAATTTTGCCTCATTATAATCTGTTTAACATAAAATTGTATATGGGCATATATATTAAGCTCATTAAAACAGAGTGACTTATGGGCAAGAAGCATGTGCTGTAAAGGAAATGCTTATTTCTAGAAGTTTCCACACTTTTCCTGGAAGTTCCCACCCAGAACACCCTGGAATGCTCCTGGGGTGGGAGTGGGGTGGGCTCCTTTTACAAAAATGGGCATCCCGAGTGACATAGGGTCAGGGTCCTCTTGAATCTGGCCCCCTTCTTCTCACTTTGAGAAGTGTACTGTCTCTCTTGCTTGCTTCAATAAATTACCCACTTAACCTTTTGTCTGCAGGCTAATTTTACACATGGGATACAAGAACCTGGAGTGAGGTTCCAACCTCTTTGGGAGCTCTCATGCTGATAATATTCTCTTTTGTTTCTTACTTCATTTACAAAGTATAATGCTTTAAAATTATTCCTAAGGTTTTATGTGTCAACAACCCATTCATTTTTATTGTTGGTAATACAGATAAAGTAATTTATTCATCTACTCACCTCTTGTATATTTGTATTTTTTTCTAGTGATTATATTAAAGGTGCTATGAACATATGTGTAAAAATAGGTCTATGTTTTTAAAGCTCTTATGTAAATATTTAGTAATGAAATACATGACTCATGTGTTATATGTATACTGTTTTAAAAAAACTGCCACACTATTTTTAAAGTGGTTGTACCATTTTACATTGTCGCCAATGATGTGTGAAAATTCTGATTACCCACATTATTATACACACTTAACCATCTATTTTGTTCATTTTCATTTCAGTCATTGTATGTATATATTAGAAAGTCATTGTTTTCAATTTGTGCTTCCCTGATGGTGCTTTCCTAATAAACATGTTTATATTTCCTACATTTTTTAATCAGAATCATAAAGTAACATAGATTGTTCTTCAAATGTATGTTGGAAATAAAGCCTTGTATTAAAGATGAGGAAAACACCATCAGTCTTCTGACAGCATTACTGTAACCTTTTGTTTTATCAACTTCATATGCAAATTAAGTAACAGACTAAAGTGGATTTCAAACTACTTGAAAGCATGACAAAGAATGTAGTATGTTAATCTGGTTTAGAATCACAGTTATTACTTCCTAGCTTATCTGCAGCTTCCATTATAAAAATGTGGAGAGAAGCAGACATCAAAAGAATTCATCATGGGGCAGTAAGTATGTAGAACATCTCATCGATTCTTTGTCGACTGATTTCTACAATACCAAGAATATTATCTATAGATTCACATGCTTAGAAACATTATTTTAAGTGTGTTTCAAGAAACAGCCTTTTGATGATTCCAGTTTTAGCACCACCAAGTAAAGACCCTGGAAATTCCCACTACAATCATCATGAAAACAAAATGCTGAACAAACTTAAATCCCTTTTTTTTTTTTTTTTTTTTTTGACCCATCAGAGAACTGAAGTCACAGGACAAACTGCCACATCTGGAGAGACAAGCACATCCACAGTCACGTCTTCTTGCCTGGAGTAGAGTCTCTGAAGACATAAAATAGTAGGACACTTACAAGCTAATCCTGTTTGAGGTAAAACACTTAAAAGGTAATTGCTAGAGAGATCATGAAAGGCAGCTAAAGAGAAGTAGATTACTGCTCCTCCAACATCGGATCCCTCTTTCTGTTTATGCTCTTTCCCCCATGTCTGAAGGGCAGATTCTCTAGTTCACTGTTGATTTCCAAACTGAGCTGAGTTGTGCAGCTTTAAGGGAAAGTATGGATTGTTTAGAAAGTAAATGAGACAATCTGTATTTACATGGGGGAAAAAGGCCTGCTCACCACTTTCAGCAGCCATGAAGCAAAGCCATAAAAACATCCTGTGACCTAAGCTTGCTGGAATGTTGCCAGCAGACAAAGAACTCCCTCACCCATTTGAAAGCCCCTCCAGAATTCACATCCCTGTCTTCCTGCATTTGTTGTCACCTATTTAGGTGTGCTCTAATCCGAAGTCTATGCTCAGCCTTTGTGGGGAAAGGATCCCTGCTGAGCCTGCATGTAATAAACCTGCCTAAAATACTTCCAAAAGAGTGTCCACTTGGTGTATCCCAGAGTCATAACATTTGCATGCTTCCTTAATACAAAAGGAATTACAGAAAGTATTCAGAATTTCAGATAACACTGGCCAGGTCAGTTTTCCCACTTTTCTCTCCCAATGAAAGTAAGTTTGTCTTTCCAGCTTACATATGTTCAATGTGGAATTTTAAAAAGTTTTTAGCAATGACCCTTAATCAACAAAACCCTGAGAGAAGAGAGTGTTGCGGCTCTCCTGCAACAAACCAAGTGAGCACTCTTTGAAGTTTTGGCAAGTTTATTATGTCGATGGCCTCAGGGAGTATTCTCCAAAGTCTGAGCATGGATTGCAGGTGAAGGTACACTTATATAGGTTAGAGAGGTGTAAATTAGAGCGGGGGGCAGGGGTGGGTGTTTACAAGCCATGTGCGAACCTAAGTAATTTAATTGTAAGTTCTTCACATGGGCTATATACACACACAAGACTCCATTTTGTAAGACATACACAAGATTCCATTTGCAAATAATAAGGGAAGTTCTTTATCTGTTGGTGACTTATCAGTTGCCTGCAGCATTCCAGCAAGCTCAAACCACAGGATGTTTTATGGCTCTACTAGCTCGGGCAGTCTTTACAGTTGTCCTCATGGCTGCTGGGAAGCAGCAAGCTGGCCTTTTTCCCTTACAAGAGTATCAGTAAGTTCTTGCATAAAGAAGACTCTAGATAAATATGGAAGAGTTCTGGTTCATTCCCCCAACTCTCCCCATTCCTCTGCCCACACACATACAAGCATTAGACACCTGACCTTGGATTTGCAGAATTATCCACATCCTAGAACACTGGGATGAAAAGCTTTGTGCTCAAGCTCCTAAGATCACAGCCTATGTGGTAACTATTTGCCTCAGATTTCTTGGCTATCCTGGCAGCTGTGCAGAGAAGACAAGTGTGCTCTTCTTTGATAATGGGCAACACCCAGAAAAAGAGAAATTAACCCATTGTTGTCATCCTTTTGACATTCCTGAGTCACCAGGTTTGAGGAGAGGACATTCATCTTGTCTATCGATCATTTTCATTCCAAAACATTCCCCATAAATACAAGGCAGCTGAGAGCTGACCTTCTTAGTGATGGCTCCCATAGTTCAGATACTTGTGGCCATGGGACTATATTTGGGATCAACTTTTCTCATTTCTTTAACATAAACTTTAGAGGTATCATTAAGTAAGAAGGATTTGTTTAACACATACATTCATTTATGGCTTAATTTTAAAAAAACAATAAAGTTAATAGATTGGTCTGTGAGGGAATAAAATGAGTATTATATAGTATCTTTACACTTGAGAAGGGACCCCAGCTATGATTTTGTTACCTACCTATGTTATCAGTGTGTCTGTCTGAAGGCAGAAAAGGAGCACAGTAGCTGCTGGATTTGATAACTGAAGGAGTAGGGATCATGTTGTTAGGACTGGCAGTTCAGTGGACATGAGCCAAGGCTGACAAAGAACTTGTAAGAATAGCTGACAAAATGGCGACAGTCACGTAGGTACAGAAAACTCAGTGGGCAAGACCTAGAAAAGAAGCTGCAGGAATCCAGGAAGGCAGAAAGGGGACTTCTGAGAATGAAGTATTTCGAAATAGCCAATAATGTTGCTAAACATTCAAAGAGGCGCCTTGATAAGTCCCTGAGATAAGAAAAGCAAATATAAACCTGTCCCAGAGCAAGATTTGTGAGTGCCTTCTCCACTTTGGAGTAACTGAGACTGCCTATTTGAATTTCTTCTGAATGTACTTTCCTGTTTCATTTAATTCTTTCACTCTCTAAGACAAGAACCAAGGTTTATTCACTCATACACCGTGACAAGTTTTTACAAGCATTTTACAATGCTGCCAATGTTGAGTGTGATGATGTCTCCCTGCAGTCCTGCAGGTGGATAACAGGTGAGTCTTAGTAGTTAAAAGAAGCACCATTAAGAATAAAACATTCCTCTGCTAAGAATGTCCCAAGGAAGACTGAGGGAAAGAGGAGACCAGGTATGAGGATGAAAGTCCTATCTACTTTCCTTCTCATGAACAAAGACATACCTACTACTTCTGCCTTCCTGACTCAAACCAGCAGCAAGCTCATCCCAGAAACTTTATCTGAAGAGAGACAAAGACTGTAGTTGAAACTGCATAGGAGTCAGGATATTAATGTGTGATTAAAAAGAAACATTTAGGTTGTCGAAGGTAAATTAGAAAAGTTCTGATTACTTAGACAAGTGTTCTTTTGGACTTGTTTTCTGGGTAAGACTGATCTTTAAAACTCCATGCGGAAGAGAAGATATGAACAATGATTTGGCTTCTCTATTGAGTATGACAAGGTCGTTTTATTTCTGTGAGTGTATGAAGCATATCACTCTAAATAAATCATCTAGTGGCTCCAAGTGCCTACATGTACACAATCTTGGATCACAAATAGACAGGTAAGCTTCAGCAGGAAAATTTGGGGCATCATCTGTCATGGGATTTATATCTGGGCTGGGCTGGGCCCTGCTTTGGCCGCCCTTGGTGCTTGGGCCATTTGTTGCCAAATAGCACACTCCCAGGAAGATTTAGTAAGAGAAACTTTGAAAACAGGATGTGATTAACATTTTTTTCTTGTCACTGGTATGTGGGAGGAAATTGAGAAGACTGATATGTTAGGCACTTTTGATGAGGGGCTCTGGGGTTCGGCGGCAAATGGTTCAAGAAAGAATTCTTGAGCATTAAAGTGCAGTTTTATAGTTTATTAGAGAAAATGGAGGAGAAAGAAAGCAAAAGTCAGAAATAAGAGCTCTCCCGGGCAGAGAGGATTGCACTGAAGGATGGGAACTGGTTATATTCACACTCTTGGGAGGCAGCCTCTGGGCAGACCCCCTTTCCAGTGTCTATAATTAGCAAGGGGATAGAAGTCACTAGGAAGTTTGAAAGCCTAAACAGTGAGGGGATTTTCCAGGAAGTTTTCTGGGTCTTTGAAGTAGCCTCTGGCATTCTGGTGGCCCCAGCTCCTTGCTGTTTGGGGGAAAACATTAGGTGGATGAAGGGATTACCTGAATCTTTACAGATGGTTAATGGAATAAGCTTTTTCCTCTGGTGCTCAGGAACCTGCAGGTCTGCCAGGTGTCGCTCAGGGCATTAGGAGGTCCCCCATGACCTTTACTGGTCTGGAAGGTGTTGGTCTAAAAAGGAAATCTAGAGAATGCTGCTTTTGGCCTCTACAGTCCCTCTGCACTTTTGTCTAAAGCCTGCTGCCTTATATAGAGAAAAAATTGTTTTGAGGACAGAAATATCTGCTATATAGTAATCCCTCACCTATTGCGGGAGTTACATTCCAGAGACCCCCGGTATAGGTGAAAATCCGCGAAGTAGCAGCGTTATAATTTATTTTATTATTTATATATATTTTAAGGCTTTATGAACACTTCCTACTCTCCTATAAACCCTTCTCACACCCTTAGTAACCGATCCCACACTCTTATAAACACTTTCTACCCTCTTAAACCTATGTAATTTTAACAACATATAAAATTCTGTGTGGGTACTCATTAGTGAAGTATGTATACGTATACTGCAAAATCCCATGATATAGCGAAAATTCCACAATAAAGAATTAGATATTTTTTTTAAAAAACCCGTTATAGAGTGAAGCTGCGATAAGTGAACCATGATATAGCCAGGGCCAACTGTGTGTGTATATATATATTATATAATTTATTATTATATCATCATTTGCTGATATTTTTTAATCTCATGTCATAAAAAAGGATGATTCCATGTTATTATGTTGTAAAATAATTTAGATGATTAAAATGGATTGATTTAAACAAAACCAAGAAAACCCCAGAGGTAACTGCTAGAGGATGAGTGTGGACTAAGGTGTTAGCGAGAAATTGCTAGGACTACAAACTTCAGACAGTCCATGTCATTGTGAGATTTACATCTGAGAACCAAACCAGGGTGTCAGGAAAGATCCATTTATGACACTGTGAGGGGCTAGGGAAGTTTAAAATACCTCCAGGACATTCTACATAATAATAGTTTACTTTCCAGAGGAAAAGACTTACAAAGTTTCATCCCAACAGGAGAAGAGCATTTATCACTCTCCTCCCCCTTCAAGGTCTCCCATCCAATGTAAATGGGCAACAAAAGCTAGGAAATACTTGTAAACTTCACAGTCCAGGGACAAAGGCCACTAAAAGACTGGAATTTAATCATGAGATTTATTGAATGTGACCACTTCTTTCACACTTCACCACTGTATCTACAGGGCTTAAAGCCAAAAGAACTTCAAAGCACAAAATCTTTCTTAGAAGTACATAGGGAAGCCCAAAATCAACAAGGTGGGGGGATGAAAACAAAGATATTAGAACAATTGGAAGGCTCTCAGAAGCCCAGATACAGAAAACATTATTAGATACAGCACAACTCCTAGTCAGATTAACAAATTTAAAGCCAACATGCATCCAACTGCCAACAACAAAAAATATTATCTATTACTATTATTGTCTTAAATGCTATCTTTCCCTATATAGATAAATCCAAACACATGAATCATGAGGACATAGTTTAAGAAACAGTTTTTACAGTAGTGAGGGAAAGGGAAAAAACAGAATTTCCTGAGTACCTTAGACCCTAAAATTATTTTTGATGGAATGTCTTCCATTTCAGGTAAGATAAGATTATTAGCATTATATACACAGTTGCTTCATTTCTTACATTTTATTTATGTGATTGGCTTTATCATAAATCTCTATGGAAGATAACATTTTTTTTTTAAGATTTCTAATGCCAAGGCACAAAGTTAATAAATCACATCTACTTTCAAAGACAATAAATATAAACTAGGAACACAAAGCCATAGAAACTGAATGTCAGAAAAAAAAACTCACTATCAGTTGGATGTTTACTCTCACAGAGCAAAGATCTTGATGAGAATTAAGAAGTCTACAGAATTGACATCAATGCCAGCAGCAAGTAGCCGGACAACACTGGTTTACTCGTATTCCCTGGCTTAAATACTAGTACCACACCATTGAATTCTAAAATTAACCTATAATTTGCTTTCTGTTTCATGATGGAAAACAAACACATGACAGAGAAAATAAAAAATGTTAAAAGTAGTTCCTCAAATAGATTAAAAAATATTACTTTGTTTTTTAATCAAGAAATTAAGAGAAAAAATATAAATTACCAATAGAAAGAATGAAAAAGGAATTCTATTACAAATCCTACAAACATTAAAGGCTACTAAGTTTTTTTTAGCATACTTCATTTTCTTTGGAGCCCTATTATCAGTCATCTTCCCATTCTACTGTTTCTGTGTCCTTGAAGATAGCAGAATTCAGTCACTATGCTAATGTCCCCTGTACTCATGAAAATAGATTATCACTGTATTGCTTTTAGCTGGAAATCCATGAAATCAATCCTTTAAAATATAACGGTTCAGTGCACCTGGGTGCCTGAGGCAGCTGAGGCAGCTAAGACAGAAACCATGTTAAAAGCTCAAGTACCTGGGGCCAGGGAGTTGGGGAAACTAACAAACAGAAAACAAAAAATGTAAAGGTTCCAATGAAATTTAACACAGTGGAATGGAAGAAAATAAAACAGTATAGGGTGGAAAGAAATGGAGTGAAGTGGAATCAGACTTTACACCAGGCCTTGCTTCATAGTTGTAGTAGATATTCATTAACTGAATAAATATTATTAACATCTGCTAGACATTTGGGATACCATGGGGAACAAAACAGAAATCTTCACCTTTATGTAACACTCTAGTCAGTGAAACAGATATTGGCATGTGCAAAAGGTGTGGAAGCTAAAGATATAATGATGGCTCTCCTAAGAAACAGGCAAAAGGAGAATGTGGCTTGGAGTTCATAAGCAATGGATAAACATGTCAAGATTCGGGGTCATGTTAGGAAGTTAATAAGATGACCATGACAACATCATCATCATCATCATTAACTATTTTATAATAATTGATATGCATGAGACACTGTTCTAAGTCCTTAAAAATACAACTATTTTCAATGTTTACAATATAAAATCCTGCACATTTTACAGAAGGGGAAAGCAAGGCGCAGAAATTAAATGTCAGTCTGGCTTCAGTCTGTACTTTTAACCACTATAATCTGCAGCCTACAGTGCTAGACACAGGCACCTTATTATTCTATAACAAATATAATGTAAACATACAATTTCTAAAAATAAATAAATACATTTAAAAATTAATCTATAAAACCCTTAGGATTTTCCTCTGCTTAACTCTCTAAACTCACGTTACCCACCAATAAATGTCAGATAATAGGAATCTTACATTATGTAACTTTTGGTGCTTAACTTCTTTCAGTTTTTGAGATTCATTCAAGATATATGTAGTTTATAGACTTTACCACTGAGGAGTATTCCTTTCATATGAATAGACCAAATTTAATTTGTCCATTCTAGTCATATGGGTCATTGCAAGGTGTAAGCAGCTGTGAATCAAGCTACCATAAATATTTATTAGAAACAATTGTATGATTATATGGGATTATTTTAATCTTAAATAAATTCCTAGAATATGTATAACTTTATAAGAACCTACAAGAAAG
Source organism: Solenodon paradoxus (assembly GCA_004363575.1). Classification (NCBI taxonomy): domain Eukaryota; kingdom Metazoa; phylum Chordata; class Mammalia; order Eulipotyphla; family Solenodontidae; genus Solenodon; species Solenodon paradoxus. Next base: position 262,535 of record RJWH01001118.1, read on the forward strand.
TTTTCTAAAGTGAACACATATACATATATATGCATACATACATACACATACATATACATTATATAATTTTTTTTTTTTGAAGAAAGATGCAAGTAGGAAGGAAGCTGATCAGAGGCAGGCAGGAAGAGAGAAGAGGAAGAAGCTCTTCATTTATTTTATTCAGTTGTTCATCCTGGTTGCTCCAGCTCAACCCAGAATACGAACCTGGAACATTGGGATGTATATGGACAGCACACAAGCCCTATTCTACTAGGGCACGCCATGATTATGAAATTTGATACTCCTTTTAGTATGAAATTACCAATTATTCCACAACTAACTTGAAGGGTAAATTTTTGGTTTTGTAACATGAACTAAGTATAATGATCGAGATTATTGATAAGTAAGTTTGGTCCTGGATCTACCTCAGAGAAATGGCATGGTAACATTTGAAAATCCAGTTTAGCTATGGAACTTACAGACAATTTCGATAGAAGAAAATGTTTTACTCTTTAATCAAGCTTACCCTACCCAGTCCATTAATTCTTTATTAAAATCTGGTTCAATTACATTTTCTGCAATAGCAACAAGAAAGTGAATTATTTGAATGTAATATGTGGCACATTTAGAACTGTTAAGAGAGAGAAATGGTCCTTAAGACTTCACATTACAGTTCAACATACCAATGGAAATAATGGTATTCAAAGTTATTGTATTCATTTTCTAGGGCTATTGTAATAAACTATCGAAGAATGGTATAAAATCACAGATATGTAAAATCTCACACCTAGAAGCTGAAAGTCTAAGATTAAGATGTCGCAGGATTCATTTCTTCTGAGGGGTCTGAGGAAGTATCTGTTCCAGGTCTCACCACAGTTTCTGGTCTATTGCTGGCAATCTTTGACATTTAAACCCCAATATCCAACTTCCTTTGTCTTTACATTGTGTTTTCTTTGTGCGCATGCCTGTCTATAAATTTGCCATTTTAAAAAGGATGTAAGTCATGTCTTATCAGGTATCAACCTAATAACTTCATTTTAACATGTTTACCACTGCAAAGACCCTATCTCCAAGCAACACATTCTGAGGTATGGAGTTAGGATTTCAACATATGAATTTTGGAGGATACAAGTCAATCAGTAACAGCTCTATTAGATTCAATAATGACTGTGTTTGCTATCATACTGTAAAATAATAATTACTTGTAAATTCATCATAATGGTAAGTACAAAGATACATGTAAACCTCTATAACTGAGTTGCCTTTTAAAATATGTCACATTTGTGGATTTCTTTAAAAATTAGAAAATTTCAGTGAGAGTCAATGATGACCTAAATTTTTGAGAAGTTTTCTTACTATTATACAAAGCATGTCTAGTTCTAAACTGTAGTAATTGATCCTAGAGTGAAATTTATTCTGTAGTTATGGAAAGCAGTGGCATTTACAACTAGAATAAGTTAAAGCAAATGAAGAGGAAAATTTTATTCTATGTAATACTCAGTTCATTACAGTCTTAAATGACTATGCCTATCTGTGTTCATCAAAAGAAGATATGGTTTGTGACAAAAAACAAAAAGAACAAAAATGTATCACCAAGAAAGAGCCTATGTTTCATGAGCATAAAAAGTATTATATCATGATCTCTGTGCATTTCTTCTTCATTATGTCATACTCAAAGTATTAAAGATAAACTACAATATTATTAAACACTATTTCTCTTGCACCTTAGAGAATTTGAAGTATTTTTGTTACTTTAGATGAATTTATCCCTTCAAAGTTTCCAGTTCTTTTAAGGAATTATATTTTGTTTTAGCCTATTGTATGTGCTTATTAAAATTAAAAAAATTAATTCAAGTAATTAAATCTCTTTTTAAAATGGTGCCCTTAATGCATTTGGATACCAATTCTGAATGAAAGATTACTGCTCATGACTATAGCAGGCAGGCAAGATGTCTACATCTTAATCCCTACTACTTGTTAATATGTTGTCTTACATGGGTTAAAAAGATCTTGTAGATGTGATTAAGTTAAGGATATTGAGATGGAGAAATGATTGTAAAACATCTATGTTGGCCCAATGTAATCATGATCTTTTTAAGTGAAAAGTGGGAGGCAGGAGCCTAAGTGAAAAAAAAAAAAAGGAAATATGACAGAAGCAGTTATCAGAGTGATATGATAGTTGGCTTTGAAAACCTAAGAGAACTATGAGCCAAGGAACTCAAATAGCTTCTAGAAGATAAAAAAAGAAGGAAATAGATTTGTTACCAGCAGTTGTCTCTCTATTTGCATCCATTTACAAGCCAAATCCATGAAGGCAGAGAGGTTTATGTGAGAAATAATAGCCTTTTTTATTTTTTTAATCACTCTAACACATAGTAAAGAAGAAATGCCCAAAGATGATTACCCATCTGAGAACTAAGGGCAGACCACCATCCCAAAAAGCCATGTGAGCAATCCTGGGCACAAAGTGTTTGACAGGGAAAATTGTATGCCGGATGTAGAGGGATGCAGGGCTCCACCTTCATTAAGTTCTTCACCCTAAAGTGTCAGTGATAAAACTTGTTAGCAAGCTATGTATAAAGAGAAAAAAAAAAGACTTCAATTATTTCATGACTTGAAGACTTAGACCTCATTTAGATTTTCTCCAGCACTTTAACAAACATTGACCCTCCTGCTGACACTTTGATTTTAGCTTTGTAAGACTTCTGACCTCCAAAACAAAAAGGTAATAGATTTGTGTTGTTTGAAGCCAATAAATTTGTGGCACTTTTGCCACAGCAGCAAAAGAAAAGTAAGACAGGTATGACTGCAAGAAGCTAACATGAACAATATCAAATCTATAGAAAACTCTTTGAACAAATTGTGTTCTTGCCATAGTGACCCAGAAATAGCACCTTTGGACATTTTTCCCAGAAAAATGAAAACTATATTCACACACATACACACAAAACACCAGCACACAAATATTCATGTTAGTCATGTGATAACAAAGATTGAAGAAAAATAAAAAACAAATCTTTGGTGTGTGAATAGTTGAAAAAAAATTAATACAATGGGCTATTGCTCAGCAATAAAAATGGATGAATTTTAGTACATGCAACTACCTATATTGTTTCAATGAGATTTAAATACATGTAAAATTGTATATCAAAGATATATTTGAGACAATTACACAGAAAGTGGACAAAAATTATGATGCCACTTCTGGTTATTAAGGAAACACAAATTAAGAGTATGATGCAAAATTACTAAACACTTGATAAAACAGCAAACACAAAAAAATGTCAATATTAAACACCGGTGAGAACAGAGGGAAATTTTATCTCTCATATGCTGCTAGTGAAAATGTTAAATAATACATCTACTCTAGAAAAGAGTTTGGCAGTCCCTCTAGTGTCTTAGAAAATAGTTGGTTTTGTCTTAACCACACAGCCCAGCAATTGTAGTCCTGGATGTTTATCCTGAGAAATAAAAACTTACGTTCATACAAAAAACTGTACATGATTACTCATGGGCCCTTTTTGTTGTTTATTGTTTTCAGCTTTAATGCAGTATCATTGACAAATAAATTTGTAAGATATTTAAAGAGGACATCAGTTTTGTTTTTAATAGCCCAAAACTAGAAATGACCCAGAAAATGACCCTTCAAAAGCAAAATCATTAAATAAGTTGTGGTGCATTCATACCAAGAACATTCAGCAATAAAAAGAGCCTTAATTTTGATATACATAACTTAGATGGATATTAAGGGCATTGTGTTGAGTGAAAGGAGTCAATATCAGAAAAGTCACATACTTTCCATTGATATAGCAGTCTTTAAATGACCAAAATGATAAATATGTTAAACAGATTAATAATTGACAGAGATGATGCAGGGAGGAAAGTGTAATATAAAGAGGTAGTACAAAGGAATTCTTTGTGTGGACAGGTTATTTCCGTATGTCATTAGCGATGGTGATTACTACTTATGTGATAAAATGACAGAATGATACATACATATTATACCAATGCTAAATTTTGGTTTTGATTTTAAACTCTAATTTGTGTAAGATTTAAACACTGGGGGAAAATGACATGTACACAGAACTCCTTGTTGCTCTCTTGCAACTTTCCATGGGGTTTTAATAGTTTATAAGTATATGACATTTTCTATTTTGTTTCTCTATATTAGACATGGAGTGAACTCATTCTCTGCTTGAATATAAGAGTAGGAGGAGGAATAAAAGAGGATGAGGAAGGACAGGTGGGAGGAAGGCAAAGAGGAGGTTAAGGAAGAGAAACCAAGTAGTACAAGATTAGCACCATGCCTATAAAAAATAGCTTCATCAAGGCATCAAGAAGGAGTCACTGGCAGCATACTTGAAAACATTTGTGTGCATGAACTACAGTATATTATGATGACTTATATACTATAAGTATAAGCAAATTTTCAACTGTCTTCTATATATCTAATATATGAATATAAAAGTTATTGGCAACTCACTGCCCTTTGAGCTATGAGCATTCATATTTTGAAATAACATTTCCCAGAATAATAATTCATCTTCTAGTGAGTCTATTTTCTTTTTAAATGGCTAATATTATATAGTAAATAACTGCTGTCCAAAGTGACCAAATAATAACTAGAATAATCTAATAAAACATATTAATCTATAACATACAGTGTCAACTCTAGCTTACAGCTTAGCAACATATTATGTTGAGAATAGTAAGGGCATTGTGTTGAATGAAAAGAGGCAGTGTCAAAAAGTCACATATTTACTCCATTTATATAACATTCTTAAAGCGACCAAAAAAAAAAGATGGAAAATAGATGAACATCAATCATAGAATATATATTTATATATAAATATATTAAAGAATATATATTTATATATTTATATATAGGCACATATAAATATATATATATATTCTCTTTGATTTCTTTTGTTTTCAATATAAACTGTAATTAGATTCTGGAAGTATGATTAAGAATTGATTTCATGATGTGACCTGGTGATTCACCACTTCTAGTTCATACAGTTCACATACATCCCAAGGACAGTGTTCATGACCCAGGAAGAACATTTGGGACAACCAAAATGAGCTAAACAAAAATAAACAAATAAATGTGTTTCTTCCTCCTCTCAAAAGGAATGTTTTATCATCACAGTAGCGAAAGAAAGTGTTAGGAAAAAAGTCAATTTTAACTGAATTAGTTAATGCAGTTAATTTAATATCTCACTAGATGATTTTATCCTTTAAGAAAGAAATCAACATTTACTAGAATTTTTAAATATAGTATGTGTTTCAAAATTCTGAATGAGTTAAACTGATATATCAATCTTAATGTTTCATTGAAATAATGCACACTACTTGAAATCTGATTTTTGAGGAAGAATTATTTATTTCACAATAAAATTATATTTTAGTTGCTTTTCCACGCAATGTTTCAGATTCAACCATTGTCAGAATAGTTGCTTTCTTACCATAATATCTTATACAACATTTTAAGTAAATTATCTCACTAAATTATGATTACTTTGTTACTTAAATTTCATCTTATCCTCAATTATTGTTGTCTTGTAGGCAAGCACTGCATCTTTTTCATATTTCTATATTAAATGCTTCAGCTCTGCCTGAAGTGTAGAAAATGCTCCACATATGTTGTTCAATTAACTGCATCATTAACTCAATATTGCCTTTGAGTAACAGCATAACTAAAAGATCATTTTTAAAGAATATATTTAAAATTAGGATGAATGCTTTTTTTGATGGTTTTACACATTCAGTAGTTCACTTTACTGAATGAAAATTCAAGAAACTTTCAAAATGAACTATCTGCTGATGATCCTGTTCTTTCATTCAAATTCTATGCAGTTGATATGCAGTCTGCCATAGTAAGTACATTTACCAAACTAGATTATAGTAGGCATGATTTTCTCCAAAAGATTTTGATTTTGCTTATTCTTTTCCATGCTCACATTTTTCCTCACTCACAATTTCTGCTACTAATTTTTTATGTACACTATAAATTATGTAGTTACATAATGCTAGATGACATGTTAACAGATTTCAGATATTTGGCAAATCATTTCCCTTTAATTAATGTGAAAGAATGCCCAGGGATAGGGTGGTAAAGACATAATTTTTGTACTTTAACACTTCTTTTCCCCCACTCAAGGCAAATGTCAGAACAATAGTTAATCTTCCACTTCCGTTTACTACACAATAATGCATTTAATTTTCATAATATTGCTATAAATAAAACAAGAGCGATTTCTTGCAAATTGGATGGAAGAGCTGGAGAGGTGGAAAGAAGCCAGAAGTAAATTTTCCTTGGCTACCTTCAATTTTTTCTGTAAAACTTGAGTGAAAATAGGTAACTAGTTTATCGTTGGATAGCCCTGGTGGGTTTTTTAAATTTTTTAATTGAATAATTCAGATAAAGAAAAATGTAACATGGAAAAAACCCAGAATAAATGAACACTTACAGGACATGAGATTTGAATCCTCTCAGGTTCATATTCAAAGACCATTGGAAAGGATTTTCACCATTAAAATATGACTCTACCTTTAATCTGAGATTTGTCCTTTATGCATCTCTCCCTATTTGTGAAAAATCATATTTTCCTTTGTTTAGGAAAATGTTTTTAATGGACTGTGTGTGTCCACAAATATAAAAGAGAGGAAAAAGAAGTTAAAGACAGGAATGATAAATGACAGTGGAGGTTTAAAATCTGTAGATCATTGAACTCTTTTATATATTTCTAAAGTTCAGCTAAAGATTCAGAATCTTAAAGACTATTCCAAGAAATTTCTTACTCCACAGTCTAGTATTCTACCCCAGGAAGACTACCCCAATACTACTAATATAGTAGTTTATAAAATATACAATATATATCTAGAACACAGATAGGCATTATGTATGTATACGTACATATGGTATGTTTAGATACGGTATTCATATATATATACACACATACATATATAAAGCATATTTCAGTCAAGGAAATACAACATATTTTATCTAGTGTGTCTTATTTGTTTACTGAAATACTATATCATGTCCTAATGTAACCCATTTAGAAATAATGTCCTTGTTATATGGCTTCACTATTTAGATTTTCCCAGAAGTGTATTTGCTTTTACCAGTTCTCCATTAATTACTTCAACCTATTTGAATACATTTGACTGCATCAAATTCTCACTTTCCTGTTAAGATAACTGAGAGCACTGATTTTTATTCTTTTAAGAAACTTCAAACTCTTTTAAGATACACTAAGAAAATCTGAGATCTAGAATGCCAAGTCAAAGATGCAGTGGGTCCAAATAGTACACTAACAATGAATCAATATTCCCTTAACATCAATTCTAAAAACACCATGAGATAACCTAGCATAGATTTAAGCTCCTTATTTAACACTTTGTGGTAGTAATATATTTAAAGTATTTCAAAATGCTGGTTACAGAAAAAGACAGATCATCACAATAGCTATGGAAGAGGGAACTGTGAAAAGAGAAACCTGTCTTCCCTGGTCCTTACCTTTCCACTCTAAGCTTCTATTTATGACCTAGGGAATCTGACATAACCTAATGTGAATTTTTACAAAGAAAGAAGCATCCTTTCAAGCATTAGGTTCACTTTAAGGCTGCTGGAAGTTTGAATAACTCTATATTTTGATGGTATCGTATATTTCTCTAGGTGTATGGGATCTCTGGTCTGGAATATGTATTTATCAGGCCCCAATGTGCAAGTTGAAAAACAATGTGTCCAATCATTTTACGCTCTGACATGTTTTCAATTAGTCTATCCTTCCTTTCCTCTCCTCCTTTACTATCCTTCTTTAGTTTATAATCACACAATTCCTTATCTGGCAGATAAGACAAATGTTTAAATTAAAAAAAAAACTTCCTGTTAATGTATCAGAAATACATTTTCCAAAGGTCAGTGAAGCCCTAAAGAGTGATCCACCTCCTCCTTGCATCTGGGTTGAGTTTCCCTTTCCTCCTCTCTGGGCAAAAGTCAACAGTAATTGTTGCTAAAATAGTCTAAAAGATCAGACAAATGTTTCCAACCCATTCCTAAAACCGTAAACTTTTTGAGGGGAGTACCTTTAGTACTTTAGTTAATATATTTTCAAGTTCATTTATTTTCAGTTTGGAGTTCTAAGTAAAAATTCATACATAAGAGGAATTCTTAATTTTCTAACCTAGTCTGTAAATTCAGTGCATTTTTAAAAACAAAATCCCTTCAAATTTTTCAGGACTTTTAAAATATTCTAAACTTCACGTGAAAGAATAAATGTGAAAATGTAGCCACGAGTTGTTTTTTTTTTTTTTTTTTATTTAATTGTACACACAGAACAAAGGAGATATTTAAGCATATAAAATACCAGCAGGTGATAAATATGTTATTTCAAATAAGTGACAAAAGGAACATTTAATTCAATAAGCTATGTAGGATTATTTGAAAAAATAAAATTAGGAACATCTCCAGTCTGTATTGTCACGTGATGCCTAAAAAACACTCCGCATCATCAAAAACAGAAGTGTTACAATAGAGAATAAATCTGGGAAGTTGAGGTTAGAAAGATCTTTTCAAATCCAGAGTGAGTTACAATGTCTCATTTGTTTGGTAATGTTTGGGGCATGTGCCCTGTTTGTATTTTCAGAGTCCCTCCACCATCTGATTCTTTCTTTCTGGCCACACAACACCTATTGAGAACTTACAAAAGGAAGATTTTGGCATTCAGCCACCTAGGTCCAAAACTAAAGACACTTCTGCTTTTCCTGTCTTCATTGCTCTTAAATCCTCTCTCTTCCAGACCTATATAATATGCTTTACTCCCAGGCATTGTGTGAAGTTTCCTGTATGCACATCAAAGGGCTAGAAGATGATGCAATGTGTAAACTCAAGGGAATAACTTTTCTGTAGAGTGAAACTTCATAAGAAAAAAGAGGTGAGAGGGAAGTCTGTAGATAAAATTTCCCTCCCCTCCTTTGGTGGACAATTGAAAAGTAACATAATCTTTATAAGAGTAAACCTAGATTAGGGTAAGGAAACACCAACCAAAACCAAATAGCCTTAAGTTTTCATAGAAAGCAGAGATATCAAATCTCAACCCCCCCCACCCCCAAAAAAGAAACAAACAGAAAGATTCAAGTTTCTTAGATTGCCTAAGACTCTAAATGAAGGAAACAACAGCAGAGGAGAATGTGTTCAAATTCTCTCCAGAGTATAATCATTAAAGATCCAGACTAGGCATTGTAAACTCATAGAACACATGCTTTAATTATTTTGTTTCATTACTAGCTTTCCTCCTAAATTCACTCACACTAAAAATACTCTTTGACATGCTTTCAGTGATCACTTAAAATGATTTCATCCATCCTCTGCCACATCTCAGTAAGATTAATAAATGATCTTAATCAAGGCAGAAGCTTTTTTCTTACAGTGATCCACACTGCAAATAAAATACAATGTTAGTCCTTCCAGTATGCTTCCAGGAATGATTTCTAACTTTGACTAAGCCTATTAATTGTTAGCTCTCCCCAGACCTGGGATGTGAACCCAGGTCCCCTCAATGTATGTGGACTGCACTCCTTTGGAGGCAGCTTACCTAACCACTACTCCACTAGGGTGCACCAGAATCCTACACTTATTTTGACTTTTATCCTCAACATCATGAAATACTATTATAACTGCATTTCTGTAACAGGGATTAACAGGCTTGGTGGTTTATATGGAGTCTGGAGCTCCTTGTAGTATGTACACAATAAAGATTAAATGATAATGACTGAATAAGTAAAGGTGTGTATATATGTATACATTTTATTCTATGTCTGAAATAGTTTGCTGAATGATTCCTATACTAATTTGACCTAAAATCCAATATAGAATTCAATTTTATCTAAATGGAATCATTCGATATTCAACTCACGAAAGAAAGGAAAAGAAACTACAAAAGGGACATAAAGAGACTTTTGGGGAAGTTTGAATGCGGTTATGGATTCATGACTATATGGATATATCCAAATTCACCAAATTTCATATTGTATACATTAAATATATGCAGCTTTTGACACATGAATTATTCCTCAACTATGCCTACTTATTAGCACATAGTCTCTCAGTTTTTATTCCTGCCACTCTTGTCAGTCTAATATTTCTTCCCATATATGATCATTTTACAAATTATAGAAGCCCCAAATGTTCAGGATTTCCTTAGATAAAATTCAACCAAATTTCTAGATAAAGTAAAAGAAACTGTTAAATGTTCATTCTCCCTTTCTATAGAGAGATAAATAATAAATATATATAGATATAGATTTGTATATACAATTACATGTATATGTATGCATGTATATATACTAGAAATGTTGTATTATGTGAAAACATAAATAATAACAAACTGACCTGTTAAATGTGATCAACTTAATTTTATACAGTTATAATAACATTTTGTCATTGAATTTAGCTAGAATGTGAATGAACAATCCTTAGGTCATTTAAATTCATATGGTAAGTTAATATTAATGTTTCTTTTGTTATGATTCAAAACAAAAACAACTTAATCCACCAAATATTACCATAACATTTGCCAGCTATCAAGTCTGTAGAGTTCACTGATCACATTTTGTTTTTATAAAGTTGTTATAAATATAATTAATGACGAGAGGACTTCATTTATATATTTTATCATCAGGTGATATTGCTACACTTAAAATTCTGTTCTGGTGTCTACATAGTGTCTAGTCATATAAATTGCCCCTATTTACCATCTTCACTTTTAAACTAGTTATTGACACAAGAGGAAGGACACTGAGTGATTTGACAGAATGAATGGAGGCTTTATTTGTTATCTTGAAATGGCCTAGTGCCTTGGACATAATTGGAGGTTTATGACTAGGTGACAGAATTGTCAAATCCATTACCAAACCTGCCAAGAAAACACACAATTCATACTGTTTTCCATGCGTTTTTTTTCTTTCACGTAACAATTCAATTTTATAACAATATTAGGTCTCTTCAGGCAAAGCATTTGAACAGAGTCACTGACCTCTTTGGTTGTTAAAGGCACTTAACCTTTCATCTCCCAATTTATTTTACTATCCCATGTATACTGGAAATCCAAAAGAGGGAACAGATGGAAAATTTGAATGCAGGAGTGAGAAGATTTATAAAAATGAAAGAAGAGAATGTAGTATTACCTACGTAGAGAGAGGTATTAGAACAACTTGTGTCCACAATTAGTAATGTGAAGCAGTTTAAGTATCTTATCAAGCAATAGTTACTGATTACTAAACAACAAAATTTGGGATAAAATAATACAAAAATTATACTAATATGCTATCATTTTCTTTTATGCTAAAATATGCAGGAGAGAGTTCTGCTTTCAACTAGAATTTTAAAAATTACAAGAGAACATCATATGATAACATCAAAATAATCTACAAAATAAAACTTTTCTCAAATGCACTGAGAGATGGTATCATAAGTCAACCGGTGAAATGAATTCCAAGGTTCAATAAACCTCTCCACCAAATGAAGAGTCATGGAACCATTTCACCTTTGACAGCATAAGAGGTGAGTGTGGGTAAGAAGAAATAAGATTTCATTGTAATGTATTCTTTAAGACTTAGTGTGGACTGGTGTTACTACTTAGAATCCCTGGGAATTCCCAAGAAAAGAGGTGTCTGCATACACTTGGAAATTCTTTTCTAGAATACAAGACTGACAGATGATGTGTTTATTTGACAAATCAGAAATGGCCTACAGAATGGCTGTGATTTCCACATTCAAATAAATAGAAGGCAAGATGAAGAATTTTACTAAAGCTAAAATCTCATAAAAGAATCAACTACATCTTAGAATTTAAAATAATAACATATTGAAATTAAGATGTGAATAGGTGGGCTTACAAACATAGCAAAAATAAGGTTAAAGAAGTAGATGATAGATCACCAAAAAATATCCAGGCAGAATCGTCAATAGAAAGGTTGAAAAATTCAGGAAAGATTATGAGATTCTTTTATATATACATATGTCTATATACATAGATGCATATACATAAATATATATGTTTATATATGCATATATATGTAAGGTCATATAGATATTATTTTATCAGATGTCATGTAGTTTTATTATATTATTCATACTTTAAAATATACACTAGTTTATTACATATATGAATGTACATCCAACAGAGGGATTATAGACAGATGGAAAAGTTAGAACAACTACTGGCCTAGAATTTTTCAAAACTCAAACAAGATATAAGCCATAAATTCATCAGTTTTCTCCTGCTTGGGAATCAGGCAGAATAAACGCATTTTCTTCATTTTGTACATCATAATAAAAATAATGAATATCAAAGACAAAAAGAAAATACTTCATCAGACAGAAAAAAAGGATATAATCCTCAAAGGAATAACAATAAGGCTATAGCTGACTTCATAAAGAAGATACAGAAGCCTCAGGAAAAAGGAATATCTTCTTAAATTATTAAAAGAAAATAGCTTTCAACATAATTTTTATTTCTTTCAAAAGAACCTTCTAACTGAAGATGAAATAAAGGACTTTCAGATCATCAAAATGAAAGACAGCATAACTGTTTTTTCTGAACTTAATTAAATACCAAATGGAATTCTTCAGGTTAAAATAATTTCAGATTAAGATGATAATATAGAATGAAGAAAGGAAAATAGGGAGGTTATAAATGTAGATGTTGACTATGCAAAGGCAATAATACTAATCTTGTAGGGGATAAATATGTGTAAAACTAATATGCAAGCAATAATAATAAAAATGTGGGAAAAAAGGAAAAAGAATTAAGGGTTCTGAAATGGTTCTCCCATAGAATGAAGATTATATAAACATTCTAACTGATCTGTTAAATAGGGTAGATGACTACTCATGGTTACTAAGTATCAGTAATGTGGTTAATGCAACTGAGAAACTGATTCTGATTTAAGTCCAATTTATATTTAAATAGTCAAATGTGACTAGTGGCTTCCATATTGAACACTACAGTTTTAAAGAAATTTCACTGATTAATAAAGGATAAAGTGTTAAATCATAGCGAGCTGTAAAAAAATCAAAATGTAAATTTTACTCTTTAGGATAAACATTAAAAGAATAGTAAAAAAAATTAACTAACAATCTAGTAGAAGGCAAAGAATTAATTTAAAAGTGTTTCATCTCAGAAAAATGGTAAGAAATGAGAGAAGAGGGAACCTGACAATACATAAAAATAAATTGCAATGTGATAGGTATAAACCTTAATACTTCAAAATTATGCTAAATGTAAATTCAGTAAATACTCCAGTTAGAAAATGTCATTACAACTTCTCTTACGTGTATGTAATGTTTAAAATTTTATTGAACTTAGAAACCTCAGCCTTGAGATTGCCATAATATTAACAATCAAAAGAAGTATCTTTTCTTTTTAAACTCCCAAATTGGATCTTCTACCATATTTTTGTAATTTTTTTCACTGATAATTTCCTTTCCTTACATATACATGTTATATAGGCTCTTTTTGATCATTCAAATGAAGCAAAAAAAGAAAAGAAGAAACTATGACGGCCTGAATAATGAGAATGTTGATAAATACAATGTTAACCTTGATGCTTTGATTAATACTTACACCTGTCAGTTCTCCATATCTAGGCCTATGACTTAAGAACCAATATATTGTTCTTTGAACTTTTGTAGACATGCTTTGCCAAAACATCAAAGCCAAGTAAATGACACCTAATGGGTGTCACAGAGAAAGAAGAGAAAAATGAGGATTTGTCCCTTTATGTCTCAGATGGAGTTACTTTTTGCATTCACATTTCTTCTATGCTCTACATTAAGGACAATTCATTTGCCATTATTTTAAAAATCATTTTTAATCACACATCTGTTTGTATTTTCCTCTTGTGACATTAGCCCAACAGTTTAAAACTTAACTTCTAAAGTTCTAAAGTGGTTAAACAGCTAATTAATTTTACATGAAGACAGAAGTTGTTCAGTGGATTATATTTTCTGTTGCAAATTAAAGTCAGATAGTTTACAGACCAGTTCTCTTAAAGTACTAAAAAGGTCAATTTCTGTGAAAGCAAAGCTACCATAATTACCATTTAACTGCAGAAATATAGGAAAGGATTACTCCACCATCATCAAATTTCTATCTCTGCTAAAGATGCTAACTTCGCATTTCGTCTCCACATTTGCTAAATAATTAGGCTATGCCTTTAGGAGTCAACAATTCAAAATCTTTAAGGTATAAATTTCTGTTGATGTAATTGTCTTCTGTTCATTTGTCTGAGGGCAAAAATATGTAATACTGTAAAGAGATTAAAAAGACAAAGCAATTCACAACAGGGACAGTTCAGTAAATAATTTTGACCTAAAGAATCTAAATTTTGAATACATACCTGACTAGAAGACTCAAAGTGTCACTGATACATTGTAGTCATCTTTAATATAAAGGAGGGTTGCAGAAGAAAGTTAATTGTATGGTTATTTTATATATTTTTTTAATCAGTAGAGCAACCAAAACTCCTACAATATTAATTACCATTTTGTGGTGCATTTGATTTCACGATGATATCTCCCTTCCTTCACTACTTACGTAGATTTAAACACACACACACACACAAACACACACACACGCTTTGAAAATGCAGAAGTTATCTGACTTGTTGGATGTCACTTAACTGTATATCATGGTGATGGCAATGTTTCATTTCAAATTTATATCTCCATATCTTTTAATTTCCTTTTTCTTCCATCATTCCATAATTTCTCATAAAATTTTTTCTTAGGGCATACTTACAGGGAAAATTTGAGTACTTTTTATTTTAACTCAATAATTCATAAACCATTTCTCATTTATTGTATGCATATGGTAGAGTTATAGATCTTCTGGGAATGAATTATTGACTTTCTCAAGGATGTGAACCCGGGTCCAAAATCTTTCTACCTTGTGTTTTTGGCATTGTACTATATACTATGTTCCTTTAATAGCAATGGATAATAAATCAATTGATAAACCAAAAATAAACTATAAGGCAAAAATATATTTTCCTGATATTGGTAGGATAACAGTAATCAATAGGAATAGAAAAGAAAAAAACTGGGTTAGGTCAGTCACCTCTGAAGGAGTGCAGACTACATACCCCTGTGCTCAAGTCCCCAGTCTCGTGAGAACAACAAAATAAAAATAAATAAAATGCTTTTTCCTTCTATTCCTGCCTGCCTGCCTGCCTACCTACTTTCCTTCATTCCTGCCTGAACCTCTCCTTTAAAAAAAAAAGACAATTGCATTGACAAAAAAACTTAATAATTCTGTGGGGAAAATTGTATATCACATGATATGACACTCTAGCACCTGTAAGTAAACAATAGGCAACATATAAAATATTCTTGATACTTACAGGACACATAAATAATTTAAATAATTGAAGGTCAAAAGTTGGTAAATACTTGGACACATTTCAGTGATTAAATTTCAAAGATTTTCCTCCACTATAACATTACAATTTTTTAAAGCATCTGTTTAGATGGAAGATTGTATATATATATATATATATATATATATATATACATATGTGTGTATATATGTATATGTATATGTACATATGTATGTATATGTATATATACACATATACATATTCCCTTTTAGTAAAATCATTTAAATTCTCATAACAAGTGATAACAAATATAAATATTTTGAGAATATATTGTGTTAGGGTGCTCTGAGAAACAGGACAAAAATTGGATCAAACATGTAAGACATTGATTGAACACCTGTAAAAAAATAATAAAAAGGTGTAGGGAACCCAAAAAGGTAAGGAAAGCCTTAAGACCCCACTACAGATCTGATCTCTGTGAAGGAGAAAAGTTGTGAAGAAAAGGTATAGATAGAGCGTCAGATTTCAGTGCAGTTTTAACCAGGATTATGGAGAATCCTTCAGTCAAAGATGCTCATTAGAGGTTTCCCACATTTCCCAGGAATGTAAAAGAAAAACTGCTTCAGTGTAAAACTATGCTTATATAGAGCTCACCTTTTTCATGTGATATGATTCTATGGTAGTTTATAACTCCCTGATTTCTGCTACCAATGCAAACCAATAGGAATTCAGATTAATTCTTTTCTATACTATACATGCAGATACTGTTTTTGTAGTACAAAGATAGCTCTCCCACATTCTGAAAAATAAAAATAAAAAACAACAGTTCTACTTCCATTTGCACATTCATTTCAATATAAATTTGTCTATTCTTCTAATTCTCCTTTGAAGCATTTAAAACAACCTGATTTTCTCACTATATGCTAAGCACAATTTTTAACGCATGATTACTTGAGAGTATCAATTTCCCCTGAGAGTTATTTTTTTCTTAACACTTTGGAGCTCTCCCATGGAGATGTCCAATGGATTCACTTAATGGCGTCAATAGATAAGCGTACATCATGGGGATTTTAATCCCAACCAGATCTTGTCTCCCAGAAGTAAATTAAAAGTAGCATTAAAACTTTACCGACTCCTTTCATTCTATGTTTCAATTTTTCTAATACTGTTTTGAACTCACCTTTTTTTTGGACTCTATACTAGGTTACCATCAGTGGCAGCAATGATTAAGAATTTGACTTTATGATCTGACCATATGGTTATCTCTAAATCTTTTAATGATCTGCGGAAATCTAGTTGCTCTTGGGTGAAAAAAGATAAGAAACCTAGTTTGTTAGCCTTTTTCTGTTGTTTTTCTATTTGTTCATCTTTAGCTCAAAACAATTAAGAATTTTGTATCTACTGGAAACAGTTCCTTTATATCAGGAACAGTAAATTTTGTATTTCTGTATGTAGTTTTCCGTAAACAATAAGTTCTATAAATATTTGTATAGTCCTACCAGAGGGCCTTTGTCTTTCACTGTTTCGATATGTATTGTTTTATTGTTCAGTATGTATAGCTATTAATGATTTTTGATTATGTTCTTCCTAAACATAGAGATACATCGATCAAGGAAAGTAATACTTATTTTCTTAGTGTTTAAGACTATGAAAAACATAAATCTGTGTTCTTCACTAAAGTGAATCATTTTTCTGATGAGCTTTTTATCAATAGCATTGTATTTTTTTAAATAAGGGAGAACAGGAAAATGGCATTTTGAAGGAAGAAAGGAAGGAAGAGCGAGAGGGAAGGAGGGAAAGAAGCACTTTCATTTATTTGTTTATTTATTTTGGTGTTCCCATTGCCTCCCCCGCCTAACTCTCCATCCTTGGGCTTTACATGGTTTAGTCCTCAGTTGCTGATTTAGCACCTGAGCCACCAGGGTGCTCCATTAATTATATTTTATAATATGTTAACTTGAAGCTATTTCCAGGATCATCAGATACTTTATACCCTTGAATTGATATGAAATTGAATGAATTAATAGATATTCATTGGTTGCCTATGTAATTTCTGTGTAAAATAGAATAATGAAACATGGTTAACTAAGCATATATTTAAGTTTGTAGGCTGTTGTAACTTATTTTTTAAACGCTACCAAGAGGTTATATTTTGGAAGCATGCCCACAAACATGTTTACAACTTTGAAAAATATAGGGATGGGTATGGTTGTAGTAAATCCTGATATATGTATCGTGAGCTCTGTTATGATGCTAAAATGTTGGTGACAGATGGTTTGTAATCATCTACCTTTAGAAGTTATTTTAACTAAAAGTTATAATTGATATATGTGAATGCGACAACTTAAAAGCAATTGTTTCAAAGAACCATGATGTGTACATTTTTGTCTTAAAGGAAAAAAGTTTTCTAAATATAAAAGTACTTCTTTGTATTGGTTGTTAGTTTGCTTGTATGCCATTTGGTCTCCAAACTACTTTTACTCTTTATACTAATCAAGGACACCTGTTAAATTCCCAATAGTTTGAAGCACCTATTACAATTCTTTTTCTTCTATTTTTTTGTTATGTTACAGTCATTGACACTTCCTATAATTGAAATTGAAACAGAAAAGTTCTTAAATGCATATTGAAAGATAGAAACAATTAATGCATTTCATGTGAGTAACACTGTATAAAATTAGGAAATTGTTCTGAGCTAGATAACCCCATGCAGTCTGTGCTGAATAAAGTGTCAGTTTGTTCCAGAAGATAAAGAGACAAATAGAGAACCAAATAAGACATAGAGTTATGATGTTGAATTTACCAAATATGGTAATATCATACCAAATTTTTTCTCAATTTTGATGGACTTACTTTCTTCCTAGAGTCTCAGATCAAAATTTTCAGAATCTATAGCATTTATCTTCTATGGCTATAGATAATGAGAGTCTGACAGATATAATTTAGTCAAGAACAGAAAGGTTTAGAAAACTACTAACTCAAGGTCTAGTGATACAAGAATAAATTATACAGGATCAGTGGATCAATAAAAACGATTACAGGCTTTTTTTTTAGTATTATAGATGCTGTTTTAATATTTTGTTTTCTGTATATGTAAGAAAGCCCTTTGCTTTTTGTCTTGAGCTATCTATAACCTATAATAATTTGGTAGACTCTGCTTTTTGTAACCAAAACTAAACATTTATGAATGACATGCATTCTTTCTGCCTGATCACATCACCCCCTCCTCAATTAAGAATTCAAAAACTATAGTTGAGTATTCTTATTTTTCTTAAAAATGTGCACAGATTAAATAAGAATATGCCCTCCTTTCTATAAAGATATAATTGGAAAAATTAGTTATGCAATCAAGGTCTTGCTTTGAAATGGTGCTTGTTTAATCAGATATTACCAGCCACTTTTAAGACACTAAGGTTGGATTTATGAGTCCAAAGTTCATAATTCTCTCCCTGGAAACTTGACCTGACACATGGTTTACAAGATTCAGTCTCTGGGTAATAAGGGAGGTCAGGAACTTTGGACTATGTCAGGTAACTCAAGAAAGAAATTCACCCAAATCAGCAAGAAATGCAGATGAAAACTGACGGAGTTTCATGATCTTCGATATCTAGCCTCAGGACAGCAAATAATGGAGGGCTTTAAAAGCTTCCTTATGAATACTGTCAGCAAGTTTATGAATGTGCATATGGTAAATTAACTTTCTTGTGTCTAGGTGGAAATCAGACCAAAGTTATTAAAATTAGCCTTGTTTTGTGACTAAGAAAAATGTTTCTTGAAGATTAGTTTTGATCAATGTAGGGAATAATTTGTGTGCTATAGAGAATGCATAGTTTTTCACTGAAGAACAAGCTATCCAATCCTGATTTTATACTTGGAAGTATTTCACAGCCCTCTAAATAACATAGTAATGCAAAAATAATTCTTGTCTATAGGCACACAAATTGTCTGATGAAATAAAAAACTTTTTTAAATGTGCATATTTTTGAGATTCACCTTTACACTCTTTGATACTTTTTCTTAGTTCACTTATTACAAGATAAACAAACTTCCTGAACACAGTGATGGAATGAGAGTTGCAGCAGTTGAAACCGTCAGCCAACCTAGCAGCAAGAGATTTGAAAATCACATTTTCAGAGCCACCCAAGTTATGTAAATATGACTGATTCACTATTGCTTTACAAAACTATTTAGGTTTCACAAGTGTAGCTTCACACCTCGATAAATGTATTTACCACAACACACCCACCATGAAAGTTCTAGTACCATCACCACTATCAAACTGACTTTTCTACCTATTCCTCCCACCCTTTCTCCTTCCCCTCTGCTAATCACCATTGTATTCTCAGAGTTATGAGTTGTTTTTTGAGTTTTGTTAATTTCTTTTGTTTCTTTGTACTTTACATGACTAAAAACAATTCAGTATTTGTCTTTCTTTCTGCCTTATTTTCGCCTAACGAAATCACCTCATGTTCATGCATATTGTTGCAAAAGGCAGGATTACATCCTTTTTGTTTTAAGTAAATGATGTTTTTCTATTAGATGTTTAGCATGTGTCATATCCAAAGAAATCAAGTTCAAATGTCAGTAATCTGTTATTAAATTGAATTAATGAACATCATATACAAAATATCTATTGAGGTATCATTAAATATGTTGTGCAAACTAAGTAAATAATATCTATTCTTTCTAAAAGACAGTCTCAGAAATGAGCTATGAGAATATGAAAACAATATGCATTTTTGCCTATATTCAGATTTTTTAAGAAATCAATTATGTTAAAAATAGAGAGAGCTTATAATCATTTCCATAACATTGAGTTTCTATTGATTTAATACAATTTATGAAGGTCCATAACAATATTTTGACAGTTAATTATTAGAATGTTATTTAATTAATTATAATTTTGCCTATTAATTCACTTTAAAATCTTCTTGTAGTTAAATTCCTTGTAGCTAAAATTTGAAAATAATTTTCCTTTATCTATGAAGACTGAAATCTTAAAAAATATTGTAAATATACTTTGCATAGAAAAAGTGAGATAATGTATTGTTTTTCCTCAGACTTCAATTTTGATTCATAGCTATGTTTACATTAGACAATTTAATTTTAAATCCCTTACAGATAATAGGAATATGTATTTGATCAAGACATTTTAACATACCAATAAAATATCAGCAATTAAAATATCTTATGCTATCAAAAGACTGACAAAAGTAATGATAGAGAAATATATTAATCGTTACACTTTGACAAATCATTTTGTCTTTTACATCAGAACTAGGCTGATTAATGTTCCTCAAATAAGCAAACACAAAGATATAGGTATATCTTGTAATATGATAAAAATAAAAGGTAGTTCAAAAAACACATAATCATAGCCTCTTAACAACAGAAAAGTCATGTAGTCTAATTCATCTCAATGATAAATTGACAGCATCTTTAAGAAATGATCACTGGTTCTCCCTTAAACGTGTCCGTGGCAGGGAGTGTGTTGTGGAGAGAGTGCCTTGATTTGGCAAGTTAGTATTGTCAAAACCCACAAAATACATAAGCTGCTTCTTCTACCTGGCAATTTTTCAGGTATTTTAAGATACATTGCTGTCTTTGTTGATCTGTTCTGCAGATTGAGCCTTTACAGCTTCTCTAACTTGTTCCTCACATGGACTCTCCAAATCACTGGTGAATAATGGTTTTTCAATAATTTCTTTCAGTGGAACATTAGCAACAACATTTAATGCAGCAACTCCAGAATGATAAATACATTACAGGTGAAGAGAAACTTTCCTAGATCTGGAAACAAGACTATTAAAAATGCAGTTGCATGTGAATTTTTTGTTTGTTTTTGAGTTGCAAATTTGTTTACTGCCTATCTTTTTAAATCTGATCTGATGGCCAAATAAAACATTCTTCTGACTACCTAAATCTTATATCCTTCAGAAATGATGTAAAATTTCGAAAATACAAATGCAAAATGTTACATAAGTCCTCCTACTTTTCATCTCATTGGTTTCAGCCCATAATTACAGCTCTTAAGACCTCCACATTTCTGATACACTGGACATCTTCATATACAAATAATGGTCTTCATCTACATAAATTGGTCTCCTTGGCCCCCAACCTCTGCCTAAAAGACCCTTTATAACCCACCCCATCCTGTATATTGTTCCTTAACTCCCTTCAACTAGCTTGCTAATTTTTACTTATTCTTTAGTTCTGACCTTAAAGAAATTACTCCTGGGGGGCCCCAACTAACACTCAAAATGGTTTACTGATAGGCACATGCTCTTATTCACTGAACCACTCCTTGATAACATTCAGTTGATACCTGTGTCCCCCACTAAGCAGAGAGTACAGGTGCCCTCTTAGCTTCTGTTGCAGCCAAGGCAGTCAGGGAAAAGGGGAAATAGTAGTAAACTCACTGCATTGTACTCACTTACTGTAGACTTACAGATATAGATTTACTAAAAAGTATAATACCTTAAACCTAGTTAATGTTATAATGCAATATTCCTTCAATAAAATCAATTAAAATTTTCAAATAAGTCAAAAATATTCTAAAACATTTCATTAACCTTTTTAAGAATCTTGTTTATTCTATTTCCTTTAGATGAATTTCGTAACACATTTTGCCCAAGGTGATCATAAAATTACAATATACTGCATATAGAATTTTTTGGTAGCACTGCTTGAAAGTGCATGCAACTATGGAATTAGATGTAGTGAAAAGTATATAAATATCAGGACCAGTTAAACTTTTACCAGCTACATAATCTTATAATAGTTATAATTTCTTAATCTATAGGAGAAAATTACGAAAACACTATGACAGGTACTTTCAGTAATTAAATAAAAATACATTATAAATCTCACCACCTACATCACCTCCCTGACCAAACTCAATAATAACAAAATCATTTACTCTAAAATTTTGCTCTGGGAATTTAAAGACTGTCAATATCAAAATTATCCTAATTTCCAGAAGCAATCATTAACAAAATTTTAAAAACATAACCCCATTTCAGACTTCTGATTTCTCTCTCACTTTCTTTGATTCCTGAAAGATTACAAATATATGTACAATTTCATCTAGGTTATGGCACCACAAAAATAATTTGCCTTCATCTGGGACTTTAGATCAACTTAAAGATGGTGATTGTACCTCTTACTTTCAGTGTCTTCTATGCAGTCTAGCCCTGAGTTAGAAGAGTGATCTCTTTAAGAGAAAAGAACAAAGGAAAAGTAGTTGTACAGTTCTGCCTGCTCTCTTAAATCTAATATCAGATTCGGTTCCCCAACCATTTGCCCCACCTTCGTCTTTGTTCCTTCTTATTACTCCAAAGCCTACAAATATGCTGTCATTTAGCGTTTTTCAGAATCCCCAAGTTGTTCTTGGGATTCCTGAGGCTATTCTCAGATAAATGCAAAAACAAAACAAACATTTTTTCAAAATTTATATTCCCCTTTGTAAAAGTCAAACATTTCTTTCACTATTTGAGCTTAACAAAAATATCTCTATACTAATATAGTGATATACTTGATGACTCCCTATTTTTCAGCCTCAGGATATTTTTCACAACTGCAGTTTATATTGTGCTTTAGAATTCTCTTTAATCATTCATTCTACTTCCTTCTAGAATGTTAATCGCATATTGTTTTGCATAAAAGTTGGGGAAAGTGCACAAAGCATAAATGTATAGTTCAATGAATTCTCATTAAATGAACACATCCATATAACCAATTCTGATATCAGGAGGAGTTACCCTTCCAGCATCTAAAATGTCTTTTTCAGTCACTGTTCTGCCTACCAAAGTAACCACTATCCTTACTTCTAATACTTCAGACAGCTTCCTGTGTTTTTTACTTTATATGTATGTACATACATATATACTGTGTTTTCTTTCCTATCTGGCTTCTTTAATTCAACCTATTTATAACATTTATTCATAGTGTTGCACAATAATTTTTTCATTCTCATTTCTGTATAGTATTCTATAATATACATATACCAATCATACCTATCCATCCTCTCACTGATAGCATTTAAATTGTTTCCAATTTGGGGTTATTTCAAATAGTGCTGACATGAGCATCTATATGGATTTCTTGTGGGAAAAGTAAGGATGAAATTTTGTTAGAAGTATGCTTAGGAAAGAAATTTCCAGGTCATAGGTTATGCATGTTTGCAGATTAGATAGATAGTACCAAACCATTTTCCCAAATAGTTGCCCCACTTTACACACTTACCTGCAATATCCATTAGGGCTAAGAGGATATATATTCCTTAGTCTCTTTACTTTTAATCTGTGTCTCATTATTTAAAGTGAGTTTCTTGGACACAACATTGGTTAGGTTTATTTTAAACGACTCTGACAGTCTCTGCTTTCTGGTTGGTAAACTTATGTCACTCAAACTTTAAAGTAATTAGATATGTTTTAAGAGCTACCATATTTGCAAATATTTCTGTTGTTTTTGTTCTTTGTGTCTTTTTGTGTCTTCTACTATTTGTCTTTTCTGACTTTCATTAGGCATTTTGTGTGATTTATTTTTCTCTCCTCTCTGAACACATCAATTATAATTTTAAAAATGTGGTTGTCATTGTTTCCAATACACATTTCACACTAATCTAAGCCCACTTTCCAATGACACTGTACCACTTCATAGCTAATACATGTACTTTATAATAGAGTATTCCCAATTCTCTTTCTGATATGACATTAATATTCTTTTAATCTGTCCACAAGCTATAATCACCACTATTATCACTGTTGCCATTATTATTTTTGAACAAATTGGCTTGCTAGACTGCTCAAACATAAAAAGGTTATACTTTATCTACATTTATTCCTTCTCTAACATCTCTCCTTTCTTCATGCATATCTGTTTCTGACCTATATAATTTTCCTTCTCTCTTACGACCTTGTTTTAACATTTCTTGAAAGATCAGTTTATTGAGTATAGATTCCCTCAATTTTTATCTTTCTGAAAAGTTTTTATTTCTTCCCTTTGAAGGATAATTTCGCTGGAATTCTAGGATGGTGTTTTTTTATTTTAATACTTTCTAATGTTTTTGGCTAAGTTACTTCTATTCCATTTAAAATAAAACAATAATAAGCAACTAACATAATGGATATATTTCCCTAATATTCACAGAATAATTATTAACATTTACTGAGAACTGATGATTTGCGAGAACTGCTTCCATAGGCTTCATGTGTGTCTGCTCATTAATTCTCACAACAATGCTGGCAGGTAGTTATGATTATTATTATAGATGGGGAATTAAGATTTTAAGTAAATTGCCATATTATCACCCAAGTATGGGGTAGTGTGCTATCTTGCTGTGATACCCCCGATTCAATGTTTCCTGGTACATTTGACTATATCAAATACACAGCAAGTGTGGGCCTTTGACAAAGCATCTTCTTTTCATTATTAAAATATCTTTGATAATATTGCTGTATCCTGTCTCACCAAAACCCAAATAACAACCTGAAAGCCCTAGCAGCAGCTCTGTTCTTGAATTCAGTCCTATAATGCTTACCTCCTCCTCTTAAGTCCTGAGTTGAGGGCACCCCAAGTGACTGTTTGCTATCAGGACTGTGAGTGTGCCTCACTCCCTCTAAGAAACATATTCCCTGAACTGAAGGATATTTAACTTTCAGGAAGCCTGGAATCCTGGCTTCCACGGACTCCACAGCAAGTTGTCTTCATGTGCTCTACTGCCCCACCACTTTGTGTGCTCAGCATCTCCATCACTTGGAATCTTATTAGAAAAGCAGAATCTCAGGCTCCATCCACACTGACTTCATTTGATGAAGATTCATAAATAATTGGAGTGCTTGTTAAATTTTGAGAAACACTCTAATATTTAAGCAGCTCTTCAGCGGTCCCTTGGAGCTCCGGACACTGACAGCAGTAGTTCCAAGAATATGGGTGTTGGATAGCAGTTAGCAACAGTTTTTACTGTGTGCCACAATGCACATCATTTTTTACAGAAATGGCTAGTGTCTGGATTTTTTAAAATTAGATACATGCAGTAATGCAACAATATACTTTGTATGCTATAAAATATACACAAGGCAGAAAGGAAAAGGATGATGAATGATAATAACAATGTTTTAAGTTAATTTTAAGGACACTAAATATTTAGCTTCCACTAAAATTACTGAGAATAATCAATGAGTGCTATGCTGCTTATTTTATGTTTTTGTATTTATTATACATGTATTTTTTTATTTCATATTGCTCTGTGCTTTTTAGAATATTGAATTCTCACCTCAGTCTGTGTGTTTCACACCACAGTCACAGTGTCCTTTGGCATCACCTTTTTAAAACTGTCCTCCCCTTGTCCCACCTCCCCACTACTCACCATGGCCACAGTTTTGCATCTGAGGAATTTTGAAAATGTTTGTGTGCATATATATACATATATATGTATAGATGTGTATATATATATATATATATCTCACATGAGTGAAACCATTCTATGCTTCTCTTTCTTGTTCTCTCACTTAGCACAATCACTTCCATTTCTATCTAGGTTGTTGCAAAAGGCACAAATCTATCTTTTTAATAGCTGCATAGAACTCCATTGAGTACATATATCACAGCTTCTTTATCTAGTCATCTTTTGACGAGCATTTGGATTGTTTGCATGTCTTGGCTATTGTGAACTATGCTGCTATAAACATATGGGTGCAAAATTTTTTTTGGGGGGGTTACAGTTTTTGTGTTCTTTGTGTAAATGCCTAGCAGTGAGATTGCTGGATCAAATGGTAGATCTATCTTTGTTTAAGGAATCCCTTTACTGTTTTCCAAAGAGTTTGCTCTGATTTACATATTCACCAAATACATAACAGGGTTCCTTTTTCCCTACATCCTCTTCAACACTTCTTGTTTCTAGATTTTTTGATATAGCCCATCCTCACTGGTGTGAAGTAATTTCTCATTGTGATTTTCATTTGCATTTCTCTGATGATAAAGGACGTAGAGCATTTTTTTCATGTGTTATACGTCATCTGTGTGTCTTCTCTAGAGAAGTATTTATTTAGGTCTTTTGATTTTTCGAGTGGGTCAATGGTCTTTTTGTTGTTGAGCTGTGTGAGTTCTTTATATATTTTAGAGATTAGTCTCATTACTAGAGTATGCTATGCAAATGTTTTCTATTCAGTAGGCACCTTTTTGTTTAGTAATGGTTTCTTTCATTTTGCAGAAACTTTAGCTTGTAGTTTCAGTTTTCTAGTTTTACTTTAATTTCCTTTGCCTTAGGTGTTACTACCCCCAAAGACATCTGAGGTCGACATCATGGAGGGTTTTTCTTACATTCCCATCTGTTTGTTATGTTTTCAGATTTTTTATCCAAGTATTTGATGCATTTTAAGTTATTTTTGTATACAGTGCCAACAAATTATCTTTATTATTTTACAGTCATCTGTCTAATTTTCCCAGCATCATTTGCTGAACAGACTTCCCTTCCTCCATTGTATGTTCCTGGGTCCTTTTCATAAATTAGGTGCCCATAGAAGTTTGGTTTTATTTATGGGCTCTCCATTTTATTCCACTTATCCGTTTGTCTGTTTTTATTCCCATACCATATTGTTTTGGTAGTAACTGGTCTGGAGTATAGAATGAAACTGGGGGGTATGATTCCTCCATTTTTCTTCTTCTTTTTTTTGTTCATAACTTCAACTATTCAAGGGAATTTTTTGTTCCATAAAAGCTTCAGTATTGTTTGTTCAATTTTCTTGAAAAAGGTCCCTGGAATTGTGATGGGAATGCATTAAATCTGTGTATTGCTTTGGGTGAGATGGGCATTTTAACAATATTTATTTATTATTTGCTAATAAGACTAGTATGAAAAATAAAATTATGTTTTGCATTTTTTAATTCCTGCTTAACTTTCTCATATAGTCATTTAAAGGTATGATTATAAACTGAAGCTATTTCTATACTTAATTTTAATGACTGTCATATCTGAAATATGTAAATAAATATATAACAGATACAATGTACAATATGTGTGATATGATGTAAAATAATAATAGATATAAATCTATATTTTAAGCACTTTATTTTGAGCAGTTATTTCAAAATTAATTACATTATTAGTATATTTAGGCTGTAATATATCCAATGGAAAACACTACTTGGAGAGTGTGAAATTTACCTTTATTGTTTTGCATATTTTGTATTATTAGTGCTATCTTTAATGTGAGGTCTGTTTATATACAATTTTTCAAGTCACTTGCTGATTTTATATATCTGCAAATCTATCTGATAAAGCATTTGTAAACTGGTATTTCTAGGATGCTGAAACCAGTGAACCAGAATGGATCCCATCTCTTTCTCCAGGTCGGGAAGTTCCTGTACTTTCCTTCTAGTTTATGTCACAGAGTGTGTGATACACAATCACCTGTAAAATGCACCAGTGGGCTTGATGGTGTCCCTTCACACATTTATAACAGTGATATTTAATGTATTCCCTGTTTTCTCTAAAAGGTAAGTATATATGGAAGCTTTGATAGTTTCCTTTACCTCCCAACACCTATTCATTTTGGAGATACAGGGAAGTCTCCAAATGTTAGAAGACAAGAATGGCAATGAGGACTGAGCCAAACCAAAATTGAGGTGGGGAGTCGGGCAATCTGCATTAGCAGCAGGAATGTGGAGCACCTCAGATAAAGAAGTGAACAAAGGAAGCAGACATGGAACACAACTCAAGGACAAGTTCGTAGGAAGTTTTTTCCCATTCATCTGGGAAGAAATTTTGGAAACATGGTTAGTACGAATGGAAGAGGAAGGAGCCAGATAATAGACTATAGATTAGGCAAGGAAAATAATAGAAAAAACTCCAGAATCAAGATATAAGAAATTCCAACAGCCTGAGAATATTATAGGAGCAAATGAAAGAACTGCCATGTGATCTATCAGTAAGAACATATCAAGTCTAAGGCTTCATGTAGAGAGTCCATAAATATAATCTTTCTTTATCTGAAGAAAGATAAGATTTGAATCAGTTGACAGATAACAAGAATTAATTGACCATCTGTATGATAGAACTACTATGTCCTATTTTCCTCTAGAAACTTCAAACCTGATTAGGAAGAAAGGCAAACATACAGAAAAAGTGAAATAATCTGTTACTATATAATACTGCTTATAATTTATCAAGCCTCTACTTTGGGCCTACACATGTATTAGCTGCTTTATAACATAATCACATATACAGCAACTTAGTCAGTACATGTTGTTATCTTTTTAGGTGATTGGAGTTCAAAGAGGTTAAGCAACCTCCCAAGGTCATATCCACACCAGTACTAACTGGCAAATCTGATAAGTGAATTCAGAAAGCAGATTGTGTCCTTGCTCATATACCACAGTACATAGGATACTGATATAAAATACCCCCTACACAAGTGAAATAGAAAGCAAAAGCTTTAGAAATTTTAATATTGAGGTTTTTTTAATATTATTAAAGAATATGATTATTATGTGCTAAGAAGAAACCCCCTAATATTTATAAACAGAATCATCACTATTCTTTTATGATCTTGCTTTTTCTGGGACACATCTTGCCAGCATAGATGATATACTGAAGAGCCAGAAACTGTTGGGTCAATTTTGGGTTTACTGTGAACCCCTGGATTCAATGACTACCTCGTTTATGTCCCAATGTGAGCAAAGATAAAATTAACAGTGTATGACTAATGTTATCATAAATTCCCAGCCACTACTGAGCTATTTGCAAGCTGCTTGTCTATATATTGGGTTTACTCATCCCAACTCCCTTTCTTATTATCCACCACCAACTATTTCTTTATGACTCTGTGCTTCACCATGAGAGAAACACAGCAAACTGGAACAAATTCATGAGGTTTGCCTCTGCACTCCAGATGGTTGATTTGTGCCAGATTTGAGAAATCCAGTAAAGCAGTGGATGCATGCTGCTAAATATCTGTTTAATCTTGCCCCTACAGAATGACCTTGAGAATTTCATCTCAAAACCAATAATAATTTACATAGTATTCAATCAAAGAGAAAGAAGTTTTCATACTACCAATTAGTTTATGCTCTTGAACCTCAATAATAAGCAAAA
Organism: Solenodon paradoxus; assembly: GCA_004363575.1. Classification (NCBI taxonomy): domain Eukaryota; kingdom Metazoa; phylum Chordata; class Mammalia; order Eulipotyphla; family Solenodontidae; genus Solenodon; species Solenodon paradoxus. Next base: position 291,996 of record RJWH01001118.1, read on the forward strand.
TTAAATTATGAAAGCAACATCTCTAGAATAAAAAGACAACATATGGTGAGATGTTTAGACTTTGTATAATATTGATCTTGGTGCTTTAGCTCAGTGGCACTACCCAGTTAATTTTTAAGAAGCTGCATTAATAGCAGTTTTTAAAGAGATGTTTAAAATCATTCCAGATATATTTTATCCCATTTGAAAACTATACTTTTGCCTATTGAGGGTGTTTTTATAATAAGCAAATAATCTGAAACTGATATAATAAATAATTTAAAAATTAAATAGATTAGCCCAAAAAGAAAACAGATGGGAAAATCCTTCTTCAGGCATATACGTCACTTTCATTCACCTCAATCTCCATGCAAACCACTGTCCTCTTTAATGTCCAAGCCTGCCTTTTTTTTGTCTTAGACCTTCATACTCCTTTCTACATTGGCAGTAGTTGTTTCAGTCTGTTTCCTCTTTGCAAGTTTTATTTTCAGCCTCATTCATGAGAGTCAAGGGCCCATTAGTGCAGCTTCTGTAGGAACTCTGCAAGTTCTTGCACATAGCATGATCACACTGGCTAAGGACTGTTTATCTGAATTGCTTACTTTTCAAGGAGTAGGGATTTTTAATATCTATCTCTACATTTAAGATCTGATACAAATTGTTATTACACACGATAGATAAATGAATGAATAGCATAAGAAAAGAAAAGTAGATTGGTTCCTTTTTGCTGTCACTTGTCCTCTAGGGGTTGAAGATAAGATTATTGGTTTCAGGGAAAAAGAATATATGTATACACATACATACACACACACACACACACACACACACACACACACATAGATGCCCAGCTAAATCTGACCTTCAGATAAACAATAATTATTTCAGCATAAGTATGTATTTTAAAATATTGCATGGGCATCTTGAATTGATTTGGCAACCCTACAAGTATATAGAAACAGATTTCAGATCAACTTAATTTAAAAAGTTAAAAGACTTCTAGAACTTTTCAAGGAATCAAATAGCCAGAACCTATTGGTTGAGAATGGATGGATGTCAGAGGACCTTTGAATAGATCTGTGTATCTGGTAAATACTTTGTTGTCCCTTTCTAATTACGTGGTATATTTTGATAAAATTGGCAAGTAATTATACCTAAGCATTGAGAGTGAATATATTACATACAAGTTTTACACTCTATGTAGGACTTGCCAAGTAAGTGCTAGCCTATGAAAAGTGAAATGAATAAAATGAATATTTTAATCAACTGGCATAGGCTTTCTATATAAGATTCCAGCACAACACTGTTATTCTACCAGCATTTATAAAGTTGTCATCACCGTGAAAGCATAATTCTAGGAGCACTGAACTCCTTTAATACAAGTCCTCTATTATACCCACTTACAAAAGGAAACCAGAAGAGAGGCATAAATAATTTGTTCAGTTACCCAACTAGATAATGAAATATACAGAATTAAAATCCAAGGGTTCAGTCTTCAAAGCAAACCTTCTTGGTGACAGTGATATGTAAATTATAAAGCTATCTACAGGAAATTTCTTGTTATTGAAAACTCATAAATTTTGCTTCTTCCAATACATTTTAGTTGAAATAGGGTTGTTAGAGAAAATATGGGAGACTCAGTCAAATCTGATTTTCTGATAAATGACATTTTTAGTATATATCATTTAATATTTGAGATGTTTATTCTAAAATATTTTCTTTGCTTATTTAAAATTCAAATTCAACTCTGTTTCTCTATTTTAATTTGTTAAATCTGACAACTCTCAAATTAAAAAGAAATTTATGGGCACTCGCTTATAGAGTAGTGGTTAAGTCAACCACTTCTCAAGGAACCAATGCTTAGTTATAGGGAAAATTAGAGTACTTGTTTATTTTAACTAAATAATTCATAAACCACTTACCTTTATCTTGTATGCATACGGTAGAGTTATATGTATTCTGGGAATAAATGATAGATTTTCTCAAGGATATGAACCCAGGTCCAATATCTTCTTTTCAACTTGTGTTTTTTACATGGTACTATACTATATTCCTTTAACAGTAATGCACAAATCAGCTGACAAACCAAAAATAAATTATAAGTCAAAAATAACTTTTCCCTTCTTAATTGTCTGAGAATTCACCCACATTTCTGGTATTGGTACAATATAGGAATATAGCAATCAATAGGACTAGAAAAGAAAAGACATGAGCATACCCTGGTGGGGTAGCAGTTAAGTCAGTTGCCTCTGAAGGAGCACATGCCATACAGACCCTAAGTTCAAATCCCTGGTCTGAAAGGGAAACATCACTGTGAACAACAAAATAAAAATAAATAAAATGCTTTTTCATCCTTTCTCTTCCTGCCTGCCTGCCTACTTGTCTTTATTCATTCCTGTAACTTTGTTTTAAAAAAAACAAAAATTTTTAAAAATTAAATTGGTGTACAAATATGAATTTTAATATCTTGCTCTGTGATATTTTCTTACATGTAGTTGTCTCAACTAAATAGCATTTCTACCAATTAGAGTACAGATTTTTTTGATTGACAGTAGATGTCATACTTGTCTTCGGAATGTCAATTAAAAACCTTTGCCTTGCCAAATGTTATAAAAAGGCATTATGAATCTCTATCATTAATGGACTTTAGCTATATATAACCTCAAAACATAATTATTGTTTGAATTAAATAAGATTTATAACATTGGATTAATCTATAACTTTGCTATTTAATTTAAACATTAGGCTGTTAGGCTTCAATTTGGATTTTAAATAAACTTTAATTTCAGAATACTTTTCAATTTATCAATATGTTGAAAGCATATGAGGATTCTCAAATATTCCAGTTTTTTTCCCATCATTAATGCTACTATGGTGTATGTTCACAACTAATGAACTAATATTAATACATTAACAATTCCTGTCAATACTTTCTTAAGAGTTATTCTTTATCCAATAGCCTTTTTCTGTTCCAGAATGCCATCCAGGATAACAGATAGTGACACAGTTCCTTAGATTTACCTTGGTTGTGACACTTTTAAAGATTTTCCTTGTTTTTGATAGCCTGAAGAATTTTGAGGTGCATAGGTTGGACATTTTGTAGAATGTTCTCCAATTTGGATTTTCCAAACGTTTTTCACATAGTTGTAATGGGATTATAAGATTTGCTGAGAAACACTTCAGAGGCAAATTTCTCTTCTCATCACATCATCTCAAAAGCAAGTACTACTAAGATCACTCATCATTGCTAATCTTGTAAAAGTATTTATCAGTTTTCTCTGAGGATTGTTATTTTGTTTTTCCATTTCCATTAGAAGAAAGTCACCAAGTGTACTCCACATTTAAGGGATAAGGAGATGAGGTTTGTTACAGAGTACATATTTATGTCTCTCCAAAATTCACATTTCGAAGTCCTGCTTCCCATCAAAATATGATTAGGTGCTTGGGGGAAGTGTTAGGTCATGGTCGCAGCCCTCGTGAATGGAATTCAAAAAGAGATCACATGATTGCTCTTATAAAAGAGATCACACAGATCTCCCTAGTCCCTTCTACCATGTGATGATAAAATGAGAATCTGCAACTCTGTTGGGCGCTTCCCCAACAGTACTGCCACGTTGGTCTCACATTTCCAGTCTCCAGAGCTGGAAGAAATAAATGCACTATTTATAAGATACAAAGTCTATGGCATTTTGTTATAGCAGCCCACATACACTAAGACAAGGGGGAAGAATATCTACATAAATTATTTGTAATTCTTCTAAAAAGATTTGTCTGTTCTCCCCTTTCATACATTTACTTATTATTCATTTACTCAGTTTGCATATGTAGACATGGGTTAATGGATCTTTATCTTATACTTTGGGTTATAACTCAGTACTGTGTTATTTATTTTATTGCTCAATTTTTCTAGCTTTGGCATTGAGAATTTTGAGTCCTGTGTCCCTTGAACAAATCCCTATAATTTTATCAAGAATTTTCTTTTTTTTAGTTAATTTATTTTATTTTATTAGTATTTTTTTACAATTCTATATAAGTTCCTGGAGAAGATGTTCACAACTTCATTCATGTGTGTATCACACCAGCGTTCTAGTGCCGTTCACTGCACCATTTTACCCACTCCCCAACTCTGGTTACCAGAGTCCAAAAACTTTGCTGCATTCTGTTAGTTCATTTGTTTGGTTTCTAGATATTCCATATGTGAGTGAAACCATCAGGTATTTTTGTCTTTCTGTCTTATTTCACCTAGCCTAATCAACTCAAGTTCCATCTACATGGTCGCAAACAGCAAGAGTTCATCTTTCACATAGCTGAGTAGAATAACATTGAGTATATATACCACCTCCTTATCTAGTCATCCATTAACGAGCACTGAGGTTTAGTCCATGTCTAAACTATTGTGAATTATGCTGCTATGAATATAGGGTGCAAATAAATCTTAAGATTAGTGTTTTTATATTCTTTGGATGTATTCCTAGAAATCGTTGGATCAAATTGAGCACTTTCTTATGTTCTGAAACAAAAAGCTCCAAAATCAAATTGCTCTACATTTGCCATTGGAACTTTTTCATTTGGAACATATATTCTTTTAACACATTCCTATAGTTGTCCTTTTTTTCTTTTTTCCTCAGCACTTTTTGACATGAAAAGATGATCCAGGCTCATCTTATATATCTCCTGCTATGAGCCTCAAAATTAGCCATTTCTCCAAGGTGGTCTAATTCCTTTTATTAGTATGTGATATTAGAAACCAAGATCTGAGTGTTAGGTGTACTTGTTATAGGTGTATAATTGCCTCTAGTCTCTCAAAAGGTAGTGCTAAGTCATAACTTGTAAATACACATATAATGATATCTGTATTAAGATAAACATGAGTTCAGAGTAAAATCTATTGATTTTTATCAAAGACTACATCATTCAGTGCAAACTCTCCCCCTTCATTTGTCTGTAACCTTCCACTTCAACACTGAGACACCTGGCTCCCATCATCTACTATCCACTCATTTCTTTGTTTAGTCCCATCACAGATGTATAGTGGTTTCAAAACTGTTAATCCATAATCCCAGATACATAAAGTTCCTAGACTTACAGTTCCCACTCACTTACAGAGGTTTTTATACTGACAATTTTCTCCAACCCCTTCAATGAGGTTGTAGCATATATTATGAACAGATTTTTTTTTTATCACAGTCTGCATTTCCTTTTCATCTTCAATATCCTAATTGATGTTTTCATTATGTATTTAATTAAGGTTAATTCTTTGTGATCTAAGATTCTCTGGATTTTGACAAATGTGCACTGCCATGTATCCAGTTGTTCAACCTAACATATCCCTTGTGCTTTACCTGTTCAACCCTCCCTAGTTTCCTCAAGCCTCTGAAACCATCATCTATTTATTGTTTCTGTAGTTTAGTTTTCTAGAATGTCATAAAGTATGTAGTCTTATCATACTTATTGCTCTTAGTTAGCAATAGGCATTTAGGATGCATCCATGTTTTGTGGTGACTTGATAGTTCATTTCATTTTATTGCTGAAGAGTATTCCGTTTTATAGATATAGTACTGTTTATCTATTCACCTATTAAAAGACATCTTGTTTGCTTTAAGCTTTTAGCACCACAAATGAAGTCACATGTGAAGGATTTTATGTAGACATGCATTTTCAAATCACTCAATAAATATATAGCAGTACCACTGCTAGAAAATGTAATATGAAAACATTTAGTTTTTTAAGAAACTATCAAATTGTCTTCCAAAATGGATTTACCAATTTGTATTTCTGCTAGCAATGGATGAAGGTCCCCATTTTTCTGTATCCTCCTCAGCTGTTGATATTGTCCACTTTCAAAATCTCTTAAAGAGCCAGTTTTCTGATATATTTCCCAGGTTTTTGTTAATCTAAAAAGGCATTATTTATGAAGCGCCACTTTTCTGAATATGGAATTATAATTTAGAAGCATGCACTTTCAAGTCTTTAAAGATTTCCTTATACTCTCTTCTTGATTACATGGTATCTTAACGAAAGTCTGATGATAACTTATCCTCACCAACCCACTGGTCAACTTCCTAAAGATTTTCTCTCTGTTTTTTTTTTTTTTTTGTTGTTGTTGTTGTTGTTGTTGTTGTTGTTCCTTTAATTAAATGTGAAATATCTGAGGGTTTTCTTTTTTAAACATTTTTATGTTTTTTGAGCTACTTGTAATTGTAGCTTGGTGTCTGTCATTAATTTTGGGAAGTAATTGACCATTAGCAGTGCAAATGTTCCTTCTGCCCTATTCACTTTATTATTATTCTGGTGTCCCAAATATGTATATGTGTATATACATGTAAAAAGCCCTCCATGTTCCTGGACATTGTTTTGTTACTTCTGTTCATTTTTTCTCTTTTTTTCTTTACATTTTGAGAAGTTACTGTTCACCTAATTTTAACATCACTGTTTCCTTCCTCAGCCATGTTAGCATTTCTATGGACCTAATTCAAGGAATTCTTTTTTTGTTACTCTATTTTTTTTATTCCTATAATCTTTTTGATTATATCTGTTATTTTTCTTTTTTCAGTTTATAATGACCATATTCTTACATATTATCTAGTTTTTCCACTAGATCCTTTATATCAATCATACTTATTTTAACTTCCTTGTCTGATAATTCCAACATCTGCATCATATCTTAGGTTCTCATGCTTTCATGCCTATACACAGCTCTAACCAGCAATCTCCAGTTATGTTTTCATTTTCATTTATGATTTAACAAAGCTCTGACTGTGATAAATGCAAATAAAAGACATAATTAGATAGTGAATGGCCTATATCAAAAAGACTGGTAATAGCACGTGTTAGAGGGGGTGGAGAAAAAGAAACCCTCCTACACTATTGGTGAGAATGTAATTGGTGCAACCTCTTCAGAAAACAGCATAGCAATTCTTCAAACAAAGATGGATCTGTCTTTTGATCCAGTAAACCTACTCTTAGGAATATACCCAGAGGAGACAAAAGCTCTAATCAGAAAAAAAATATCTATTCCCTGGTGTTCATAACAGCACAGTTTATAATAGCCAAGATGTGGGAGCAAACTAAATATCCAAGAACAAATGACTGAATAAAGAAGCTCATATATGATCCATGGAATTCTATGCAGCTACCAAAACATATGAAATTGTGCTCTTTGCAATAATCTGAATGGAATTGGTTGGGATCATGCTAAGTAAAATGAGTCAGAAAGAAAAATAGAAATACAGGATGGTTTCACTCACATGTGGAATATAATAGAATGAAACAAGGAAACAGATAAACCCTAGAAAAAACTCACAGGATACAGGATGATGGCTGCCAGAGTGGGTGGGAAGGGAGAGGGAAAGAAAGAAGGGAAAGGATGGTGGGAAAGGACACTGGAATTCTGGTGGAGGGTGTGGTGTGAGATGCAGTTTAAATATCCTAAAATGAAATAGCATTATGAACAGATGAAATAGTAAATACTACTATTTTTAAAGAAAGCAAATCAATGGTGGTTGGAAGAAAAGAGGGAGGGTAGGTGAGCTAACTGGTTAAAATGAATTAATTGTATATTGAAGGAGAAGCTGAAGTAGTGGTAAACTTAATTTGTTATATGCAGATGTTGATTTACTATGCTGTGTACTTTAAACCTAAATAATGTTATTATGCAATATTCCTTCAATAAAATTAATTTAAAAAAAATTTCTGGGTGTGCCCTGGTGTAGTAGGGGTTGAGTTCAGTCCACATACATCCCAAGGTCCTAGGATATGTCCTAGGACTGGTAAGAACAAGCTGATGAAAAATAAAATAAATAGGATGCTTCTTTTGCCTCTGTCTTTCTCCCTGCCTCTATTTGTCTTTGTTCATGCCTGCACCTTTCCTTTAAAACAAAAAGATCTGATTATTCCCTTTCCAAATAATTTCTTACAAGTCCCTTACATACTTTACTTCATATTACAGCTTAACTTCATAATGTTCTAGCTGCAAGATTTTTACATCATGCACATTCATTTGACATGATCATATGAATCCAGTCAGTCAGGGGACAAAAAGAACACTAGCATTTGAACAGCAAAAATTAATATGAGGAATTGTCAACCACTAAAAAAGCAGTTACTAAAAGGAGTGAACAAGGAAGCCAAGAGGTGCAGAAAGTAGCCACTATCTTCATAGGAGTTAAGTGAGGAGAGAATTTAATGCAAGGTAGATACTCAAGCCCAAGATTCAGATATATGAGTAGAGGACATGTCATCTCATGCAAACATGCAGTTCTTTAATATGAAATAAATTTGCTAAGGTCACAAATGAAGCTTAATTATGAGAGCCCTGAATTGAGTACCACTGATCATCCACAAATTTCTTCCCACTACCCTCAAGCACATATCACATAATTGCACAGCCTACCTCACACAAAAGAGAACATTGGAAGAATGAAGGAAAGTCCCTTCTTCCTACCCTTTCCTTGAAGAGTCCCCCCAATATTACCCAAAACAGAAAATAGAAATGCTTACAGAGTCCATCTCCAATATAACACATCAGAATAAAGACGACTGGACTTAGAGGTAAAAGTCAAGAGATTAATAACTGGCACAGTAATCATTCTTTTGATTCTATAATGGGGTATTTATATATAATTTTTCATTTGGGGTATGGGGATACTCATAAAATTATGATATATAGAAATATCTCATCATATCTATTTGAAAATGAATGCATTTTTTGTCCCTCAAATTTATTCTGGACAATTACAGGTAAATCCAAAGTCTCAGAAAGTATGATATAAACAAATACTTATATTTTAATTATCTGTCAATTCATTTCCAGGATATACGAACCCCAGAATTTGTGATTCAAATAATTTCAAATAATTGTGATTAAAATGATTTTAAACTGTATAGCGTCAAAAACTGTTTCTTTCCTATGCTTGTATAGGAGCAGAAAAAACTGGCATTTAAATTCTTACTATTCAAATAATATAACTTATTTAACATTTGCCAGAGCATTATTGTACTTTAGAAAAATTTTGAAGTATTTTAATAAATACTATTTTACTAAATATTTTGTTAATTATGATGAATAGTTTTCAGCAAAGGAAACATTTTTATACATAATGCGAATTTTATACATAAATACAAATTTCATTTAAAAATCAAGGTAGAATCCTCCAATTCTTCATTTATAAAAATCATTATTAAATGAAAAAAAAATACTCATGTAAGGAGCAGCAAGAAATAGGAAGGTGCTATGTGGACATTCCCAAACATTCGATATACATCTTACTTTTATAACTGATACACACTACAATTAATTAACAGTAAAGACTCTTCACACCACAATCATAAATCTCAAGGTAGAGCAGTAGGATGATTTCTGAAACAACTGGAAAGCCTGCATACATGAAAATGTTTTCAAGTATATGCTCACTGCTGCCTACTAACCTTTTGGAAAGGGCTTGTCTGAATGTTTCATGGACAACATTTACAAAAGCAGCTGCTCCTTTAATCTGAGACATTATGATATAGTCTTACCAAATCAGAATTTTTATTAGACCATAATAAACATCAGAATTGCCATATTCAAGAGGAATATTTTCATATTATAAAATCTCCCTAAAAAGTAACCCAGAAAACTATCATTTAGGAAATCAAAAAAATTAAGGTGTTGAATCAGACACTACTCTTGCAGTGTGAGCAGTGATCTGAAATCTAAAAGTCTGAATAATGGCTGATCTTGCATTATAGTTTCACAAAAGTCACCAGTTTTTTTTTTTTTTTAATTTCGTGAAACACAATAAAAGATATCCTTAAGGTATATATTTTTATTTACAAATAGTACCACAGCACACCACTAATCAGAAAGGCTTATGGTGCTTGTTTTAGGCTATAATGAAAGTCTTAATGTCTATTATGAATACAAATACTGGAAAGCATAAGCACTGGTGACACATAATTAGATTTAAGGTTTCTGAGTAGAAGTCATATTCAATTATTTAAGAGCATTTATAAGTAAATTTATAAATTATTGCAGCATAACATTACAAGATTCAAAAAGAAGCAAAATCAATATTTATCTACAGATGAATAAGAAAAACAAGCCAACCTAAGGAATAGGAGAAAATGTTTGCAAACCACATACCTGATAAGGGGTTACTACCCAAAATATAAGAAGGAACTCACACAGATCAGTAACAAAAATTCAGTTGCTCAATTTTTTTAAATGGGCAAAGGACCTGAATAGACATACTTCCAAAGAAAACATATAAATGGCCAAGAGGTACATAAAAAGATGCTCAACATCATTGAGCATCAGGGAGGTAAAAATTGTAACCACAAGGAAACTATCTCACACCTGTTAGGATGGCTATTATCAAAAAGCTAAGACATAACTGTTGAAGAGGGTGTGGAAACATAAATTGGTATACTCATTATGAAAATGTATGGAGGTTCCTTAATAAATTAAAAATAGATCCAGCAATCTTATTTCTAAGTATATAGCCAAAGGAAGTAAAATCATTATTCCAAAAAAGGTATTTACTTCCATTCATTACAGTATTATTCACAATAGCCATGATGTGGAAACACACTATCAATAAATGAATAAATTAAGAAAAAAGCAGAATATTATTCAGCCATAAAAGAGAAGACAATACTGCCATTTATGACAACCTGGAAAGCATTATACTAAATGAAGTAATCTAGTCTGAAAGACAAATACTATACTCCCTCATATGTAGACTATTAAAAAAAATTAAATCCTAAGTGATACAATGACTGTAGAATGGCATAGTCAGAGACTGGCACATGGGGGAATGGGTGATGTTAGCCAAGTACACAAGTTTTCAGGTATAAGATGGATGATTCTAGGGATGTAGCATACACATGCTGGTTATAGTTAATAATATAGAATTGTATGACTTCAAGTTGCTAAAAGAGTAGATCTCAGTGTTCTCATCACACACAGAAAAGATTAACTGTGAGATGGTGGATATATTTGTTAATTAACTTGATTGTAGCAAGTATGTCTCCATGTGCACATATACTAAATCATCAATATGCACAGATTTTAAAAGCTCACATTGTATGATTTAAAAATAAGATTTATGTTTGCTACATATCTAATTATTTAGAATTAATTATAATAATCAACCAAAATAAGGCTATGAAAGAAAAAAAAGTAGAACAGAAGTTTAGAATGTCTGACATAATTCAAAGTGCAAAGTAGAGAGTGAACTGTATAAAGGTACAGAGTTTATAACCACAGTGACACTGCATATTTGCAGTTATAAAGATTAGAGCAAAAAATGAAAACAATTCATTTTTGTGTGGTAATATAATTCAGGATGAATTTGTTTTTCATTTTATTTGTTGCTGTTAGCAATTTTATAACAACGGAAAAGTTAGATATGTCCAAGTAGATTTGTTTTTGCACTGTGACATATCCAGTGTCTCTTCTTTGGGTTTCAAGGCTTTCCATTGCTTTTGACACAACCAAATTTCAACCTGTGGCCCCCTAACCACACTTCCTGATTACACAATAAATCTACCTGCTGACACCAACATGAGAGAATTCCACAGCTTTTAGTTCTTTCATTAAATATACCCCTAACCATTTTTAAGGCAGCTTAGAAATGCTTCTTTTATAAAAAAGTTTTCTCTGTTAACTTACCTTAAACGTCCACCGTACCCTACAAATTATTTTCACAAACTCACACTTGGTCTACTGCCCAGGTCTTAGATCCATATGTTAAATAAAGAACTGCCTAAAAAGATCAAGAAAGAGTTATCATTTGTTAAAAAAAAGAAATCAGGATTAGACATTCAACGTGTCAACCTTAAGACAATAGAACTCAGTTCATTTTGTTTTGATTAAATTAAATATGAATTTTTCTTCACATTTCTTAGCTTTAAGAACAAACTAGCACTGGTTATTTTATTGTATAAATGGGGTGAATGTTTTTATAGGGAAGACATTTTTAAGCATTAGACAAAGCAGCTGCTTAAATTATTTTTATTTTCAATAACAGTTTGAACTATAGATCTTGTTCTATCTCATATTGCACTTAGATTTTGTCACAAAATATTGAAAAAGAAAGGACACCCCTTCCCTACAGCTGTGCCTGGACACTGTGAATATTAATCATTTCTTATCTAATAAATAAATAAATATGTATCCTCTGCTTATAGTCTATCACTACTATACTCTTTTGCATGTGTATTTTTCATTTTTCTAGATGCAGCTTTGCTGAGGGACAATGTTATGTATTGCCAAAATGACGAACAATATGTGATCTGATTTTCAGACTAGCTGTTTTTTTAAATACTGAGGACTTTTAGAAAACTGAGTTCTAGCTCAGTTGCTGGCAAATAAATCTCATTAAAACTTTACTCACAAATGTCATAAACCTAGTAAGAGAAGACAGACAAGGAAATAGATAAGAACAATTAACCATGTACTGATAGGGATCGCACTGGCATCATATAATTATAAAAAATAATTTGTGATATTTAAAATTCTGATTTAGGAGTTATTTTTATAATACATATTTAGAAACAAAATTTTTTCCTACAAATATTAGTTATTATTAAAGAAAGCTAACCTCTCAGTGGAAGTTTACATTTAGACACCAAGAACTAGCTTCACTAGCCATGGCAGCCCAAGGTTTAAGGATTGGTTAGCAATAAAAACTACCAGAATTATAGTAAGAAGAAAACTATGTCAAATGAAATTTCTTCTGTGTTTAAATTCACAGAACAGAAAAACTTCATAAATTGCAAAAAAAAATCATGGAAAGCATTTTAATTATAAAATATAAGTATTTTTGAAAATACTACAAGATACTACATTGAGGCTTCTCTTTAAAATACTGGATCAGTATATACTACTTGTATCATTTAAAAAAGTGAAAAGTGATTTGTAGGAGGTCATTTATGATCCTCTCAGTGTCTGCAATTTCTTTCTTACTCCATTCTAATTTATTTTTCAGATTAACTGCTTGGAACACAGTCTCAAGCTTAAGTAGGAAAAGCGGAAATTATTTATTTGACAAGTGCTTGTAAAATGATGTATCAGATTAAAAAACCACAAACATCCTTAAAGAGCAAAAAGACCAGAGTATAGATAAAAAATGACAAGCACACTTAGAATTATGAAAGTAGAGCTCATTTATTGATGGTCGCAGTGCCTCAGGGGACACGATGGACCTTCTTGTTTCAAAGTCTGATCAATAACTTATGTTCGTAATGGAGGTGCTAATTCATCAATATGTTGAGGGAACAAGGTGTCTGACACACTTTAGATATATTTCTGTTGTAATAGTAAAATGCACCAAGAAGTGTTTGGAATATAAAAAAATGTATATTCATATGGAAAATTCACTTTAGAATACTATCTAATTTTACAGTATCAAAAGTGAAACTTCTTTAAAATCTCATAATTTTAAGGTTGTAATTTGTAGTTTAACCAGTTACTGGGTATACTTTAGAAGTGAGGTATTTAAAAATTTATTATATTTAACAATTTTAGAGGTATTAAAGTTTGTATTTTCTTTCTTCTTTATTACTGTTTCATGTACAATACTATGTAAGTTTTAGAATAGAATCATGTCTCAGTCAGTATGCATATCATATCACACCCACCACCAGAGTTTTCCTTTCAACAAAAAATTATTGTTTTCTCAGGTATTTCCATATTCGCACATAGATATGTTATGAATCTATAATTAAATATTTTCATTAGATAAGCCACTAATGAGTAACTGATTCCATAAAACTTGTCATTCAACAATATATGCCCATAAAATTAGTTTCTTGGGTCTACAAGAAACTTGGTCTTGGGTCTATTTTTCCAGAAAATCTCACTTTATTACAACGAAACTTATAAATTGAACATTATATTTATGCTCTCCTTTTATTATCTGGGTACCTATTTTCCCAATATTTCTTATATTAAATCTGTCTCAAAATAAATTTTAATGTTTTAATACAATAGAAATCAAAATGAGATATTCCTTGAAAATAATTTTTATTAATTTATAATTAGAAAATCAAACTGACAATATTTAATACTGTACTCCTTCTGACATGCAAAAAGTGGCTTATATATTATTACTAATTTGCCTTGACTTGACACTATATGCTCAGTGTTTTTATTCAGTGAGCTATTCATGTGTGTCCTTACTTGAAATAAATCCTTTTGGCTCAGTGTTCAGTAATCAAGACTTTACTACACATCCTTTTCTCTGAAAACCATTATGGGTTAAACTCACTCTAGATAAAATAAATATACAATCCACAAACTTTCAAATATACAATATAGTATTCCTAACTATAGTCATCATGATGTACATTACATCCCCCAAAATTATTCATCCTGTAAGTTTGTACCCTTACCACCCACACCCATTTCTTCCACCCCCACTCTTTGCTGCTATCAGTCTATGTGCTTCACTATTTTAAATTTCACATAAGAAATCCTAAGCCTTTGTCTTCTCTTACTTACTTCATGAAGCCTAATGCCCCCAAGTTTCAACCATGTGTTGCAAATGGCAAGATGTCCTACTTGTCGGTAGCTAAATAACAGTCCATGGTCTATATGCACATTTTCTTATCCATTCCTTTCTAGATGGACATTTATGTGATTTCTGTTTCTTGGCTATTATAAATAATGCTACAATGAACATGTGGGTACAGATATCCCTTCAGGATAATGATTTTATATCTTTTGAAAATATATTCCAGAAGTAGAATGGATAGATGATATGACAGCTGTTTTTAATTTTTTAGTAATATTCAAATTATTTTCCATAGTGGCTGCTCCAATTTACATTCCATCAACAGTGCATGGGGTCCCTGTTCCCTACATCTTTGCTAGCACTTATTATCACTTGTCTCTGTAATAACAGACAATTTAACAGGTGTGAAATGATATCTCACTGTAGTTTTGATTTGCATTTCTGTTGTTCCATATTGAACACCTTTTTCATATATTTACTGATCATTTAAATGTATGCTTTGGAAAAATCCAGGTCTTTTGCCTCTTTTTTAATTGAACTACTTGTTTTTGCTAGTGAATTGCATAAGTTTCTCATTTATTTTGAATATCTATGATGATGTTATCATATATATGATTTGCAAATGTTTTTCCCATTTTGTCTTAGCTTTTCAATTTGTTTAATGCTTCTTTTGCCGTGAAGAAGCATTTGGTAGTTTGAAGTAGTTATTCCTATTGGCTACTTTTGCTTTTATTGTTTGTGCTTTGGATGTCATATCCATAATCACTGCCAAGACCAATGCCCAGAAGCTTTTTCCCTGTGTTTTCATCTAAAGGCTTTATGGCTTGAGATCTTACATTAAATCTTTAATGCATTTCAAATTATTTTTCTGAGTGGTGTTAGATCGGGGTCCAGTTTCATTATTTCGCATGTGTATGTTTTTTTCTCAACACCATTTATCGAAGACGGTATCTTTTCTCCAGTGAAGATTTTTGGTGGTGGTGGTGGTGGTGGTTATTGTTTTCTCTCCTTTGTCAAAGATTAGTTGACCACATAGGCATGGATTTCTTTCAGGGTCAGAGGTGGCCACTGGCCCCACTCTGCAGCTCAGCCGCGCGTCAGTCTGGGTTCTTCCCTCATGTTCTGCGACAAACACTTTAGGGGACTTGTTACCTAGGTTCTTCGAGCAGGATTCTTGGTTACACAGAAACGGCAATCACAGCACTAATCATGGATTCAAACTGATTTCCTGCCCAGCAGGGTCATAGAATGGGTTCCAGGAGCAGTATGTTTCTTTGACTGGAGCTGAAAATATCAAACACTCTCTGATCATTTATCTTAACCACAGAAACATCCCAAAGCTTTCCATTATCTGGAGTAAATATTTTGTGCTAGCTACTTGTAACACTGTATCTATTTCTAGAATCATATACTGAGGGCAAAGGGTAGGTAATAAATAAACATTTCAAAAATAAAGATGATGTTTGACAGTCTCAGTCTGACCATACTTAAGATAATTTATATGCAATGAATCCTTTTGTTATTCATCTATTCTCATATCTCCTAAATTCCCTACTGGGTTTTTTTATATGATTTCACTCTAGAATTCTTTCTTTCTCTGACTTAATGTGAAATGGAAGATGGATGGATTAATGAACCGATAGATTGCCTGCTTGATGGACAAAACACTCTGCAAACAAACATATACATAAATAATTATTATCACTCTGTATTAAGTAAAATGTAAATTCTCCTGAAAAGTGAAGTGAATGAAATACATTCAAATTCATTTGGCTTTCTTATTTAAATTCTTTACCAGATACACAAATAATTTATAAAATTCAGTTAGCTATAGAAAAAAAACTATGATTAATAAGCTTAAAAAGTTTTTAACAATTCCTGAAAATGGCCAGGATATTTCTTTCTGAAATTAGGGGACAATTTCTCAGCATTGACTCTTGTGGACTTTTCTTGGGGATTCAACATGACAACTGAATATTTATAGGTAAATTTGTTGAGGATATATTTAAAGGGAAAAACAGAAATTTCCTCTCACATCCTTGAAACCAGAAATGAATGTGCCACTGGGCTGTTTGTTTTATAGTTACCAGTATAAACCTGTATTTAGTACTAGCCACTGAAATCTGCATGTTTTCATCTTAATTATCTAAATATTTTAAAATATACTGCATTTTAATAGATTCAATTTGAGCTGGTTATTAAATAGTTATGATATCTATTAATCTAGAAAGAAATTTAATACAAAGGTTACACCAAAAGGAGGAAGCACTACAACTAGAGGATTTATTTGAAAAGTAAATAGAATGAATTTATATGATTAAAATCATATGATATATGATTACTGCAAAGATATCAACTATGGTGCCCCACGCCCTGTAACTCGGGTGGCTAGGGTGTAGGTCTTGGCCTACGAACAAGAATTCACAACCAAAAGCCATAACTGAAAAAACAAAAAAGATACCAACTGTGCCTTAAGATTAGTCATCCATATTAGCACAATTATGTATTATTTTAGTTTTGTTTTCAACGTACAAATCAAAACAAAATCCTAATTAAGAATTAATTGTACAGTAGCTTAAAATAGCTCAGGAGGACTTATTCATTTACAATTATAGATGAACTTTAGTCTTCTAGAATATTGTTACCTGTCAAATTTATTATAAATAAGAAAAATAAACTGCATTATTTAATATTAAAGCTATTACTAAGACCTTCAGTCAACAAAGTTTATAATGTTATTTACAACAGAGGCTCTAAATTCTTCACTTTTTTTGAAGAGTTGATTGGTGTGTCAGAAATCTACAGCAGAATTATTCAAACACAGTGTTAAATATCCATAACTTACTTGGACAAATTGTAGCTAACATTTATAGATGGAATTATTTTGATTCATTTAAATCGTTTCATTGTACATTTCATAAACAAAATTTACTTTATATAAAAATTACAAAATGAAAATCAGTGATTAGTTAAAAAGTGAAGTGTATAACACAATATTTGATGAATTAACTATAACAGGAATTGCAAAAATTTCATATACTCTTAGTCAATAGTAAAGCTAGGATCTCTTCTAAAATATAAATATTAGCAAGAATTCAGGAAATTAAAATTAATGAATTAGTTGATTTTATGCATATAAGTATATATATATACACATGTACACTGCAAGAAAAGTATAAATAAATTAAGGAACTATTATTAGTTAACAACTATTTTTAGAGGGAAAGTTTAAAAAAAGTAGACTAACATTCCTATAAATGTTTTCAAATTTAGGAAAAACAGGTTGGTCACATTAACTTGAAATTTAAAGAAACCATACAACTAAAGAGGACAATAAAAAATATATTTTACCAATTGAGGTTAAGTAACAAAAAGATTTAATGAAGTCAGGGCATGAAGATGCTCTATGCGATGTTAGTACTCAGGAAAAATGCAATGTTTGTATTAGGAAATGACCACAAATATGGCAATTAATGGAGATACATGCATGTAACATTCCACATATACTGATAAACACATTTGTGAGACAGCCATGCATCATTAGGCCCATTTTATAAAGGAGGAAACTACAGAAAACTTACTAAAGCCATTAATAAATAGCAGAGACAGAATTTGACTTCAAAATCTATCCATTGAAAAGCAACAATATATATTATTTATGTGAAAAATGTAATAAGGCATAATACAATAAAATCCAGTTCTAATTATAATTTAGCTCATTTTAAAACATATATATATATACATGTATGTGTGTGTGTGTGTGTGTGTGTATATAATCCTACCACAAAAAAAATACTATACAATGTTTGCATCTCCTAAAAACGTTTCCTCTTTTTCATTGTGCTATCAATTATTTCAAACTTACCTTTGCTTCTGTAATGTATTATCTCTTTTCTGTTCCTACAGCATACAACAAAAATGTCACACAAATGCATTCATAGAGTATGGGATATTTTACAGTTTTCACTTAACGCTTTGATATTTATTTACATTATTGAATATACGCAGAGTGTTTCTTCTTACTACTTAGTATCTCATTGTATAGATTCACTACATATTGTTTGTATAACTACTAGTTGATGACTATTGATTGTTGTTTCCAGTTTCTGGCTCTTTTAACTGAAATAGCGATTCAAGCATCCACATATAGATTTTGAGTGAACATGTGTTTTCATGGCTCTGTTGCTGCATAACAAATTACCACAAACTCAGTGGCTTAATGGAACACAAATTTATTATTTCAGTGTTTTGTGGGTCAAGAATCTGGCATAATGGGATTTTCTGTCCAGGATTTCACCAACTTGCAATCAAGATGTAGGCTTTTTACAACTCTAATTTCATCTGAGCTTCAGGGTCCTCTTCCAATTTCATTGGTTGTTAGCAGAAGTCAGTTCCTTGAGGTTATAAAACTGAGGATGCTGCTTACTTAGTAGCTATCAGTCAGGGTCCTATCTTAGCTCCTAGAGGTCACTTGTACCTCCTTGACATATGACCTCCTCCATAACATGGATAATTTGCCTTTTTTTCAAGCAATCCAAAGAGTGTTTCTTTCATGTGGAATTTATCAGGTTTCAAGTAGTTTTAATAATATAACTCAATAATGGGCATGACACTCAGCATCTGCTTTACCAAATCACATAACCTTTTCATGGGAATTAATATACCATTATATTCATGCTCTGCCCGCAGTCAAGATACTGCATTTTAAACAAAACTTACATGCATTGTTTTATCTACTGGTATTGCAGCTTTGTAATAAAAAGGTTAAGAGACTCAACAGATGATCCTTATTTAGGTATAGTCATTATTTAGGTATATAGTTAGAAAATGAAAAAAATTCTTATTTATTTATTTATTTTATTTTAAATTGTTTTGTTATGTCACATTGCTATATGCTTTTTAGGATACTGAATATGCAACACAGTCCTACCACCAGAATCTCAGAACTCTTTGCCACTACCTTGTTACAAATTATTAATATATAATACAAATGGCAAGAGGTAAAGCTCAAAGATATTTTATTTAAAGGTAATAGATACCAAATGTAGACTATCTTGAAGAGATTATTATGGGGGAGAGGAAAAAGATATTGGTGATATCACTGAGGTATTTAAAACTTTGCTTAGAGGGAAATGAGATTTGCATATTCATTAAAAGAAGACATAATTGAAAAATGTGTGATTATCACTGACCTAGAGTCAACAGGTGAGCCTTATGATATTCTAAATAGAATTCATATACTGCAGGATAACATTTAAAATAAGACTTATTGGGAATAAGTTATGTTTTACAAAGAGAAGATATAATATACCAGACACTAAATTTCCTATTATTTTTTCAAATTTCCCAAAAATTCGAGAGTTTCTCTGGATTAAAATAAACTGAGATTGGATTGTATGTTAATTAGCACTGATTTTAAGTGATATATTTATGATACATACAAATTTCAGAAAACAATATGTATTCATCTAAAAAACAAATAAATCAGGATACATTCCCTCTAGAAATCGAACTTAGAAAGGATAACTCAATACTATTAACTATAAGCGAATCTACTAACTTTAAGTGAATCCAAAGAAAACATTTGAAAGTGGATATATTTTTAAAGGCAAAATCTATAACTTATGAATTATGGAATGGAGAAATCTGAAAAAAAGATGGGAGGCATCTTAATAATTTGTGCTCTTTGACATCTCAGTGGCAAGTCTAAACTTTTATTTTTTTTTTGACCACTACCAATTAGAGGCCCCTGTCTACCCTTGAAAACAGTAGTAACCCCCTAATTCCAAAGGATTTGTCATATAATATTTGGATTTATTTTGGTTTTACCAAAGCAATAAAGCATGATACGATATTTCATATTTGCCTGTGTAACTTAGCTGTCTTGTGAGACGTGGCTATCATCTGGACTGTATCTATGCTGACCATATTTCCTTGAGACAAAAATGGGACACTGGAATGGCAAAAACGGAGCATGGTTATGCACTAACGACTAAGGGGAGGGGTAGAAGCAAAGCAATCTGAGCAAGAGCAGAGCAGTCTTGCCAACAGTGAGTACGTACTATGCGACGTCCATCAGCAATCACATAGTAATAATGTGTGGTCTGACCAGACGTGATACAAAAGGCTAGGGCTGGTGCACAGAATGTTGGCCCCTTAGTTGAAAACCAAATTTAGGATGCCTGCAAACCCTGATCTAAATGTTCTGCCTAAAACACATGCCACTTTAACCGTGCCAACGCCTGATATGTCCCAAAGCCCCCATAATGCCAGAAATAAGCCCCATAGTACTTACCTACAGCGGGACATACTATGGTGTTCTGTTCTCTTTGAAGGAACAGGTGTGCATGTGTTGGGGGTGAGGGGAATAGTCCTCTTCTCCTTTAGCTCCTGTCTCCTCACAGCGGACAGAACAGGCCCTGGTTCACCACAGTGAGGCCCCGCTAGGGCTGCCTTTAGTGACACAAGGGCCAGCTGCTTTGGGGCCTCTTCAGCAGACTGGGCCTGGGGCAACTCAGTTACCCCATTTGCCCCGCATTAAAGCTGGCCCTGGCGGCAACTCTGGTGGAGCACTGTTTGGGTCAATCACTTCCAAGGAAGCAGGGCACAAGCAACTCGATGTGAGTCCAGGATGGGGCGGAAGAACCCAGAACGAACTAAATAAAATTAAATATACTTCCTCTGTCTCTCTCTCCCTGCTTCTCAACTTCATTTCTACCTGCATCTTTCCTTTAAAAAACAAAACAAAGCCAAAAAACCAAAAAACCAAAAAAAAGCCTGGTTTTATTAAATGGGACAAATTTGACATTTCTATTAAAACAACGGGACGGTCCAGAAATAAGAAAAAAATAGGACTGCCCTGTTTAAAATGGTTTGTATGGTCAGCCTAAGCATGTCTTTATTAAGCTGATTGAGTCTGGTACTCTACCCACAAATATATTCTACGAACCTCCAAACTTAATTCTAAGTTGTGTCTGTCTCTTCTAGTTGGGTCTAGAGTCAGTTCTTAGCTCCACTGCTAGCAAACCAGCGTCAGCCCTTTTGCTGGTTTCCATTGAACATCTGTTCATAAGAATCCATTTGAAAATTTCAAAGAGCCCTTCACCATATATCATCTCATTGTTTCAATCCCACACTCTGCTACCAAACCAGGAGCTATATCCTCCCTGTACTTCCCACATTCTCCAGAGAAGTCAGTCTCCATATCTGTCTTGCTTGTTTGCTCGCTTATGTGTGCATGCATGTGCACGTGCACGCACACACACACATACACACACACATACACACACACACACACACATACACAGTGCTCATGCTTCTCTGCCTTCCTTCCTTCCCATCCCGTGAATTCCTCACCTTTTCAATGACTCTACTGTAAGGTCATTACCTATTTTTGCAAAAGTCAAAACTATTTTTACAGTTAACCATATAATCTGTTTTTTAAAGCCTCTATGGGAAAGAAAATATCCAACTTTACACTTTAAATGGGTTTTGCTCGCAACTTTTCCTCTGAATAAGTTGCAATAAATGATGATTTTGGTTTGTGACAGATGGTTCATATCTAAGAACCCACAACAGTCGTTTCAATGTTTAATAAAAACTTGCAAAAATATGTACCAAAAGAAATGTATCCAGACCTTTATTCACAGTCTTTTCTTAAATTTTTGTATATGTGTGTATTTGTATTTGAATGAAGCAAAAAATGACTTTGATCTCTAAATTAAGACTCACTGCAGCTTTCTCCATCAGAAATTGTATATGCCTGCAATTTAAATTGCTTCTGAATCTAATTCAAGACCAATTCACTATTTTATTAAATAACTAGGCAGTGTACCTGTGAAAATCAGCACATCCTCTTCAGACTGCTTTTTGTTATTAAATAAAAAGAATAATCTTTAAGGTTTTATGCTAATTAATCATTTTTTTCAAAAGGCCTAATGTTCTAAAATACAACTGTCACCAGTTATCTTTGAATAATGTAGTTCACCCCAAATCTCATTTGCTTTTTATTAACTCCAACTCTAGTATGAGTCAGAGAGGAAAAGATTCAATAAAAAGCTATAGTTTACAATAAACAGAGATAGAGACTGGTTCTGTGCATTCAACCTGTTCCTCATTAGGAGATGAGGTTTACCACCACCAATCCAGTGCTTCCTTCACCAAATAATTGATCCTGTAACTTAATGCATTATCTACAGATGTTGATTTATGATGATGCACCCCTTAAATCTACATAGTGTTATTATGTTCCTTCAATAAAATTAATTTAAAATAAATAAATGAGCTTAGAGATAGAGGATGGAAGAGAAAATGAAGAATGGATCAAGGAAGTAAGAAACTAAACAGTAAATTCTCAACCAGAAATTTACCTCACATAAATTATGATGTGGTTTGGTTTGGGGTTTTTGTGGAATTTTGTTTATTTTCTCCAGGCTGAGCCACCTTTGACTCCCAGCACTTCTCTCAAACACTGAGTAATTCATATCCAACTCACGAGCTCCACAACTGTTAGTAGGAGGAAGAGCCATGTCTTCAGCATATAAATCAAGAGGAAAGTTAGTTAGGAGTCTAAATATGTCATCTTCTTTTACTAGTGCTGTGCCCTTGGAATAAAGAGAAAGGAACACGGTGCTTGGTATTTAAATTTTTTCATTTCATTTCTTTCAAATTTTCATTGCCCAACAAATATAGGTCTGGAATATAGTGTGGCAAAGACAGCTGATTCATTATTTCCATGTGGTCTCTTATACATCCCACTTCTTTTCAGTTAGATGGGGCCACATGACTAGTTCTGACCAATAGAATTGTATGTCTTTTCCAGAGAAAAATCACTTAATTACCAGTGAAAAGCCCTCTAGAGACTTACTTGCCTATCACATGGATGGAGACTGTCTTCTGCTTCAGGTGTTTCAGATCTAAAGTAGCAGGGCATTTGTTAGCCATAGTCCCTAAGGGACATGAATCCAAGGCCATAGTAATCTGCATATGTTTCGTGATCAAAGGAAATCTATTGCTGGGGTAAACTACTGAGATTTTGGGGTTAATTCATTATTTCAGCATAGTATGAAACTATGCTGCAAGAATAATGAAAGAACAATGTAAATAAAAGGGATTTATTTTTCCTACTTACCCCTCTTCTATGAAAACACTATGTAGAAAGAAAAGCCAGTCTGCCATCATGTTTACATAATACATGAACACAATGTTGTTGATGAAGATCAGAAATATCACCTTTACAGACATCTACATATGTATACACATTTACATTTACATACATAAATATTTATTTAAACATACCTTAAGTATTCTATATTCCTCAAGATTTAAAGCAGAGCAGTTGGAAATCAATATATAACACATTTTAAGTCTCTTTCCCTGAGTGAATGAAATTCTTAGTCAGAAAGCCAGACTGCCCTTGATGAGATCATGTTTTGTTGTCTAACTTCAACATCATTTGATGGATATGATTAATTAAGAGGTGTCTAGAACTGTTATTAAACTCAAAATACACAGATAAACATCCAGAGAAGACTTTCCAGATGGTCTTTAGGGAGCGTAACATAAATTCTTCATAAAAAATGTGCTCACCCATCAATCATCTATTTCTGATGTAATAAGTGCATCCTTCCCCTTGTCTCAATTGTTCTAGTAATAATTTGCTACCGTGTCCCTAAATTCTCTTAGTAGAGCTATTTTTCAATGTTGACATGATTTATGATTGGAAAAGGCAGTTTATAATATTCTGTAATTTATGGATTAAAACACCTGTTACTTCTGAAGGATTCAAAACTCATCCATATATCAACAGAATAAATGCATGATTATAAAAACACAACAATAATATATCCAAAAATGCTCTAAAACCAAAATTTTTGAATGAGGATACCAGGCAAACCAGCCAATGCCAATTGACAATGTAGAGCATATCATCTGAAATGATGACTCAAGAAAATCATAACTTTTCCCAGGATTTGGAGATTTGGGATCCAGCAAATCTAATCATTCCTTCTTCCAGCCAGCTGTTGGAAGTGGAGTTTTCTGCCATGTGGAGGAAATCTTCAGTAATATGAATAAAAACCCTGTAGGGATTTCAGTATCCTTATGCAACTCATTTTTTAACTGGATCACATGCCCCTTAAGACCTAGCTAATGGACCTGAACTCTACTTCCACTATGTGTGAACAATTAAAAAAAAAAAAGTTGCAAAGATTTCTGTTAATTACTAAGAGTGAAGTTTGGGGTTGAATGTGGAAGTGATTTAGATTTTTTTGAATTAATTTTATTTTTTCTGACTAACAATGTTCCTTTCTGATTTGTGTCAGTCTAACTAGAATTTAACCTCAATCTCTTTCTGGAATTCTTTAAAACAGACCTTAAATAATAACAATAAAATACGCTGGCTCTCATACCTGACGTTTGTATAAATGAAATATTTGAAGAAGCAAAAAAATGATTTACAATAAAGAAATGAAAGTAATATATTTTAACTATTAAACTTATGACAATCCCATTCTACCATTATTTTTCCCATGGCACTTTTGTCCCTCTTAGAATTCCAGCTTCTCATCATGTTGATTCCTTTCTTCCTCTAGCCCATCTTTCCCTTCTCAACTTCTTTCCAGAATGGCTACAAATGATACTCAGAGCACAGCTTTGAAATTCAATTCAAAGCCCAGATTTGCATATTCAAATTCATTGAAGGGCTCACTAGAAATGAATTCAATTGAATCTACTTTTCTTAAGCAGAATTTATTCTAAACAAATTTTTCTATGACTCCTATAATAATATATTCACATTTTTGCTTGTGTTAGGTCAAACTAGGAGTTCTAAACTCACAAATAAATGCATAATGCATTGGCAAAGATCAGTGTGGATTAGTAGAATGTCTTATTTATAACTACTTAAAAGTATAAGTTGTTCCCCTGAGGGGGAAGACCAATGTGGATTAGTAAAATTACTGTCTTATTCAATACTTTTATTAAATATCTTTACCTGAAATATGTTGAGCACATCCAATCAGGGTAATATATGATTATTAAGCAAAGGTCTTCAGGGACATGCTTTAATTAACAAGTGTAATAAATGTTGAAGTAGATAGAAGTGACATAATTAATTGGAGCTTTTTAGAAGGCTTTAAAGTTGTTAGATTGTTCAGAAATGTTATTCACTAACTCTTCATTTAGCACGTAAGTCTAGTTTGCAGAGACAATACAATTTATAAACAGTCTAGTCTACCATGTTATCTAACTGTAGTGATCCTCACAGGACACATATATTTTAGGTTTCTAAGTATTAGTATTCCTCCACATGAACCTTCTCAAATAACATTTCTAGTTTGAAATTCTCCAAAACTTCTATTTGTATAACTACCCTAATTTTTTAATTAAAATCTCTAAGTTGTCTTTGTAGAATTCAATTCTTTCATTTCAAACTCTGTGTTTTCACAAAAATTAAGAATTAATTATATGAAAAGGTGAGTAACTAGTTAAGGCACATCAAAATCAATAAGATGATGGTTCAGTCAGTACTAATGACAGCAGTTCCCCTCGAGGCCACTTCTCTTACAGCATCACACTGCCAGGTATGTGACATGTGTGTCTACCTTTCCCTCAGAAAAAAAGAACATCTCCAGCAAAGGCAGGTTTCTAACTCCTAGATTGATTCTCACAATCAGAAACAGAGTAAAAAATCGAAGTCAGTAAGCATTTATTTTATGAGAATTTTGGCAAATACAATGATGCGGACTGCAGATTCTTCTTCAAGAGACTCAGCTGCTCAGCTGTGAGGAATGGAGTTAGCTCATACTCTTAGCTGTTGGCTCCTTCAAGGTCTGCCTTAACTTGATCAAAGGTCAAATGTGAAAAAAAGTGATAATGGAAGTTTATTCCATTTAATAATAAAATAATTATGTTACTATTTCTTTTGTTTATAAAACCACACTCTTTTAAAGATAGTAAACTCATTTCTCAGTCTATGAGTATTCTACGGTGCCTGCCACCAGAGTCTCAGTGTCCCTTTCCACCGCTTTGCTCCCTTTTCCTTCTCTTCCCTCTCCCACCCTAAAGGTCAACTTTCATATCAGTTCCCAATTAAAGAATTGATTAAAAGCTAAGTAAAGAGCTGTACCCAACATGCTTTCCTCAAATGTAATCTTTGCTCCAGAGTCCTTAGTGAAGTAGCAGAGACATCCTTAGTTCTTCATGGTAATCTGATTGCCTCTTCCTAACTGTCCTTTTCTTTCATAGATCTTACCCTCCAGTAAAATGATTGTCTCAATCTCTGATTTCTGTAGAATCCAGTGGGCAGAGTTAACAGCAAGAATAGTCTGAGAAAGCAGTGGTAAAATGGAGCTTGGGAACTGTCACTCAATTCCCAGCTAGCAGTGGAGAGTCCATCTTGAAAGGCAAGTAAAATATGAACAGCCTCTGGCACAAAGAAGTATTCTACATGTTAATACTATCACCCATGGCCATGTAGGAGACTACATGGAGAACTATGCCCTACATGATCTGGGGATTCAGGCATCTGAACTCTAAAGGGGGATTAATAAATAAAAGGATAATGGAATTAAATAATTTTCACTAAATTAATTGCTGCCCCAAAGGTAGAAAATTAGAAATACTGATAACTGAAAGCCTCTTGTGAGAGAGTAAGAAAGTCTCTTTAGTCGGTGGGCAAGCAGCAAAAGTTGAAAGTCCTCCCAGTATACAGTAGTCAGCATTTAAGCTTCAAAGATGACTGAATATTTATGCAAGGAGGCCAAATAGGGGAGAGCTGCAGGAAGTGTTAGAAAAGCCTGCTGGGGAAGTGTTCACCCTAATGTGAGAGGGAATAGACAACATCCTAAAACATCTATGACAAGTAGCAGTTATGTACAAAGGGGTAAGAAAGAAATTGTGCAACTGGACACAGCAGGAGTCCAATCAGAGGGGCTGGACCAAAAGACGGGATAAGAAAAAGAAAAAGTGTATGAACTTGGAAACAGAATTTGATATTCTGGCAAAGAGCCAGGGGATGGTGCATTTACGAGGCTTTCTAGAGAAAGACAGGAAAAAGTCAACCAAGATTGAGATACCTGAATTTCCTTAGCAGATGGTGGAGGAAGGGATTAAAAGCCTCAGGCATTTGGCTCTGCTGAAACATTTAAGTTATGTGAGTCCACAAGATCAAAAGAGGACTACATTTCTACGCGACTAGAGAGCACACTATTTATCAAGACCGTAAGAAACATGCTGGCATTAACCTAAGTGAAGTAAGTCAGAGAAAAATGAATAATATATTACCTCATATGCGAACTCCAAAAACAAAGAGAAAACAAAACGACACTCATAGAAAAAGAGATCAGCCCTGTGGTTACCAGGGGAGGGGTGAGAAAAGAAGTGAAGGAAAGTGGTCTAAAGGTCAAAAATTTCCAGTTACAAGATAAATATCTAGGAGGCACTTTGCAACATAACTATAACTAACAATGATGTATGCTATCCAGGAAAGTTGTTAAGAGAATAAATTCTAAGAGTTCTTCCCAAGAGAATTCTTTTTTCCTTTTTTCTTTTATTGTAGCTGCATGACAGAATGAATGTTAGCTGCACCTATTGTGGTAATCATTTTGCTGTATATGTAAATCAATCCTAGTTCTGTATCTGTGAAAATTATACAGTGATATGTGTTCAATTTTTCTCTATAAAACGGGGTGGGGGTATGTGCTAGTAACATCACTAATAACTGTCCTCCTTAGGCCAGGGCTGATGGTAGAGGCTATCACACAAACTAGCTTGCTGATAGCAAAGGGGACAGCTCTGATGCAATAAAGGCCAGGTGGTGTGATTTAACTGCCAGAAGCCAGGGGATTATAATTATTTCAATGAGCAGCAAAATTAGAATGGCAGGCAAGAATACCTAACCAGTAGAAAGTTATGGAAATGATGGCTAAAACATGGTATCCCCAAGGGCAAAACTTGCAAGCACTCATCAGGGTACCACTTAATATTTTTAGCAAAAAAATGAGAAACAAAGTAGTGGTGACCAAAGGCTAGCAGGAGGGGGATGGGGAGTTGCTGTTTAATGGTTACAGAGTTTCATTTTGAAATGTGTCAAAGTTCTGAAAATGGACATGGCGCTGGTTGCACAGCAATGTGAAGGTACTTCATGCCAATGAAACTTTAAGTTAAACTAGTAAATTTTATATTATGCATATTTTATCAAAATAAAAATGTGAGAAAAAGAGTGGGCAAGAATGGAGAGGCAAACATCATGATCCCTTGCTCAGTTTAGTCAGTTTTCAGAACCAGAACCCACTGATTGAAAAAGTGACCAAATCCTCAGTGAAAAGTGCATATTCCCTACAATATGGTGGCAAGTATACGGCGGAATAATCCCTTGTTGTTCCCACAACTTGTAGACATTTATTCAAACAATTATATACCAGCGAAACAGGAATACGCAGATGGCTGAGGACAAAGGATTCGAAATATCTTTGATACCAGAAGACAGTAAATGTCATCATGACCTCCATGTTAGAGTGGCAACATATGGGTGCAAGGCGAGAAATGGGGTCTCGACCGGTCTAGTTTACAGTATATGAACTCTATCTACACACTTACCCAGTGGTAGTACCTCTGGGCCCAAGTGGACTGACATTCTTGGTAGTTAAAGAAGCCCCCATATTCAGTACTTTGCAGAGAAACAGCTATCCTATGGGGGCCAGTCAAATGGAAGGCTCTGATACATCCCCCAAGTCCCTAGTCAAGATAATCAGGAACAGTACCACATTCTGAGGTGGATAATGGAGATTTGTGCCACTTCTAAAAGCATTAAGGATGTAAGGGTGGTAGTTCTAAGATACACCATTTAATTTCCTAATATGGCCCCATCTTCTCAACTGGAATCAGTAGGCTTTGCCAGGTTTTCCCTGCTTCAAAGCTCTCTGTACAGTAAGCTGGGGTAATCATATGACTCGCCTTAATTATTGCTTGTTTTTCAAGAATCGCTCTCCTTCATTGGGAACCATTGTTTGTGTATGTGTGTGTACACATTTATGTCTATAAGCCCGAATTTATAATTTATTTGTTATTTGAGGAGGTAGAATAAATCCAGTACCTATTACTCCATCTTGGTCAGAAGTAGATATCTTCTCACATTTAAATACTTTAGAAGTAGCCATTTCTAATTAAAACAGCAGTTATAAAGCTTCTGTTATCTTTGTTAAAGTTACTATCTAAAAAGCACTTCCTATTGACATTGTCAGTTCTATTTTACATTTTTCTTTAAGTGGAATCCAGTAAAAATAAATGAATAAATAAATCTCTCTAAACATAAATATTTTCATTAATCCTCATATTCAGATTATTCTCTTTAAAGTTTAACTATATTGAAGGTTTCATTGCCCAAAGCACCTGGTGCCTTAGGAAAGGTTACTTATGGAATTGTTTTCAGTGGGTCTGACTTATACAAAAGAGAAGAAAGGGATGCTCTCTAATGAATGTTTATGAATATATTCTCTAAGTCAGGGCAGCAATAATTCTAAAGCTTCTGGTTTAGTGTATAAATCAAATATGAAAATTCATAAGAACTTTTGAGACCTTTGCTGTAGGCTTAAATTCAAGCTTTTCAATCAAGCTGGATTTAACCAACTACCACTTAGATTTAATTTAATTAAACAAGAACACATTGAGACTCCATTATGTGCAGTGTCCCACAGTGCCTTGAAGAGGAGCTGGTGGAACCAGCCCTTAAAGTGCATACATCATTACCGTATGGTAATTTAGGACAACTTCTATACAAAACAAACTGGTAAATGCCTTAAATAGTGATTCTAATAAACCATCATTGAAGATCAAACTAGCTCTCCTGAAAACATGTAAAATTTAAATGTACCAGAGATTCAATTTGAAATAACAGACATAACTATCAAGAGAGTGATACCAAAAGCAGCAAAAATACAAATATGAAAGCATATTTGATAAATTCACAGGAAATGAATACTGTTAATTCAGACGGACTAGGGTGTATCCTAGATGCCTAAGAGTAAACAGGAAAAACAGAAACTGGATCTTCTTTGTTGAAGGCCTTTGGAGTTTCTGAAAGATTTTGAACTTGAGAATAACTTTGTCTGCAAAATAAAGAGTACGTATGGTGAGAATACAATAATGAATTAGCGAACTGGAGCATTAAAAGTGTCTATGAGACATCAGAAAATAGAAAATTCAGACAAAGTAGAGATACTTCATAGACTATTTTATATAATATACTGCTTTGAAAGGCAAATAATATTACAAGGTAGAAGAAATGGCATCAGCCCAGGAAGACAATGTGAAAAAAGGGTAAATTGGTACAGCCACTATGGAAAACACTATGGCAGCTCCTCAAAATAAATAAACAAATAAATAAAACAAGCCTATCGTACGATGCAGCACATGTATATTTATTTCTGGATATTTATTCAAAGAAAATAAAAATGAACTAAAAAAGATATATGTACCCCATGTTCACTGCAGCATTATTTATAACAGCCAAGACATATAAGCAAACTGGCAGTCAGATAAATAAAAGGCCTACATATACAATGGAATACAATTCAACCTTAAAAAAGGAAACCTTTCCATTTCTGACAACCTTGAATGAATTTTGATGACATTATGCTAAGTGAAATGCTAAAGACAAATACCATATGGTCTCACTTATATGTGGCATATAAATAGTAATAATAATAATAACCAAATTCATAGATAGAGAGAATAGACTGGTAGTCAAGAGAGGTGAAGGTGAGTAAAATGGGTGAAGGAGGTCAAAATCCACAAATTTCGTGTTAAAAATAAATAAAGCATGGGGTGTAACGTACAGCATGGTATAACAATAATTAATAATAATGTATTGTATACTTGAAAATGACTAGGAGAGTAGATTTAAAAATCTCTCATAAGAAAAATATTACAATGATTTATGGTGACAGATGTTAACTATACAGTGATAATTATTTCACAATATATATAAATATCAAGTCATTATGCTGTACACCTGAAATTAATATTACATGTCAATTATATCTCATTTTTAAAAGGAATACAGAAGAGAAAATGACTCAAAAGAGAAAGGCTTGTGAAAACATGATTGCAAGATTGTATTAATAATAATTAGAAAAGCATATTCCAGGTAATCCGTGCACAAAATAGTAATAACCATTTTGTGTAGGAGATGAATTCAGTATTGATTTTATGCTAGATACTCTGCTCCTCAAGTCTCAAACTCAAACTCAGCCTCAAATCCTAACCAATAAACCACATTAACCTCACTAACGTATCTAAATCTGTTGTAAGAAAATAAATTCCAAAAATATTTAAACGATTCTCCAAAATTTATTAAATTCTTTCTCTTTTCTTATTTCATATACTTGGGATTTTAGAGCAAAAAAGACATTATTTAATCATATTTTTTATGTATCAGTATCTAAACTCATTCACTCACCTTTCTTTCAATAGTCATTGAGGACCTACTCTGTGTCTGCTCTATGTTAGGTACTGGGAACTCAGTGGCAAGTCATAATTCTATAATTATATCAATATTTATATTACAGCCTCCAAAGCAAACAATTCATTATTTCAACCATAATTGCTATCACTATTATGGAAGACTAATGTTGTAATCAGAATGGATAAAAGGGCACTTCACCTATTCAAAGAATTGTGGAATATGTCTTTGAGCATTCCTGAAACTTATACTTAAGAAGCTGATATCTGATGGATAAGGAGTTGGGTAGGCAGAGACTAGGAATGGAACTCCCTAAGCTGATAAGAAAACTTGTAAGAAAATAGCACCACGATATAGTTACCAAGATCAAAGAGTCATTTCAAAAACACCTAAGAGAGCATGTAAGTAAAATTATGTTTTAACTAACTTGAGATATATGAAAGTTATGCCTGAAGGAAATGGAAAAATAGTTAAAATTCTGTTTTCACAACAATACAATTGGTTGTCAAAAGTTCATTCTCTTTGTCATTAGTAAGTATGCATTCATAAATATAAATCTGCCTTTGTATTTATATAGATATATAAAGATATATATACACACATACACACCACACACATATTGGCAGCTCCAATCTACAAACAGCTGCATAATTTCAATAAGGTCTTTTTTAATAGAAATTTTCATTGTTAACATAATCTCTAATCAAATGATGTGCAAAGGAAGAATAAGGATATTTAAAATCAATGAAGAATATCACAGTTACAATTGTGTAAATTTCATCTCTTTTGAGGTCTGTTTTATATCAATGAAAAGAAGGCCTCCAGAGCATTTTTTACAGCATAGGATCCTGGAAACATTACAATTAAAAAATATTTAAGTAAAATAGTATTTAAATACAGATGAAGTATCAGATCTAACAATTATATTTATTATAGAATATAGTCTTTATAGAATATTCTGAAATTCATTTGTATGGCATATTAATTTCATTACAATAAGACATAACTGGTCAACAAAAACCAGACTGTTTACATTCCACTGTCTCCATAGATATTTGATTGAGAATATTACTAGTTTCAAGATATATTTACTCTTCTTCACATTCATCAATATGTATGCTTATAAAAACCCAACATAAAATCACTTTCAAAATATGTATGCAATGTTAAAATACTTTATAAAGAATGAAATTCATTGAAATAGATATTTTGTTTACATAACTAAAAGATCACTTTAACTCACTTTAGTTGAAATATACCTTTAAGAATTTTAAAAAGCCATAACCTCATGGATCAACATAGGACAAAAAATCATGTCTACATTTTATGTATTCTTCAGTGACTTTTGGCAAACACATAGTGCTAAAGTTACAGGTATTTAGGGATCTTGCTCTCTAATTTGTTTCAGATTACTAGTCTCAAAGGAGATGAGATGCTAAGTAGATAATGAGTATGCCTGCCTTCTCAAAATTCAAGGTCACACTAAAGATTTGCTTAAATAAGCACACAAAGACACGTTACATGTAAAAATAAAGGTATAAATAGGGTGAAGGTATGATCTGGATTGGTTAGGGTTTTCCCATGCTAACCCTATGATCCCCAAAAAATATGAATAACACACCTTTTACTCTTAAAAGTATGCAGATTTGGATGGTAAATCATATGGTCATCCAGTTTATGACTGACTGAAACAGACTAAAAATTATGTAGCTAAGTGGCTATTATGTAGCTAACCACATTCAGACTAAAAGAGATCAAAGGAAGAAAGAACATAGATCTGTGCCCCCAACATGATATATTCCTTATTGAAACTGGCCACATCTATAATCACATTAAATTTAAATGATCTATACATTCAAATTAAAAGGCACAGATTTTCATGTTGGACAAAAATAAGAAAAAGACCCCACTAGATATTGCTTTTAAGAAACACAACTTAAATATAAAGATAAAAGGGACTAAACATAAAAGAATGGGGAAAGATATGTTAAGCTAACAATAGCTTTTTTTTTTAATCTGAAGTGGCTATGTTAACAATAGACAAAGTTGATTTTATAGCCAAAAGATGAAGAACTCATTTAATAATGACAAGCAAGTTATTCAAAAGACAAAAGAATCCTAAAAATGTATGCACCTATGAGCAGAGCTTCGAAATACATGAAACAAAAACTAACAGAGTTGCAGACAACATCAGCAATGTGAATATATATCTCAATAACCTACTTTGATAATTGATAAAACAAGTAGAAAATCAATAATAATATAAAAAATTTGAATATTAAAAATCAAGTTTACCTGATTTGTTTGTAGCACATTCCACCCAGCAGCAGCAGACTATACAATCTTTGCAAGAGTACATAAAATAAGTCACAAAAAATAAAAAGGATTCAAGTAATAAAATGTATATTATCTGACCACAATGAAATTAAATTAGGTATCAGTAATAGAAATATATCAGGAAAATTCCCAAGCATTTGGAAACTAAATTACACACTTCTAAATAAAATGTGGGTCAAAAAAGAATCAAACAAAAAAATTAGAAAATGTTTTTTATTTTCATAAAAATGAAAATACAACAATAAGTAAGTCATTCTAGTCTATTTTGCCCCGTAGAGTTTCTGCTGAGCAGTTTGCAGATAGCCTGATGGGGGTTCCTTTGTAGGTTACTTTCTTTTCCCCCTGACTATCTTTAAAATTATTTCTCACTGACTTTTAAAGGAAAGGTGCAGGCAGGAATGAAGGAAAGTAAGCAGAAGAAATACGAAGAAGCAAGATATTATTTTATTTTTCATTTAGTTGTTCACACTGTTTGGCCCCCAGACCCAGAACTCAAACTCAGGGGTATGTGACCTGTTCTTTGGAGGTGATTGACCCAACTGCATTGAATAAGTTCATTTTAATGTGTGTTGGAGAAAGACTTTTTGCATAGAATTGATGACATGTTCTATTAACACTGTTTCAGGTAGTCTTACAAATGCTTTTTTAAAAATTACACATTCACAAATAGGTACATCTATCTGGAAATGATGGCCTGAATGACTAGTGTTTCCTTTTTATTGCTTCACTTAAATCTTATGAATATTAAATAACTGTTTTGTTTAACTGAATGTCTTCATACAATAGCAACATGGGAATTTTAAACAATACTAACCATATTTTGGAACTCTCAAAAACCATAGTTTATTGCAAACTTCTTTCGCTCATTTTCATTTCATTTATGCCTGCTTGTTCTTTAAGTACTTACTTAATGGACAAAAAGATTCCAAATAATAGGCAGAATTTATGTCCATAAAAATGACAAGTGTGTTATTATTTGTTTTTTTACCCCTAGAGTAAAAGGGTTACATGGAGGAGAGATGAATTCAAGTTAGATTTGGTTGTATTCAAGGTTTTTGCTTGTTTTTTTTAACAAAAGAAATTCATTATTTTTACATTATTTTTTACATTTAATGTACATAAAGATTCCAAACATTATGGTATATTCTTTCTATGTCGTAACAACAGATAACCATTTCTGTGAGGATTAGGTACAAGGATGTGACTTTATTACCCCATGATGAAATGACATAAAAAGTCATTCTTACCTGAATTACCAAGCTTCCTTCCAAAGTTCAAATGACACTAAATCACAAAACACTCTGGTTAGTCTTTTTACTGGTTGTTGCAATGTTTTCTGCAACAAGTATGGGTAACTCATGAAGGCGGAATATGAAAATATGAATTACATTCACAAAACTAATGTTACTCTTTTAGGAAAAATCAAAAGTTCTATGTAGAAATCTTCCTAATTCTTACACAAACTCCTATTTTTAATTGACTAATTCCTTATAGAATCCCAGGCTCTTATTAGTTAAATTTAGAAGCATTGCAGCATCTAAAATATCAAAATAATTTAAGGTCCACAGAGAGCTACAGAAGCTACTTGAGGACAGCTAGCACTCAACTTTCGCATTTTTGTAGCT
This sequence comes from Solenodon paradoxus, assembly GCA_004363575.1. Classification (NCBI taxonomy): domain Eukaryota; kingdom Metazoa; phylum Chordata; class Mammalia; order Eulipotyphla; family Solenodontidae; genus Solenodon; species Solenodon paradoxus. The sequence continues at coordinate 327,893 of RJWH01001118.1, forward strand.
CCAACCGCTAGTAGAGCACTTATAATACCCGAGTCGTTTTTTGAGTTATATTCCTAAAGAAGCATCCATGATGATTTAGCAAGCAAATACCTATATGAAGTCCTATAATAACACATGATAATAAAATAAAAATTTAAACATTGAAATTAAAATGTGTTAAGTATTGAATCCTTGAATGAGATCATCATAATAAAGGATGTGAAAAGTCAAAATCTCTTCATAAGGGAAAGAATTATGCACTGGCACTACCATAATCACAAATGATGAAGGAAATTAATACTCAGAACAGCTTTCACATTATCTACACCCAAATTATCTTGAGTTTCAGCTCTACTGGCATTCTTTCAGTTTATTATTGTTATTTAGAAACCTGGTAACCTCTGGACTTTTAATACATATATATTTTTCTTTTTCTTCTTTTTAGAGCTAGCTATTTCTTAAAATAAATTACAAAATGAAGCAGGTCACTTAGTTAACGCATGTATTATATTCCTGAGGTAAAACAAATTGGGCTTTTAATGCAGACATAGTGATATAACTAATAAACTTAACATGCAACAGAAATAATTGAAGGGCATGGAGTGGAAAAAAATAAAATGTTTAATTCCACAATATTACATAATGCACTGCTGAGGTAACCTTTGGCTTATAGATTTATTCTCTGGACTATAGAACAAAGTGCATTAGTGCCACCTCCTGGTAAGTAAAATGATCCTGAAGGGAAAATTTAAATTTTAGAGCATCTCTAAGTTAGTTCATATTTACTAAGTTGGGAAGGGAAGAGGAAAAGACCATAAGCTTTCTTCTCTAATGGTATTTATTTCTTAAATTTAGTAAATATAAGGATTAATTTTCATCTATATAAATCTATTCATTTTTCACTTTTTCATACCTTCCCTCAGCTTACATCATGAATTGTTATAACTTCAACATTAATATATATGCTAGGGACATGTATAAGTTTTCACATGCATGTTAAATTAACCCCGATTAAAGCCAATAGGGATTCATTCTTGTTAAAATCTTTCTTAACCTACCTAATATATAAAACTTATTTAATATAATTAGAGATAAAAGTATTAAAAACGATGTATAGAGGGTCTGATATTCCCAGATCTAAGTGTTTTGTACTTATTTTTTAAAGACAACCAATAAAAAAGCTTTACTAGCTTCTTTAAAAACTCACTTTTGGTGCCTAATGTCTATTTTAAAATTCACTGTTGTAAACTCTGCCATCTCTCATGCTCAAATTTAGTCCCTTTCTTCATATTTTTAATCTAATGGAAATATACAGATATTCATTTTATTGTTTTTCTCCATTTTAAGTTTTAGGTGATTTTTACTGTTTTCCTGTGAAATCACGAAGATTTTACATAATTTTCCAAACAATTATGCCAGACTATATGCACAATAAAATATTATTGCCTAAATGATTGATTAGGGATTGATAAAATGTAATAAGTCAAGGACTAGAAAATTTTTACCAAATATTAGTTCCAAGAGGGTAAATGTTTTCTATTTGATTCAGATATTTCTCTTCAACACTAAAACAAAATCTAACATATATTTGGTGATTGGTGTACATTTATTGATTTTTTTAAAAAGAAAGCGCTAATTGGGCACAGGTATATATTGATATGAAATAAAAATTAAAATGAAATCTAGGGGTTTTATTTGAACTGCCAGTCAATTTTTTATTTTTTTAAGAGAACGGAAGGCAGGCAGGAGGAAGAAGGGAGAGAGGGAGTGAGGAAGAAAGGGAAGGAGAGAAGGGAGAAAAATTTTTATTTTTATTTGTTAATTTTGGTGGTTCACCCCTCCAGACACTGGTGGTAAAGCAGGGTCCCTGGGCTTACACGGTCTATGCCCAGCTGCCAGCTTAGCACCTGAGGCATCAGGTGCGCCAACCCCATTGTTTCTTACCTCTCTGAATATTTCAAATGAATCATACACAAAAACACATACTTACAAACAATACTGAAGCTACATTGATTTACAAATAATTTTTTAATATAAGGTTCTGTATTTGGCCTTCTTGCCCTCTTTATTTTAAGAAACTTTATTTACTCTTAAATTTTCAAGCACCATCTCTATACAGAAGACTCCGAAATTCTACCTATGGTTATAGCCTCTCTTCTATACTTGAGAATGAACCCACATTTCAAACTTTTTACTAAATATATCTGGATACATACTCAATATACATACTAAATGAACCTGTTATATAACACTTCAGTCTAATAATATACCAAAATGAACATGCCCCATATATTTCTTTTCTTGCTCCCTATTTCTGTCAATATCAAAACAGCCTCCCAGTTAATCAGACTTGAAATCCTATTAAACTATATGTGTGTATTTGTATGCCACATCAGATGCATATAAAGGCTCGTGCATGAACATACACAAGTGCACACACATACATACTCATGCACATTCTACTTCCATCATCATATGCCCAGTTTGAAATCCCGATTCTCACCTAACCAGATTCAGTGATCATTTCCTAGGGCTAGGAGCCTTTAATGTCTCTTCACTGCATAGCCTCCTAAAACTTGCTATCATTTTAAACGTCCAGAGCAGCATTCTCTCAAAGCATCATAAGCAAAGCATTAGCTCTTTGGGTTAAATGAGTAAGTGTCTGGCTAAATAATTTGGGAGAGAACCTAGAGTTTTAAAAAAAGTAATAAAATTAATATATCGACTATATAATCTTAAATATACTAATGATAATGTAAGTTGCCAATAGAGGAAAATACTATATAGCTTTCCACTGATTCAGTGGATTTCGAACTTGTGTATATGAGAACATCTCTTCAACTACTATTCCATAGACAATGCTTTAGAAATCACTTCTGCAGAGCACCATCATGATAACGTATCCTCTCTGGTCAAAAATGAGAACAGAATGAGGGAGCGCACACTTCAGAACTGTGCGGTCCAATTTGCTAGTCACTGGTCAAGTGTGATTATTTACATTTAAATTAACAAACATTAATAAAAAATAATTCAGTTTCTCAGTCTCACTAGTCACATTTCAAGTGCTCAGCAGCCACACTGGGGCCAGTGGCCACTATACTGAGCAGCAGTGTTCTAGAGTGTGACATGGTTTCATCATTGTAGTTGTCTGGAGCTGGGACAAGTTACTCAACCACTCAGGATCTCCGTTTTCTCATCTACACATGGAGAGTAACAGAATCAGCTTATGAAGTGGTGAGAATTAAATTACCTAATATTTGGAAAATGTTCAAAACAAACTGGCACAAAGTCATAATTCAGTAAATGTTAATACCACCCATTAGCATTACTAAAATAGTCTCCATCACTTACTGATTGAAAACCAAGCTTCTTCACTATTCAAATATTAAAAAAAAAAAATTTTGTTGTTGTTTAAAGGAGAGGTACAGAGAAGAATGAAGGGGAGTCGGCAGGTAGGAAGAGAGAGCAGGAGAACACTTTTTTTTTTTTTTTAGTTGTTCACCTTGGTTGTTTCCTGTGGTTCCTTGGATGTACATGGACTGCACCTAGTTTAAGGTGGAAAACCAAACCACTACTCCATCAAGGCATGCCTCAAATCCTTTTTGCACTGTCCCACTAACCTTTTAGCCTTTCTTTCTGCTGTTTCCTTATAGGCAAATGGACGTCTAACCAATCTCATAGATCCCAGTAAATATCCCATAGTTTGCAGGTTCTGAACTTTTGCTACAAGCTCTCTCCTTTGCTGGCAAAGTTCTCACTACCTTCAAGCATCACTACAGTTAATTTTTCAAAGTTAAGATAAAATTTCCCCTACACCACAAAGTATAGCTCTCACCGTCTTTCATGGCTTATTCTCCAAATGTGTTTTTAGAAAACCCAATCTCATTTGTTGTATGTGTACATACACTATATCACCTACATAAATTGTTCTACAAACCATGGTGTGTCTGATAGCCTATGTAGATGATCAATAAATATGTCTTAAATAAATGAATACAACATACTTTAATATAAACATTTAAATTTTGCACAATTCAGTACCCAGCGCTGTTAAATGACATAAGCCTGATTATAACTATAGCTTCTATGATATTTATTACCTTTAATGAACATCTAATACTGTTTCAGTAGGCATATGATGCAAAGGAGACCACTTATTTACCCAATAAGGAAAAATAATAAGATCCTAATATGTTATTGGATCAAGGAAGTATTAAAATCTAACAAAACCTAGGTGGTGATATAAATACATATTTACTTGGATAAATTATTTTAAACCCCAATCTTCAAATGATTGGTTTCCAGCTAATTTTATTCTGAAACAGAAATGAAGTAAAAAGAAATCTCCTTGCTTGCAATAAATTATTACTGAAATTTTATCATTGGATGTCCTTACTGCCTGCTTTGAATGCTGACCACTAAATGACAGAGGGAAAAGGACAAAAACATATCCAGAGAAGGAAATGTGGTTTCATGAATGTAAAATACTTTTAAAAAGTGAATGCAATAATTAAAAGTGCTTTAGGGCATGAATAAGTCAGATAACTCAGCAATATTTATAGACGTGATCTTTACACGGGGCAAGTTAAATGATATGCAACAACCAGCAACTTTTCTTTCATTGTTAGACATGATGGATAGGAATTTTTAACCTGGGGTTTTTTGGTTGTTTTTTTTGTTTGTTTTTTTGTTTTTTTTAATGCATTCAATATTTGTCAATGTAAATAAATTCTCAATTTCCAAGAGGGTTATAAAGATATCTTGAGGACAAAAACCCACTATAACTTCACTATGACAGTAACACATAGGAGTGGCTTAATATTGAAGATAAATATGTTAATAATGGAATAATTTCGAATGTGGATGCATTTCTTCTGTTTACGGCAACTTTAAAAATACAAAATATATGTTACCAGAAAGCTTAACTATTGAGAGTTGTCATCAACACGTGTATTAAATTCATAAAGGAAATAGGTAATAGGTAAATAAAATTGATTAAAGATGTATTCTAGACATGCTATGATAAAAAAAAAGAGAGTACAAAGGAGATGCATTTCTTTGTGTTACTAAGGTAAATCATTTCCAAATAAATTTATTTGGCCGAACCTCAATCAAAACAGTAACATCATTCACTACTTAATGCCAAATAATAAAAAAATAAAATTTACTTCTCCTTTTTCATCAAAACCTTTATTCTTCAGGGAAAACACTGCTAGTTTCTATAAGTGAAACAACTGATATTTCTATGCGTTGGATAGAAATGTATACTAAGTCTTGCCATAAATGAAGCTGGAAAATTAAACTGGAAAACTTCAAATTTCCTAATGTTAGTGATTCTCCTTTATCAGAAACATCAACATCATAACAAACAATAAAATCTGTATTCAAATTTTTTAAAGGCTCTAATCATTCACTGATTATTTCATATTGGATGAGTTAATTAAAAAGAATTAAATAAAATATATTTTTATTAACTTTAATTATTAGAGAAAAAAGGAGAAATATGTAAATACACATATATGAAATATTAATTTATGGTTATTTTTGATATAAGACAACATATTTATTCAAACATTATGGTGTGTTTTAAGCATATAGGAAAGTAGAGAGAATGTAAAAAACCAATTTATTTGGCTCACTTCCTTGTCATATCTTAATATATTTCCATATTTGCTTCAAGTCATTTTAAAATTCTCCATCAATATTCTGACCCCATTCTTATTATTCTTTACCTCCAAATAAATAATAGTATAAATTTTATATTTATTGTTCAACTACATGTTCCATACTTCACTGATTATGTATGGACACATGAAACTATATGAGTTCTATTTTTAAACTCAATGTAAATGCCCTTATACTTAGGGTAGCCTTCTGAAAAACTCCTTTTTCTATCAGTATTAATTTTGCATTTTTATTAATTGAAGTTAAAGTATTTATAATAAATATATTATAGTAACATACTTCAATTTATATGGATTGTTATCTAGTTAATGGGCATGAGGTGCTTTATAATTTTCAACTATTATAAAATTCTGTACTGATAATTTTGAATATAAAGGCTTGTTTATACTAGCATAATTCTATGGAAATGGAATTACTGATCAAAGACTATGCCTGCCTTTAACTTTACCAGTATTTATAAATTGTTCTTTTAAATGTTTGCACTAATATGAACTTCTACGAGAAACTTATTAGAGTCTGATTGCTTCATAGTCTCACTAATAATATTGTCATACTTTTTGATAAATGGATGGTTATAAATCTTAACTTGCAATTTGCATTTTCCTGATTATTAATGAGTTTAAGCATTTCATATGCTTGTGGGTGAGACATCTGCTTTTTCTGTTGTAAATCAACTAAATATTCTTTGCCTGTTGGGCTACTAGGTTATTGACTTCTAAGATTAAATGCTCTGCACACCAATCCTAATTGATTACACTGTTTTCAAAGCAATATATTCAATCTTTTATTTCCTTTTGCCTTGTGATACATTTTATTGCACTGTTTTAAATTGAAATATTAAATCAATTAATCTTTAAGACTGCATTTTTGTCTTCTTTGAAATATCTTTAACTTACCTCAAATGCATAAACATATTGTTACAGTCTTCCAAAAGGTTATAAGTAAACCACAAGTCACTATTCTTCCTAAAATTTATTTGGATATTTGATGTAGAGTATTCCAAGATCAGGTATTCAGTCTTTATCAGGGCCCAAGTAGGAGATATTTACTCAAAAATGACTTTGCTTTCCTCCAAAATCCACAGGCCTACGCTCTCAGAGGCTTCATATACAATGTTTTAGTCTGTCTGAGCTGATTTAATAGAATACTGTAGATTTGGTAGATAAGAGAGATTCATTTCTCACAGTTTTTGAGGCTTAGAGATGCAGGAACAAAGTACCAGTGGATTCAGTGTCTAGTGAGAGCTTGCTTCCTGCTTCATCAATGGCTGTCTTCTCACTGTTTCCACTTGGTAAAATGAGCAAGAACACGCTTTGCAGTCTCTTTTATAAGAGCATAATGCCATTCATAAGGGCTCTACCATGATAATCTAATCATTTCCCAAAGCCCCCACCTCCAAGTACCATCACAGGAGAGAGAACCAAGATGAACTGAGTTTCAGCATACGTATTTTAAGAGGGCACAGATATTCAGCCTATGGCACTGTCTTTCCAGATCTTTGAGTTACATCAGAAACCTGCTTAAGGTACCAGAGGCAGAGTTTAAATTTTAACCTGCATCAGCTTGAAAGCCTTCTGTAATTTGCGATCCAGAGCCCAACAAGAATATTCAGCGTTGCAGAAACACAGAGAAGAGGTAGGAGAAGCCCAAATGCCTAGAAAATAATGTAAGAATCAGAATTGGTTTAATCCAACACAGAGTTATGGGAACCTCAGTAAAATAAGGAACATATGCTGAGACTAAAGGCATTCCAAATTAATTTTTAATTACCATCAAGTTTTTACTTTCATACTTAAATCACAAAGTAATATAGTCATGATCAATTAAGAAAAAAAAAGCAGAACTTCTCAGTGGAAGAGAAAGGGAAGAAGTGTATAGACTTACTCATGTGTCTGGACATAAAAGAGGAGCAAGAGGATATATATCAGAATATCTGATCCAGCTTTTCATATTACATACATCTCTTTTCCCTCACTTTTAAGTCAGTTCATAATCACTGACTCTGATAAAAGATCCTATGTATGGGAGAGTGCTTCACCTGTACAGTAGAGTATCAAAAAAGAAAAAACTGAAAATCAATACTTAAAGAGACAGAATGGCTTTTCAGCCTACAGCATTCCCTTGTAATTTGATTGGAATTACTAAATATCATATGAAAATATGTATCCATCTACTCGAATAATTGTAGAGCATGGGAAAAAGATACTCAGAAGTAAATGTTGGTCATGTCAACCCACAGAAAAGTGTGTTCTGCCATGTCAAGTATCTCATATGATGGCAGGCCATTATTGTGGCCATTAAACAAAGTCCTTAAGTACTTGAATCTTATAGATAATATCCTTATTCTGATTCCACTGATGCTGAGAGTACTGACTTCCTCCATGAAGCATGGGAGTGATTAACACAAGTATCTAATCTCGTCTACATTCTTATACTAACTAAACAGAAATCTTGATTTTCTACATTAGATTCTCCTGAGATTTAATAATATATCACCTATCTTAATAATTAGCTCTTAGAACACTTATGAAATAGAATGTCTTGACTCTCATTATGTGAGAGTTTGCATCTAAATGGCGATGCCTTCACAAGAGGAATCCAACCACATGAACTGAGGGGATGAAGGGCCAGCCTTTTCCAGGCAACACACACCTTAGCCTCATTGCAAGTATTCTTTCCACACCCATGTTCTCTTCAATCTGGAAATGGCCATCATATGGCTGCCCTTCAATGTAATAAGCCATCTCTCATTCTCAAAATAATCATGTGACTCAGTATAGTTTTGGCATTTTATGAACACAGCAAACTTTCCACTTGACTTGAAATTTGATTGTGTTAAGAGTAATACCATATTCAATTTCCTGGACCTAACAGAACCTTAAAGCATTACTTTTATATAATAGGAACATCACAAATACATAGCAAATCAATTATAAAAAATAAGGTCCTCTCTGTGCCATGACTCATATATAGAGTATACGGTGATTATAGAGAATCACTTTTGACCTACCTCTAATTTTGCTCTTAGGAAGAAATATTAACCTTAAACACCAAAGAATTCCCAGGTGCTGTGTTTTAGGTACAAAGCTGTCATTTTCCCCCAAGGACTGGTCTTTAAGTCAAGAAGCTACCTGGGCACGCCCTGGTGGGGCAGCAATTAAGTCAATCACCTCTGACAGAGCAAGCCACATATCCCTGGGTGAGCCCTAGGCCCAGTGGGCAGCAACCAGTGTGAACAAATTAAATAAATAAATAAAATAAGATGCTTCTTCCTCCTCTCTTAAAAAAAAAGAAAGAAAGAAAAAAGAAGTTACCTGTGCTTAGGAGACCTGTGCAGAGATGTTACACCGAATGGTGTCAGCAGCTCTACCAGAGACTGTTGCTCTGGAACAGATCTAGGATGTTGGAGACAAAAGCACTCACTATTGTAACAGTGCTGTGTTTTTTCATTTAAAGTATGCGAAATTACAAAATTAGAGAGAAATTTTCTAGTACCTAAAAAGCTGCAGGCCAAGAAATGCTCAACATATTGTGCATATTATACACGACCTTAAGCAGTCTTCAGTGACCCTCAATCTTGCTGGAAGTCTAGGAAGGCTGGGAATCTGTACTAATTGAGTCTTGAAAAAGTTTAGACTCAGACTAACAAATTTAGGCATTGACTAAGAGGCAGTCACTAAAGAGTAAGTTTCCTGAAATAGACATAAACTATCCCTCCAGGCAAAATGGCAGCGCTGCGGAGGTGGGGGGGGGGGGGGTGTTGTTAATATAAAATGAACCCCGCCATCATGAGCACAAAGCAAAAAAAGGACTTGGGACCAAGGGTAAAGGCATACTAAGCTAGGGCTCAGGAGATGAAGAACAAAACTGAACATCAATCAGATTTTACTTTGCATTTAAAAAAAAATTCTGCTGTACTAAACTATGAAAATAAACACAAATGATCTATATGACAGTTTCTTAGAAGGTGTCTTGAGCTAACATCCAGAATTCATTTTTCTCCCTGAATTTAGCACTTAGATTGATACCGCTATATAACTTGAAGTAAAAAGCATGTGTTATGCAGTTATATTAGAACATACAAAAAAAAGTCAACCCATTATTTTAAAGTTTATCAAAAAAAACTAATACTAGAATCAAGTAAAAGTTATTGATTTTCTCTTCAACAAAGGTGCTGTAAATTATGAGACTGTACTAAATTGTGTAGGTTACATAGTATGACTTTAGAGGAAAATAACTGCTTATTTGTTTTCCTTACAGAATCTAATTTTCAGGAAAAACTATCACAGGTAGTAGGAAGCAATGCTAGAGGTTATACAACACAACCAAATTATAGTAAATGTCAGATCCCACAGTGTTTATGGAGTTCAAGGGGCTGAAGATGCAGGGCAGAACTCTAGAGATAAAAGAGAGCTTTATATATAAACTAAATACATATATATATCTACATATCTCTATATATCTCTCCATGCATATCTCTCTATATATAACTATATATCTATCTACACACATAGATATATACTGTGAGGGGGGAGAATACCTAATAAATAGGAAATAGATAACCCGAATTAAAAAAAAAATGTGTTTTCTAGATTGCTGAAATTCTCCTTAAATAGTTGTTCATATCCAGTGATGACCCTATAGATTTCTTACAAACAAAAATATCTCTGGGAAGTACCATTAAGTCACTAACACCTTGCCTTGGATGAGTTTCTGAGATCACCAACAAAGAACCCTCCTGAGAAGCTGAATAGAGCTTAGTATTTATTTAGCCCTTTCAATCATGTAGGACCTAGTCTCCTGGCTCCATACCATCCCTCTATCCAAAGGCATAGTGTTAGCTCTACAAATGTGATTAGATTACATTCCAAACTAACGAAGAGACTTCAAAGAGTTGCAAGGAGCCACATAATCAATTGCTAATTTCTACATGGATTTTGAACAGCATGAGTCATTAAATTGTTATAATTCTTTAATTAGTTGAGAAGTCATGCCATTAACATGCCAATCAACTAGGATTCTAAAGCAGAATTTATCAATTTCTTGATCTCTTAATTAAAATACTATCTCATTTTATTGCCCCTCATCTATTCAACCCATACATATAAACACATATTTTGCTTATAAACAGATTCACAGAAAATGGTAAGACGTTCATACACACAGCAAGCTATACAGAGATATATATACATAGATACATATATATATAATATGTATCTATGTATATATATCACCTCCAAAACACCTCCAAAGTTTTAAAGGACATTCAACCAAGAAACATTTGCGAATTGCAAGCTGTTGACTTTGAGTAAAGAATTATTTAAATAATGTATCAGTAGCATTACTATTTGTTGACTGTATGATAAGTGCCTAGCACAATTTAAAATTATTTCATTTTCATACGAAATCTATAAAGAAGACACTATTATTCTAATACACATCTGACAAAATGAAACTGAGAGGAGGAAAAAAAAATTTTTTTTTTAAGAAAAAATATAGGCAGGAATGCAGGCAAGCAGAGACAGGCAGGCAGGAAGAGAGAGGAGCAAGGAGACTTTATTTTATTTAGTTGTTCATCTTGGTTTTTTGCTCTGGCCCTGAGGTTTGCCCTCTCAGCGGAAGGCAGTTGACTAAACTGGTACTCCACCAGGGCGTGTCGGGAAATTTTAAATAACATTTACTGAGGTTATTTATAAAGCCAGCAGATAAATTAACTGCATTTTGATTTTTAAGTACTTACAGTATTTAATTAGAAAATCCTCTCAGACTGAAAATGGTACTGCTAATTCTATAAGACAGTAGTTATCCCAGAGTCAAGCAGATTTAAAGGTGAAGGCCCTAGCATGGTGTTTGCTGCTGCTGTTTAAATCTGCTTTCTAATGGTCAACCCTAGATTGTTTTTTTTTTTTTTTTCTTTAGTAAACCTTCAGTGCATGGATTCCACTCTCACTATCCTTGGGAACTCTTCCAACAGAGTAAAGCAGCTCTGGCTATAAAACCTTCAGATTCTCAGAAAGGATTTTTTCATAGATTCAGTTTGATCTCTACCTGAACAGTAAGAAAATCCGACTACATTTAGGACTGCGCAACTTTGTTTTATTTACTTAAAAAAAATTGATGAGAAACATTTGTACTAATTACAATCTGATCTCTAATCTTTAGAACATTTTCTCTCAGATTAATAACAGCATACTACTCAGAAGACTAACTTTATAAACAATGTAGTCACTTTTGCCTATTAAAAATTCTTATCTGTTTGGAAAATAATTCCGTAAGTTATCATTTTAAAAGGGCTAAGAGTGCTGTGTCTCTACATATCATAGACATTTCCTGTGTTGATGTTCCTTAAGCTGTGATGTCGTGTGTCTCAACATTGCTGAACGGTAAGGTGATTCAATGTAGACCCAAATCAGAAGTGTTGCTATACAAAAATTGCTATTTCAGATATGACTGACTTACAAGATACTAAACCACAACATTGCAACCAGATCAAGTCCAGAAGCTTTGCTTTATACTTTATCTAGATTTATCCCCTAACTACTCAAAACCCTGGCTAGCAGGCCATTTCTTTTAAACCATACTCAATACATTATAAAGTGCGATAAAACTGCAGCCATTATAGAAAACAGTATGGAGATTATTTAAAAACTAAAAACAGAAATTCTGCATGATCCAGTATGACTTCACTTCTGGATATTTACCCCCAAAATCACAAAACATTAATTTGAGAATATACAGGCACTTACATGTTGACTGCAGCATTATTTACAATAACCAAGAACTGGAAACAGCTTAAGTGCCCATCAACAGATGAGCAGATAACCAATATATGATATGAGTACACAGTGTAAAATAACTCAGCTATCAAAAAGATGAAATACTAACATAGGCAACAACATAATGGACTTAGAGAGTATCATGTTAGGGAAATAAGTCAAAGAAGGACAAACATCAAATGATTTCACTCATATGTGATATATAGAAACAAGACAAATAGATGATGAATAAACAAAACAAACTTTAAGTCTATACAACAAAATTAGTGGTTACCAGAAGAGAAGAAGGAAGGGTGAATAAGCAAACCAACAAAAAGGAGTCAATTATATGGAAGACAGAATAGGACTTTCAAAGGTGAATTTATGGAAGTATACAGAAGTGTTGAATTTATGATGATGCACACTGAAATGTTCAGGATGTTGTAATGAAATTTTACTTCAATAAAAAGTTATTTTATAACTAAAAATAAATAAATGAGAAATACAGCAAGACTATATAAACAGAGCTTCTGGATATTATCATAGAATTTTTCATAAGAGGATTTTAGCTTTTTTTAAATATTTAGCATAAATTATTGTTAATATAGAATGAGCATTGGACAGTGACTGTCCATAATTTTCATTCACTCAGGTTCCAAAGTTCAAGTTGATTTAGAAGAGCCAACAACTCTCCTCCTATGACCTATGACCAATGACCAATGCTGTCGGAATTCCAGGAAATTTCTTCTCCACATCACTTAATCTGGATGTTCAAAAACAAAAGCAAATTAAATCCAAATACCATAAAATCTTAAGGACTGCACTGTTGCTGACAAAGTTTTCAGAAACCAATTTGAATAGTGAAAAATATTTGAGTAATAGAAACACTTAGGAGAGAGGACAGAAAAACTAGTTAACTTTTAAAATCCTTCCTTACATGAGAAATATTTCCAAACAATGCCAAGTGCCCATTTTCTTGCTTCTTGTTTTGTTCCAAATTGAGTTTCAGAGGCTGTCACACATTAGGTCAATAAATGCAATATTTTCTAATTGCAGTGGGAGAATTCTTGCAATATTAAATAATTCATATTATTATTTCCATCATATGCACACACAAACACACATACACACATATAGATGAACATGCATGAATCTTTATTTTTCAGAATAGACAGACAATGCAGATAAGTCTTTCAGTTGCTCCACAATCTTGCCATTATTAGTACTTAGTCTTTTTAATTTGAGTCCTTTTGAAAAGGCTTAGATTTATTGGTAGAGGGAAAAGTATAAAAGAATTCTCCCTTAAGTCACACATTGCAAACTATAGTTTGAACTTGCTATAAATAAAATGGTCTTTAATGGTAGCTACAATTCTGACATTCATCAAAGCAATTTAAAGATAAATAATTTGTGAATCTTCCCAGTGCTGAAAAATTATGAGTAAATGTGTCAAATATGACAACTTTTTGATGTATGATAGGAATGTTGATTAAATCTGGTAAAAGAATTAAAAGTTAATTTAGACATACTACAAGAATTGTTAAAGAGTTAAATGAAATAAAAGCTCGTCAAGAAGAAAGTTGTATTGCTTTCTAAGAAATTGTGCATGAAATAAGAAAAAGCAGTAGCCAGTTAAATATAAGAATATTATTAGAATACATTAGAACAATATTAGAATTATGAAGCAAAAATATTTTGCATGTCCATGAAGGCATTTTTTTCATAAAAATTATCTTGAAAAAAATGTATACAAAAAATATATTTCTGAAATTATAGTACAAGATGGAGTCTTAAATTGGAGATTGTTAACAAAGCAGGCAACACTGAGTAAGTCATTCCTCATTTCTAACCTCCTATTCAGGTTAAACAAACAAGGTTCTAGTGGAAATAAACCATAGGTTGAAAAGTGACTAATGAGTTGAAAGCTATACCCTAAAAAAACAAAAAGAATAGATTGAATCTATTTTGTCTCTCTCCCCCACTACCCCTGCCCTCACCTCCTTCCTAACTTTCCTCCCTCCTGTTCTTGCCTTCTTCCCTCAAATGCCAGAATCATAAAGAGAATTCACAGATGGAGTAGGTCCTGGTGCTGAGAGGTAATCAGGATCTTCTGCAAGTGAAGGAATCAGAATAAAGTAGTGAGAGAGGAGGAACAAACTCCCAGAAACGAATGAAGGTAGAAGACAGGTTGCCTTTTGGAGAAAGATAGATAGGGAATCCTAAGTTCTAAGGAGGTCCAGCTCCCTGATACAGAGAGATGAGAACACTGAGCTTTTCCTATAAAGAAAGCTTCATCCCACAGTACTCAGTTCCATAGTACTTATCTCTTTGTAATACTAGTTTATATTTGACTCTCTAGTAGAGACCTTAGAGCTCTAAGAATGATTTTCATTCATATCCTCAATGTCTAGCATATGTTTAATGCCAAAAAGTCTAACAAATTAATAAAAACCAAATTTAATTAAACTCTTTCATCAGAGTTAAAAATGAACAGAATTTATAACACCATCAGTACAGTCACACAGAAGGGAAAAAGAGAGAAATGTAGCAGAAGGGAGAATTGAACAGATGTAAAAGAATTTCAGCAGTCCTAGCTTTAGGCAGTGATTCTCAAATTTTATGTAGATCAGAAACACTGGTATGGTGTATTAATATATGGATTACTGGGTCACATCCCCAAGTTTCTGAATCAGCAGATCAAAAGCATGACAAAAATGTTCATTTTCATCAAGTTCCCAGATACTACTGATGCTTTTGTAGGATCTTACGTAGAAAACCAGAAGGTTAAGCAAGTGGTGGGTAGGAGAAGACTGAGGAAGACTGAAGGACACCAGGAGAATTACAATTGGCCTCACAGATAAAGAGGCATTAAGTTATAATTCTCTGTCAGAAAAAAATTGATTAACAGCCTGCAATTGGTAACTTAGAATCGATTGGTAAAATTTAATTGATATTACTGTTAAGCAAGTACAGTTAAGATGACCATGAGTCTAGGTTTGTCTGGGAGAGTCATGTATTTTTCCTATAGTTAATGTAATCATTAATAGCATCCTTTTCTCCCTCAGTAGTGCCCCTATTGGGACAATAAATTATGTGGTCACTTTACTTATAGGAAAGAAATACAAAATATATGCAAGACATTAGAGGTGAGGTTTCCCAGTCTATCTGAGCAAGAAAGCAAATGAACTAGTGAAAAGGAGTCACAAAGATCTTTATCTATTTAATTCCCTTTCCAAAGGACCTTTGAAAAATACTCAGTAACAGACACTGCCCAAAACAGACAGTATTCTTAAAACCAAGCAGAGAAATAAATAAGTGCCAGTCCTGGAGCCACAATGATAAATGGCTAGATTTTTCGTAGCCCAAAAGAAAGTTACACTTTTTGGTAGCCAGGCCTTTTCAGGACACACTTATAGGGAGTAAATAAATATTATTTCCAAGACATTCTTAGGGCATTTAAAAGTCCCAGAAGGCATGTTTATTCCACAAACACCCCAGGAACTCAGGTACATTCCACTGACCAAATTTTGAAAAACATTTCAATAAACATGCACAAGGTGTAATGTATTGCTTGTCTTAGTAGCATCGAAATTTTAAAATCTTGACCCAAAGTCATTGATTTATAGTAGGAGAAATTCAGAAATCAGCTCTGTATACAAAGATGCCCCTCTTCTCCAGCTAGAGAAGCCCTCAGTAGGTTCCATGATCTCAGTTCCATTCTCCCAAAACTAAAATAGAAGAGAAGCTGAAAGCAAGAAAATCATCACAGGGGTTCAATGTCACAAAACATCCTAACAACTATCTTACCACCTTAATAAAATTAGTATTACCAACAGATCATGGAAGAAGAACTTGTGATTACATCCTATAAAATCCCCTCCATCCAAGGACATTAGGCTTTGTCAGTAAGGGTGAGGAAGTCCCCCGGAGCTGTCACAGGAGGCACCTTGACTGTCATAACTTGAAACTGCCTTTATTTGGTGTAACTTACATATGCTTTAACAAAGTTTTCTCTGACTTCATTTCTTTTTTCCTCAGTAATATAACATTTGCATGACTCAATTTTGACATCCTAAGAAGGTCTGCATAAATATGCATTTCCCATTGAATTTATGATACAGCCACGCAGAGCACATCCTTGACATCATCTCACCTTCTTGGTCATGCATCGACATTATAATGTTATTTACTACAAAATTGCATTGACAGCATTTTAGTAGCACTGTGACAGCATTTTAGCTGCCATCAAAGTGAGTATTGAAAGTACATTTTGACAAAAATCATGTGAAGGAAAAAAAAAAACTGCCAAAATTAGTCTCAACATAATCACTACAGCTTTCAGAAAATAATTTAACTATTTGAATGCCAGTTAGCAGTTTATGCTAAATCAATGGCAGATGAGGGACTACAGTTTACTGAGAAAGACGTCTAAAAAAAATAGAGAAAAGAAATTTGTCTCAGGAAGCAGAATAGAACCTAATGCTTCCTGCCTTTTTTCAAGTACAAAAAAATATTTTACCTTACCTTTTATAGGTTTTGTCAGATAACTGTATCAAAATATCTAATCCATACTATATATTAGGTACTTTGCAAGTATGCATTTTAATATAGAGTTAAGCAGCACAGTTATGGTCATTTTGCTTTCTTAATTTTAAAGTAGACCACATCTGTTTAATACCAATGATTTTTTTTGACATTTTCTTTTTAGACTTTTATTTTCAATATTCTTGCTTATACTTATTCATCAATGCCTTATACCATATGCTGCTAAGTATTTTTGACAGCAGAGAAGAAGTAAAGATAAAATAAGTCCACTCAATATTGTCTTAGAATAGCTGATAGAAACTTAATAGTATACCAAAGAATGATAGCTTTCAGGTCAAATTATCCCAGTCAGTCACTAGCCATCAGCTCCTAAAAGATTCAACCATCTGGATTATGTTTCAGTTATAACTTTAAAGGGTTTAAGTAAAATGAACAATTTTCAAGTGGCTTCTATATAAATGAACTTGTTAGCTGTGTTCAAATAAGCTGTAGATATGGGAGCCAAGTGATTCTTAATTTTAAAAATATGTTCTACAAATTTGTTGCCTTTGGTTTAAAAAGAGTCATTAATTAACTTGAAGACAGTTGCTACTTGAATCTCTGAATCTATTGCTAGAAATCATTCTTAGGGATTTTATAATGTGAAATGTATAAGATTTTCATCTATATGTGTATATGTATACATTTATGTATATATGTATATATGCACACCTATATAAAAGAAAGAAAATAATATGCATACACATACATGTTTGTTTTGATCATAGTTTTATGGTTCTCTCAGATTAGTAGCTATACTGATAGTGACATTCAAAAAACAATATTAAGAGCTATAAACTATTTGAAACTTCTCTTTCCTTGAAAACCCATGCTCCCCACTAATTTTTCTCTTTTTTTTCTCTATACCATCTGCAAATAATATTGCTGTAGGAAAATCTTTTTGTGCAATCAACTTTCTATATTATCTATTGACTTCCTAATGTGATAAAGATTCTCTCCCTACACCCTCTCATCTGCTCTTTCTGCTAATATTGTTTTAATCACTATTCTGTTTTAATCACTACTCTGATTGGTCAACTACGCAAATTCAAAGAAGATATTTAAACCTATATGTCTTTATTCCACAAGGAATAGCCGGTGTCTCTTGACTTCACATTTGCTAAGATAAGGATACCTGCAAAGATCAGGTGGAGGTTGATGTATGATAAAAGAATGCTTAAGGAATGCTGAATTTGCATTTTCTGCTCTATTGATACAAAGCTATGATTCCTGTGCCCAACAAAGGGGAAAGTTTTTTAAAATAATGAAACATAATTAGATTGTCCATATTTTTAATGGTTTTACCATACCCACAATTTTTTTCTAAACTCTTAATCATTATATAATCTACTAAATCTCCTTTTATCTCTGGAACATTGTCTCCAAAAATCTCCTGATAATCTACTGGTTTTCTTGGTACTTATATTAACACAATTCATTCCTAGGTACCTTAGAGTCTTTTTGAAATCCTAACATTTTTGACAGTTTTTTTGAGATATAACCAACATAAAATTGTACATAAAATTAGCTTTTTATTTTTAAACATTTAGATAAAGAGAAAAGCTATAAAAAAAATAGTAGAGTTCCCCTATATCTTTCACTTAGAATTCCCTAATACTAGCACTGTGCAATAATCAAAATTAAGACATTCTCATAGATGCAATACTATTTACCAAACTGGAGATTCTGTATTTCACCAGGTTTTCCAAAAGTGTCTTCTTTCTCTTTCGGGATCCTGCATAGTCTTAATTGCCATATTTCTCCTCCAATCTTTAATAACTCCTTGGCATTTCTTGTCTTTCATGAATTTGATGCCTTTTAAGAGTAATTATGGGAGTATTTCATAAAAAGTTTCTTTATAACTAGATTAAGGCTATGGCTATTATGATAATTATCACAGAGGTACACCCTTCAGTTTTCCCTCTCAGTGAATAGTTTCAGAAAGTACATGATGTTACCATATGTTATACACATACATATGAATGAAAATTTATTATTACTGATGATGTTCTATTTGGTCATTTAGTTAACATTTTATTTGCCATGTTTTTCATTATAGAGTTATTTTCCCCTTGATAAATTATATTTGGTGGATTTATTTTGAGAATATTCAAATATTCTGTTTCTCCTTAAATTTTACACAACTGATTTTTTTTATATTATCCAAATACCATATCCCTCAACTCAGTGTGTTTGCCCTCGTGGCAATTAAAGTACTTCTTTGTCCCCCAACTCGGGATAGATTTTTCTAGTTCTTTTCTCCAGATGCAATCTGTTTTCACTAGTCTTCTAAGAGCAAAAGTGTTGGTTGCCCTCCTCCCACACATTAAGGATTCTGTTCCAAAGAGAAGAATTCTCCATGGGAGACTTCTTAAGATTATCCAGTCTTTGCTACGAGTGCCTTATAAGATTTATGGTGAAAAAAAAAAAAAAAAAAAAACTGAAATAATATGTATATTTCAGTTCTCCTATAATTTGTTCTCCCGTTCCAATACTCTTCCTTAGGTAGGCTCACTCCCTTTCACATTGTATTCAGATGTCTGACTGCACACATTTAAGAGTAGTAAAACAGAAATGTTTACTGCAGGTTCTGTTGGTTGAGAAGGAGTTTATAGACAGCAGGCCCTGCTTCAGCATGAGCATGTTGGGGCACCAGACCATCTTTATGCGGATGAAATTATAAACAGAATGAAAAGCGTTTTGTCCTGCATTTACTAGAGGGGCAGTTAGGATGGAAATTGTTCCTCATCTAGATTTAATCTTCCCGTTTTCTACTTCCACAATACAATCCCTCCCAAATTCAGAGTTCCTCTGAGATTCCACTATGCAGATGAACTCTCTTTTAAGCAACTTACCCCAAACATAGTGTAGGTTGTGGCTTTCTTGGTTCTGCGTCATCTGTCGGCACTCTTGAATCCATCTTTCATCTCAGAAATACATTTAAATCTATTGTCTGCTGATTCCTTCCATAGACATTTTTATAGGACTCTATGTCTTTAAAATTCATTTTATCCTTTATGATTTCTTAGGAATTAAAAGTGTTAAATATGAAGTCATCTTGAAACAAAGCTGAAACATCATTGCTAATTTAATTAAAACTTGTATTTTTAAGGAATGGATTTTAATCATGAATATAATGATTTGTGGTTTTTACTCAGTATATCATAATTTTATAAGTTCTCAACACTTTTTTCTTTTTTCCCATTGATAAATGGATCATTCAGAGACAGATATTTATAATGTGAGAGTTTCCTTTGCAAACTATTATGTTAAAAATACTTTTTCCTTTCATTGGTTTGCAGAAGTAGGCAGTGGGATAGAATAAAAAGAGCAATGGATTTGGAGTTAACAAGCCTACATTCTAATATTTACTTCAATCTATATCTCAGATTTCATACACTGGTTATTTTGCCATGATTATTATTAAGGCTCACTTCAGTTAAAAAATTCATTATTCTAAGTGTTTGATATATTTTATTCTCTTTGGTGAAGCTCTGGTACCTTGAAGCCATTAATTTAACTTCATTAGTCAAAGTTTTTATTTTGGGTCACTATATATATTTATATACAATATATATACAATGCCAACTTTCTGAAAATGAGACATTTCTTCCTATACTAAGCAGTATAACTATAATGCATTCTACTTTCACAGTCTTTTGCTAAGAAAATTTTCTAAATACACAATATTTAAGGCAAAAGAAGGAAGCCATGTCAAGCAGTCGTTAACTTTAGGAGTCACGTTACTGTACTTAGGAGATGGACTGGGAAATAGCAACTGATGAAAGGAAAGCAAATTTGTAAGTTGACCAGCATGAAATTCTGATCAAATATTCAGGGCAGGAATTAGATAACTTACTCAAATTCTTTTCTTAGTAATCTAAAGTAATCTATTAAAGGAACTGGAGACAGAGTTGGTAACAGAAGCTGAAAATATGCACATGAGGGGAGCTAATGTAGCATCAGGAGATCAAGAGTCAGACCGGGGGCACAAGTAAAAATGTGATTATATTTATGTTAAAAGTAAATTGAAAATGAAAGAGATAAAAGATGTTAATACTAGAAAGTGAAACAATGATTTCAGTAGAAAGATAAATAAGAAAGTGTGTATATTTCAGTGGTGGGGGATTCAAGATTTCCTATGGATAAGAACTAACACTTAGCTGGATATGGAAACTAATCTACTTGTAGTCTCTAAAATCTCTAGCCTATTTCTGGGTTCCCATTAGAATACTCTCATCCTCATTTCATATTCAATATAACCACACTCTTACTATTAAAGGTAACTGTAATGAATCTCCCTTTCTGGTCATAAAAATAAGTGAGCACATTTTCCCAAATAAACGAATAGCCTCTCATGTATCCAAGAGTATCTGACAGTACTCACTACAACCTGCCGGGCATAAGCACCTCCAAACATGGTCTTTCAAGGGTCCTAAAGACTCTAGAAGAAATCTGATAACCCAATCCAGACTAGAAAACACAGTACATAAACCTGTATTTTTTCATAATATTATCAAGTGTCAACATATTTACTGTCAATACACATAAATAAGTGCAAATGGAGTTTACTTAAAGCACAAACTCTTAAATGCCATAACTTTACTCACCGCTTATCAAAATCATCATAAACTTAGACGTACTAAAACATCCCTGCAGTGAATCTACAGAAATCTATAAATCTAGTTAAGCTGCTTGCATCTGTCCCCACTCAGAAAACAGTAATGCAAGGCAGGCTTCAGCCTGAGGTCATCATGCATTTGATTCATGACATTTTTTCTTGTTAGGCTCTATCTGCTAAAAGTGAACAGTCTGCAAGTTTCTTATACAAAAGTAATAAAAAGTGAGAAAAGAATTGTTCAGACTGAAAAAGGAAGAGAATGGGGAATAGAAAAAGAACTATTATATTCATGTGATGTCAAAATGTTTACAATAAAAACAAACTTACATGACACTTTATGATGTTTGGCTTAAACATAAAAGTTTACCCTTAATATTAATTCAAAAGATATCTCTAGTGCCAGGGAAACTAGCTTATCTATATATACAAGTCTATTTTACTTTAATACATGAATAGCTTACATACTAAAATACTATTTAATTATTAACCACAAGTGAAAGCTCCTGAATATAATCATAGTTTTATCAGTTTTTTCAGTGTTTGATATGGGTAACAAGAGAGTTACAAAGAACTATGTTTCAAGGTAAAAAAAAAAATCCTAATGCAGACCATATTTTATTAACGTGTTCATTTAGAATTGAGGACTAAATTTTAGTTTCCAAAGAGATGTGAGGATTCTTTTTTTTTCAATCTACTAACAAACAGATCTTATTTGTTTCTTCCATAAGGTCACACTGTATAGAAACCATCTTTGCCTCCACTATTATTAAGAAGATAAAAATATAGTACTTCAATATATATTTATAAATTCAAATTAATAAAAACATTCAGCTGATCCAACAAATTGTTCGATCGTGATGGTTTAATCATAACATGATACACTCTCTAAAAAAATGTCCTTTTCCTTAGACCTTGAAATTGAGAGCAATACACTATGAGTGAGTAACACTCCCCAAGAGGAAAGTGGGAATGACATTGATTGAACTGCTACATGGCAAACATTTTATAGCCTTTTTCACAATCTGTATGGGGAATTTCCAAAATAATACCGTGACATCTTTCCTTAGAAAAAAAATGAAATTGTAACTCATATTTAATACATTTAAGTTCAGATGTCATATTATGTTACTGTTTAAAGAGAGTAAATTAGTGCTAAATGTATACTGACCAGCAAGACCCAGCCATAAAAAAAAAGACACTTGGAGTATTGTTAAGTTTAGTGTACAAAAATAATATCAAAAAGCTGAGCCAAAAATAGATTCCTTCTTCTTTAAGAAAAAAAAAATTTCAATGAAGATTTTACTTCTAGCATAACTCTGAGTAAGATGGACATTGATCTTTCAGTTACACAAGACAATTGGCTAAGGGCCGAAGTAGGGGTCTGGTCAGTAATTGAAACTATAACTGTTGACTACTTACATGAAATCCTAAGATCACACATGCCAACTCATTTAGTGTAGTCACGTTCCCAAGGATTGATAAGGTACCACGACTCCTTTAAGAACTGCAGACCTTGAGGCCATCTTACTTTTAATTAAGGGAAAGAAACTGTTGGAACAAAGGATTCATTCTATTCCTTCTCGCTTCACAGAATCTAGCAAATCTCCCACACATCTTTTTCAATCGATCAGTATAAATTATATAGGGTTGATTAAAACAAGATCTTTCCTAGAAGTCTAAACCTGAAATCTAATTTTAGGGATCACACAGAGATACAACTTCTAAAACATTACTCACAACAATTTTATTATGGCAGATATAGTGATGAAAACACTGAAATAATTTGTGCAAGATAACATGCTGGGCAAATGGCAAGAAAGCGGGTATGGAACTGTCACAACCTGATTCCAAAGTTCTCACGCTAACCTTCCATTGAACTTCAATACCCCAGAGTCAGCTGCAAATACAATCAAATTATTCAGAAAAGAAAGAAATTTATACTTTCTCTTACAATTCTAGAGTTCTTTTCTGGATGATTTTTAGTATTAAGCTGATCTGGATGCCCTTATATCATATATATATATGCATACATATATATACATACATATATACATGTATATATACACATACATATACATGCATATGTATATATAAACACACAGAGAGAGATGCATATATAAGTATTTTTAAATATGTGTCATTTACTGAGACTATTCCGTATGGATAAATAGCATAAAGGAGCAACTCCCCATATATTCAGATTTCCTTTTGATGTCTGTGTAAATCTGGATCAGAGAGGGGGGCTCATATGAATAAGCTGAGCCAGAGAAAAAGTTAGAATAAGGATAAAAGGAGAATAAACATTTCCACTTTCAAATAAACATCCTCTTTAAATAACTTCAATGTGTATAAAAATATTAGATATTGCATAGAGCAAGAAAGGGTGAACGCTTTATAACTGAACATCAATACCATATGGAAAATGAGATACTGTAAATATGCATCACAAGGTTGTACATTTCAATATTACATATTGAGTGATCCTCCAGAGAAAGAAAATAAAAAATGAAGCATCAAGCAATGAAATGGGAAAACTATAAGAGGAGACATGGGAGTATTAATAATAATAAAAAATATATCAATCTCCTACAAGTCATTGATAATGGTGAATCTCCATCCATATCTAGAAAACAGTCTTGGTTTTAAATTTAAACTCTTTTTTATGCCAACAGAACTAGTAACTCCTACCAAGATTAAAAGAAATTACATGCCAATCAAAAGCACTTGTCTACAGAACATGACAATATTGAATACAAGCTACTGAAAGTTATATATAAAGAAATCTACTGAATCCAACAATATCACCCTTGAAGAAGCAAAAAATATTGCACAAAGTTCAAAATCCTTAAAAATAAAATTTTAGGGAAAAATCATTTTTATTGACATTTGAAATTAAGAAATCATTATAGAAGAGTTGACTAAAGTTACCATCAGTCATTTTACTTTCAGATTTTAAGTAAAGACATGAACAGCAACAACTCTGCATGCAATGAAAATCATATTGTTTAATTATAAACATAAAAACAGAAATATAAGCACCTTTTACATGCTGAAAAAATGAAAGGCCCCAAGAGTCAGTTCTGTCCCCACAGAAAGAACAGAGAAAATCTGTCAAACAGAAACAACAGGAATACTTAACAGAGGCTGCATTGAAGGAAATGGAAAGGTGTGGAACATATCCTCATGCCCTCCAGTTTAAGAAGAATCATTTTTCCCTGACCATTCTACAAAATCCAGAGTATAATCCTTAAATATTAATTTAGACTTTCAGCTGGAATCTAAGTGTTTAACATTTATCGACTTTCTATTATGAACCAGCTTCAATGTACAGTCTGGTGGGATCAGAGAAGAATATGGAATTATTGCCACCCTATAGGAGCAAAAAAAAAGTGGAAGATAAATACATGAAAAAAAAATGCAGAAGATGCTGTAACAATAATAATTACTGATTATAATAGTATAAAATATGATAATTATAAATGGAGTATTTATTATAGACATAATGTGCAAGGTACTGTACTAGAGTGATTTGCAATCATGACCTCACTGAATCACCTATGAAATAAAAATTCTCATTCTCATGAATATTCCCATTTTCCTGATGAGGAATCAGAAGTTTGGGGGAGGTTCAGTTATCCAGATAGTAAAAGTCAATTGCAAGATCAAAACCAGTCTGAAGCCAGGACTATTACTAACACTGTCATCCTACCAGCCAGAGAGACACTGCAAATCTTGCTCAGAAGCTGAGAGCAGAGCTGCTTAGTCTCACTGGGGTTCAGAAAAGGCTTTCTAGAGAAAAGATGTCATAGGAGATAGCAGCAGGAAGCAAGAGTGTAAAGACAGGAAATAGTACCAGAGGCATCTCATTCCTCATTACCTGAATCATTGAAGGACTGACAGAGTGAACTGGACACACTTGCGGTGGGGGTGAGGCATAGTCTGTATGCTTGAAACCAACTTGTGGGCTACGGGAGAGCCTTTTAAAAGATTTCTAAGAAGGGAGTAAATAACAGATTTGCATTAAAGAGATGTGGTCAGAAGCTGAGTATTAAAGCATGGGAATGATTTGAAGTGAGCAAGACTAAAAGGGTGAGATGAGAGTTGGCCAGTGATAGAAGACAGTGTTTACCTTGCATGTTTATAGCCTAAAACATAGTAAATTCTAATTAAATGGTTACACTTCCTCCCAAAATAACTCAGCCCTTAATAAATACTCCCATTAATCTAAATATCAAATATTTTCCCCACTTCTATCCCCAGTCAATATCAATATAACCTAAATTCAGATTGCAGATCAGGTAAATCTTTCAAATAAGCAAAATATATTGGACATTTCTTCTATTATATTTAGAGATCAAGAAAAAAGTTCCTCACACTAAATATCCCACTCTGTAAACTTGATGCATTTGTTGCCTCCTCTACAAGAAACAGAGCTCATAAAAGTATATACAAAGGGACGCTGGATGAATGACGAACAGCATGAAGGTGAGATGGAAAAAAATACCAGATAAATACAAATAATTACATAAAATTCTGCACAATATATATGTTTACCATCTCTGACCATTTTAGTTAGAACTTAAAAGACAAGCAGAAAAATGTAAAAACTAATGTCTTTAATCAGTATTGAATGCTTGCCATAACAAAGGACCTGAAATTTTAAAACACGAAAATGCTGAAGCAAGAATATTCCCTTATTGTTGAATTTTGACACCTGCTTAGAGATTAATAGCATCTCAAGTCTCAATTAAAGTTAAAATAAACCTTGCAAGGAAAAGTTATTTTTTATCATATATTTCAGTTTCCTTTAATTTATGACAACCAAGTTTCCACTAGCAATATAAAAATGCATACAAAGAAGTAAAATCTTGCTAAATAGTTTTGTTTAAAAAGACATCAACTTTACCTAGAGGAACTAAATATAATCTTTTTACTTCTCATAGGACAGAATAAAAATCCTTTGAAGGTTTTACTTTTTATAAATATAATTCTACTTAACTATAGATAGGCTTTTCATGACTTTAAAATACATCTTATATGGCATGCTGGCTGTTAGATCAGCCACCTCTGGATAAGCACAGTCGACATACATCCTAGGGATATGGATTCACATCCCAGGAGGGGCCAGAGAAACAGCCAAGATGAATAACTAAAAATAAAATAAAACACTATTTCATGCTTCATCCCCTCTCTTCCTACCTGCTTGGCTGTTTGCCTTCGTTCCTAACTGCACCTTTCTTTTATTATACATATATATATATATTAAATATAAAATTATTTTATGACAAAGAAGTCAAGATAAACAATGGGGCAATGACAGACTCTTCAATACATGTTGTTGGGAGAACTGAACAGTCACATATAAAATGTTCAAATTATATCACTACTTAATACCATACTGGATTAAAGACTTGGATGTAAGACCTAAAACCACAAAATAAATAAAACACAGGTAAAACACTACTTGATATTGGTCTAAGAGATGTCTTTGGAATGCCAACTTCCATGTCAAAGAAAATGAAATTCCAAATAAGTCAATGGAACTACATTAAGCTAAAATGCTTCTCACTGAGAAAGGAACTCTCATCAAAACAAAAAGACATCCTACCAAACAGAAGATATTTGCACATCATACATTAATGAGGGGTTAATATAAAAATTATAGAGAATTCATAAAACTCAGCAATAGAAAAACAAGAAATGAAATTAAAAGATGGGCAGATCATAATAGACATTTCTCTAAAGAAGACAAAAGCATGACCAAAAGATACATGAAAAGATGTTCCACCTCTTTTGTTTTAAATGAATGCCAATCAAAATAACAATGAGATATCACTTCACACCTGTTAAGAATGGCTCTTTTCTCCAAAAGAACAGAACAAGTGTGGGAAAGAGTATAGAGAAAGGGGAAACTTTTCTCTAAATGAAACACTTACTGGTGGGAATATAAATTGGTAAAACTATATGGAAAGAAGTATGGACATTCCTTTAAAAATTGAAAATGATAATTCCTTATGATCCTGTTATTCCACTTCCAGGTATTTACCTTAAAAATACAACAATACATATTTAAAGATGCAGGCTCCCACATGTTCATTGCTATGTTATTTACAATAGCCAAGAGCTAGAAAAAACCTCAGTGCCCATCAACAAATGAGTTGATAAAGATGTGATATATATACTCAAAAAAGATGAAATTCTGTCACTTAAACAATAATATGAATAAACCTAGAGGGAATTATGCTTTGTGAGAGAAGTCAGAAGGAAAAAAAGACATTGTTGACTTAACTCATATGTAATATATACAGAATGCAAGTAAGAAAATAAAATAAATTCATCAAAAATGAACATTCAGTCCATAAAATAAAATTAGTAGTTGCAAAATGGAAAGAGGGAAGGGGTTGGGCAAGTAGGAGGAAAGGATTAATTGTATGCTGAAGAAAGAACTGGTCTGGGTGGTAAAATTAAATGTATTATATGAAGACACTGATTTACAATGATGTATACCTTAAACCTATATAATATTGTGATGCAAGTTTCCTTCAGTAAAATTAACTTTAAAAATATATGTATTTTCAATAGAAAAATAACAACCATATTTTTTTCATTTTAGATAAATTGATATCTTAGTCTTATTATTATTTGTCTTAAATTACTATTCCTATTTCCTATACATAAATACTTCTACTAAGGCTCCTTAATATTTTATGTCACCGAATAATAACCATGCCAAATAAAATATCTACTACTTTAGTGTTGGTTAATATAGATCATTTTTATGTTTATAGTGGTATGAAGACATATAGATTATATCTAAAGTTCAACACAAAAACATCTACACATATATTTTGTTTCTAAGATGAAATATCCAGTTGATGGACTGAATTTTTCATTGTCTTGTTAAAATGTTACTCTAAGTTGTATGTGCAACATACTAACTAGCTACAAATCAACTCAGGGGCTTCCCAGAGAATAATTATCAGGAAAAAAATTTCTATCTTCCTCCTGTGCATTTATTACTAATTACACAATCTGTCAAATTCTGGAAGTAGCAGTAGGAAAACAGTAAGAATCAAGGAACTGAAAAGTCAAGAAATCAAATCTTCAACTGTTCATCGAATACCCACCAAACTCCCTGGAAAGATTGCTAACTACATGGAAATTGGGGGTAGGGAAGACAGAACTTCAGAATTTATAAAGCACTAGGTCTGGTTTCAGCATTAATCTGAATCAGAAAGAAATCAAGCAAATCCTGAGTGAAGCAACTTAAAGTCAGGAGAAAAATCTGGGTTATTTTATCAGAACAAAGAATTAGAAGGAAATCAGAAAAAGCAATCAAATATCCATGGGGAACAAACTCCAGGAATAATGGCACACAAAGCAACTGAACAAGTCAGGCAGCTAGGAAGTTTAAAAAATGTCAGACACATTAACAAGGATAATAGTTATTTACAAATACTTAATCCAGTTGGCAGTACCTAGGGCAAAACATTCTGAGGCCTTGAACTTTAGATTTCCTGTCCTAGCCTTTTTAGTTATTGGATATACTAGTTTTTGTATGTGCATGTGTATAAATTTAACGTTTACCATACCTGTGTCTTAAAGATGGAAAATACTAATTTAAAAAATAACTTAGTGTTATCTTTGCTGACTAACTTAAAAAATAGAAAAAAATAAGGAATTTAGCATATTATACTCATTAAGTCTAAAAATATTCTGAAAATGTATTCATTTACTGAAATGTTATTTTTCCAGTAGCTCTCATGGAAAGTTTTCTTTTGTCACCTTTTTAAAGACCTCATAAACAAGAGTAAGAGGAAATTCAAGTTTATTTTGCCCACATTAAATTCCAGAAACTGTCCAAGGTGCTTTACATATGTTTTCTCATTTAAGAACTCTGACATTCTAAAGAAGACTACATCTCTCACTCCATGGAAACTAAGAGAAGACATTTTGCAATAGTTTATGGTACAAGAAGACTCCAGGTCATAATTACCATAGACACTTTCATTTGGTGATAGACAACTCAGACGCTATACATGTCAGTCACAGCTTCTTCTCTTGCTGAGTTACTGCGATATTCCCCATGGGTTTTGGCAAGATGATGCATCAATTATATCATTACTCTCAATCCATAAACAGTTACTTGGACCTAAACTAATTTTTCATGTACATATTCCTGACTATTTCTATACTATTTCTATACTATACTATTTACAATTGGTTGATAAGAAATGACGGCCTGTACATTTTAAAAACAAGCATAAGGAATTTGTTAACAACATACAATTTACAGGGCTTCAAACCACAAAAAATATATAAACAGAGAACTTTTAACTGTCAGTTAACTGATCCAGATCACACAACATTTTTGAACTAAACTAGAACACTCTTATCCTTAGCCATACAAATTTAATGAGTTGGTTGGTTATAAATGAACTTTCTCCCATTACTACATAAATTTCTTTGCTTTTATTAACATAGCTCCTTATGTTTCCTGCATGCTTGAGAGAATGAATTTTATCCAGACATGAAAAAAATGAATCAGATACCCTGGCATGCCCTGATGGAGCAGTGGTTAGGAGCAGTCCACATACATCCAAAGGTTCTGTGTTCACATCTCAGGGACTGGGGGGAAAACCAAGAGGAACAATTAAGATAAAATTAAAGTTCTTATTTTTCCTCTCTTTTCCTGCTTGCCTGCCTCTGCTCTCCTTCATTCCTGCCTGCACTTTTTCTTAAAATAAAAAAAGTAAATGAGAAAATATTAATCATTGGTTTTATTTTTCAGTTGTGCCAGTCATATTATATATGGCTTAGGAGTCATTTCACTATTCTGTATTCAGGTTTAATTGTAAAATATAAACAGTGACACTCACAATTATAATGGTAAATGAGTTCTTATATTTTTATCAGATGTTAATCTTTTGCTGCAGACAGATTTTGCATAAATTATTCTTCAAATAAGGGGGCTAGAAAACAGTTATGGAAGTTATGTGATTAAAGAAAGATGTTCCCCAAAAATGAACTCATTAAAATTCAAAAGCATCTTTATAAAAATCACATTGTCCTGGATATAGTTCATCTCTACCTCCCAAGTCCCTTGTGTTAGTATTAGAGGTCTATGCCCCTCTTGTCTAAAATACAAAATTCCTTCTTTCAATCATGCAGATCATAAAGTCCAGAGAACCTCTCAGAGCACTCCCTTGGGATTAATGCCCAGGAGAGTCCTTACCCTTTCACAGGCACAATTGTCTGGGTAGGGTCAAGGTTCATTGACTGCAGTGACTAGTTTTAAGAGAAATGTTCATGCTAATGAAGTGGTACTTTCTCTTGTTTTGTTCAGTCTAGACCTCTCTAAGCATGAATGTAAATTTATTTTTAGATGTCCACTAATGCCCAGGGTGTGATTTGGAAAGAGGAAGTAAAACAAAGAAAAATTTTAAATGTTCTGCACAACTAAGAGGGAAATGTGTGCAGGAGACATGTGAAAACAAAAGGAGGTCCAGCAACATGGTGAGAGGAGAAGGGCAATCAGAGGGACATGGGCAGTGAGAAAGAACAGGATTTAACAATATTTCTAGAAATAGTGATAAGTGATTGCTAATTTTTTCGAGGCTTTCTAAAATCATGAATATATCATTAAAAGACTGTCAGGTGAGTCTATTAGGGAACAAAACTGTGGAAACATGAAGGAGGAAGGATAAGAGCCAGCTGCAGAAAAAGGACAGCAGTAGCAGGTAATTCTGAGTGACAGATTAAAAGGAGACTGTCACTGACTGACTTAAATGAAAGGTAACTTCTAGTCATCATAACCTGGAAATCTTCAAAGATGTTGGAAAGGGTACCAATAAACTTTCCCAAGTAAGCAGTGTGGATTCTTTTTCAAGATGGGCAGCTCGAGGGCACTAGAGGACAGGGAGCTGTTGGGAGAACAGTGTGATATTGTTCAGTCACAGTTTGCAGTTTATTTGTCTAGTTATGACTACTGAAAACACCACGCAAAAGAAAACAATTTTGGTAGAACACTTTATTACAGCAGCAAATATTGTCATGAATAAATCATGTTTATTATTGTTTAATTGAAAAGAACTACTTTGAATATTATACTTTTATCCTATGTCCTTTTTTTGCCAGGTTATTATCTTCCAAAAAATTGAAATTATTATATAGATGATGGCAACATTAATTATTCCTAAGTGCAACTGTAATCAAAAAATTATTTGTTTTAATCTAAAAACCTGCAATGTGTGGTAATTTAAAGAAGGGGCTAAAGTTTATGTTTATAGTTACAATAAAGAAATTAAGAATAAGAAATAAGTAATTAGGAATGAAATATACTGATATAGCAATTTTTATTTATTAAGAAACATTTTCAAACACTATGTGTGTCCTTGTGTATGTAAATATTTCATTCACAGGGAGAGTTGAAGCTGATGACCTAATACACTGATTGTACTGGATTGACAGTGCCCCCATAAAATAATTTATGTCACCCAGATCCTCAGAAAGTGACCTGACTAGACAATAGAATCCTTACATATATAATTAGCTAACATGAGCTCATACTGGATGAAGGTGGGCCCCAATCCAATAACTGATGTCCTTAAAAGATGAGAAAAGAGGAAGTTTGGACACACAGAGAGAAGAGAGCCATAGAAAAACAGAAGCAGAGACTGAGGTGATACATCTTTCAGACAAACTCCAAGGATTGCTGACATCCACCAGAAGTTAACAGAGGCGTGAAACAGGTTTTCCAGCAGGATCTCCAGGGAGAAAGAGCCCCGCCAAAACCTTGATTTGGGACCTCTAACCTCCAGAACTGTGAGAGGATGAATTTCTGTAATTTAAGTCACCCAGTGTGAGATACTTCATTATTGGCATAAAAAATTAACACACTGAACACAAATCATTTCCATCAGATAATAAATAAGCACATTTATAAGGACATACTTTAACATGACCTTATTGAAGCAATCATATGAATTTGAAATGAATTAAATTTCATTTACGCAGATTTTTCAACTCACTTTTTTTTCAGTCTTCTATTAATTATTCACATTAGAAAAGACTATTAATATTTTCAGTTCTGAGACATTCTTTTTTCTAGTGAAATAATCCCTATCATTTCAAATCTTGCCTCTTGACTTTCAGATGAAATCTTAATTATTAGACATCTAGAAGTCAAGAAAGCAAGAGATTATTACCCACTTCTCTTTTGAAGACTATTTCATTTCTAGTTTAGTTATTATGAAAACCATTCTCTTTTTCAGTAAGGAAATGAGTCTCTCAAAATAATAGCATTTGCACTGGTTCTCAGGTTGTCCATTCATTACATCTAGTTAGAGGACATGGAAGTCATTTAATTAATCACTGTTTTCTCTCTGAACTTGACTGAATTTTGAATGTTGCTAAGAAGTTCTTATCCAGTCAACTCTTTAAAAAGAAAAAGACAGCTCATTGACTTTTGAGTCTTTTTTACGCTTTTACTGGTGCAACCAGGTAAAAGGGGTAATTACAATTCCTGAAGCCTAAAGATATATATGTATGTGTATATAACATATATAATATGTGTGTATTATATATATATGTACATTACATAGTATATATGTGTATATAATATGTGTAATATATATTTTATATAGGTTTATATTTATATAATATACATATATGTATCTATAACATAGATACATAAATGTGTCTATATATGTGTGTGTATTTTTTTTGTGATTGTTACTGATTACTACTGTTGTATAGCCAATACTTTCTACTTTCCTTCCTCACAGCATCACACATATAGAAAATAATCATAATTATACCACACAATAGATAATAAGGAAAGACCATAAGCGATCTATATACAACACAGCAGTATACAATGGGAAGGATGTTCTGATCAAATCATTCCACCAAGAATATTGAGAAACATAGTTTTTTGTATATGCATTTACAATATATTTATTTAAATATCTCAGTGAAAGTAAACTAAAATAAAATTCCCTGCTTTTTAAAATTCAGTGTTTGTCTAAATAATATCCTCTAAAAATCTACTAATGACATATCCAATACGAGTATCTTGATTTTTTTTTTAACCTTTTTTTCTTTTAGCTTATTACATTCCATCACACTCAGGGAAAAGAGCATGCATATGCATATATTCTAAAAGACTCTAATACATAAGATGAATGAGGAGAAAAAGGATACAGCCTCCTCCAATTCGAATCCCCCACCCACCCTCAGCAGACTGGCATACCAAGATGCAGCTTCAGTGAACAAGTGAGCAAGCAAGAGAGAACCTAGTAGCTTCCATCCTTTCCCTACCCTCCTTGAAGCAGGTGGGCTGCCACAGCCCACTGAGACCGAACCTCAGTGACCAGGTGAGTTAGGTAGAGAGGAACTCAGCTTTGGTTCCACTACTGACTATGACAAACTCCAACAGCCTGAAGTCTCTCTAATAATCCTGAGGAGGCAGTACTGTGGCCACAGTCTAGGAAGAAATCAGAAGAAAAAAAAAAAAAAAATGAAAGCCACATTGCTAAATGTAAAACAGAGAAGAAAGCAGTGTGAAAAAGAAATACCTCCATTCAAATGGCACAAAGAGAAGAAAACATAAGGAGCTCTCTAGAGAGGAAAAACACTGACACAGATTGGGACAATCTAACAGATAAAGAAATATGTATACAGATATTAAAAAGCTGAAGGCACATACAACCACCAAAAGCTAACTGAACGAGTTCAGAAAAGACATAAAAAAAACATGCTTCATCAAGGGACTGAGGTTATGAGAAAAGTTCTAGCCTAAATACTAGAGATAAAAAATACAGTCAATAAATGAAAGATAAATATAGAAAGCTCCATAAGCGGACTCAATCTCAGAAGGAACAAATCTCAGAATTTTAAGACAAAGTCACAGAGGTGGGACTCATGGAGCAGGAGAAGCAAGATTGAGGAAAAAAAATGAAGAAACCCTGTGAAAAATATCACATACAATAAGAAGAGCAAACATAAGGACAATAGGTATCCTGAAAGGAGAGGAGAAGGAAAATAAAACAAGAAACTTAAAGAAAATAGCAGGCACTTTCCCACATCTGTCACAAATAGTGACCAGGGAGGTTCAAGAAGTCAAAAAAATACTGAAGTTCCTAAATGCAAAAAGCTCTACCTCAAGACACATCATGGTAAAGGTAGCAATGATAAAAGAAAATTACTCAAGACTGCTAGAGAAAAAGAAACAAAACCTACAAAGGTATACCCACCAAGCCATCAAACTGCTCAACAAAAATCCTACAGGCCAGGAGTGGAACAACATATTTAAAACACTAAATACAAGTGCTAGCAGACAATAATACTCTACCCTGCAAGATTACCATTCATATATGAGAGAGAAATGAAGGTCTTCAATGACAAGCAAAAATTAGTATATTTTCTATCACCAAGTCTGCCTTTCAAGAAATGTTAAAACAAGTTATCCATCATGAAAAATGAAAACAAATAGTCACCAGGCCCTGAAAATGGTGATAAATATTAAAACAAAATCAGAAAAAAAGACAGGACTAACAAGAGAGAAAAAAAAAAAAAAAAAGAAGAAAAGAAAAACATGTGCTTGTATGGATATGTAAACATGATACAGCATCAACTTATTAAAGAGGGCATCCTTGTGGTCTAGCAGCCTAGTACACCCTGGGAGTAGTCCCATATATGTCCCAAGGTCCCAGGTTCAAGACCTGGGGCCTTGGGGATCAAGCAATGTAAATAACTAAAGAGAAAATAGAATGGTGTGCTTCTTCTACCACTCTCTTCCTGCCTGCCTATTTGTCTTCATTTCTGCTGCACCTTTCTTTAAAAAACAAAAAGACTATTATAGAGAAGTAAAGTTAACACCAATTCACATGGTAGCCAGAAAACTCAATAGCAAGGAGAGATATAGCTGGGAAGAAGATAAAACTGAAAGAATCAATATTAAAACCATCCAGAAGAAATATCAAACAAAAAATTGGGAAAAGAAGCAACAGAGACAGAAAACAGAGATGCAAATGATAGCAATAAAGCCCTACAAATCAATTCTCACCCCAAGTGTTAATAAACTGAACTCACCAATAAAAAGACACAGTGACTGGAAGACTGAAAAACAGGACTTATAAATATTAGGCCTATAAAAAACTTCTATCAGATCCAAAGAAAGACATAGGTTAAAAAACAGGGCTATGGAAAAATAGAACAAAGTAACAGGGATGAAAATAAATCAGGAACAGAATACTAATATAAATAAATAAATAAATAAATAAATTTCTAACCAAAAAGGGCAACAGGAGGAAAGGATGGACACCAAATCATGTCAAGTGGGTAGTCTTTCAGGAAGTAATAGTCATTAGTATATATACACCCAATGCCAGACTATCTAAGTATATAAAACAAGACACTGATAGTAACATAATAGTAGTAGGGCACTTCAGTACCCCACTTACACCCACAAATAATCATCCAGGCAGAAAATCAAACCCTAAATGAAATAACAAATCATATGAACCTAACAGAAATACAGAGTGTTCTACTCCAACAAAAGTTTTTTTCTCAAGTGTGCATGGAAAATTCTCAAGGACAGACCACATCTTGGGACACAAAACAAGTCACAGTAAATTCAGCAAAGTGGAAGTTATGGTAAAAATCTTCTCTGACCTCAAAGGGATGAAGTTAGAAATAAACATGAAGAACAAAATTAGAATAACACAAAGATGGGGAGATTAAGCCACTGGTTTCTAAAAAACTACTAGGCATTGATGAAATTAAGAATTACCTGGAAACAAAGGAAAATGAAGAGATGAGTTACCAGAACATGTGTACTGTGGGAAAAGCAATTCTGAGAAGATAATGGCCATACAAGCATGAATCAAAAACAAAGAGACAACCAAATTAAATATATGAACACTTTCCTCAATGAACTAGAAAAAGAAGAAGAATTACAAAGAAAAGAAAAATCAGTAGAAGGAAAGAAATAATAAAAATTAGAGCAAAAATAAATGAAACCAACAACAAACAGGCCATCTCAAAGACTAATGAAACTAAGAGCTGGTTCTTTGAATAAAATAATGAAAGAGGTGAGATTACAACAGAGATCACAGAAAATACAGATACAAAGGATCATGAGAGATTATTACAAGCACCTAAATGCCAACAAATTCATGAATCATGAAAAAAATGAACATATTTCTAAAATCCATCCCAAAAGTAAACCAGAGAGAGAGAATTTGAACAGACCAATCACACACACAGAAATTAAAGCAGTAATCAAGTCTGAAAAAAATGAGAATACATGACCAGATAACTTCACTAGTAAATTCTACCAACCATTCGAAGAAGAGCTAATCCCCATATTCCTTGTATTTTCCCACAAAAATTGAGGGGAGGGAAAACTCCCATATTCTATGAAGTTAATAAGCTTGATCCAAAAATTAGACAAAGACAGCATCAAAAAAGAAAATTACAGAACAATATAGACACAAAAATACTTAACAAAGTCCTAGAAAACCAAATTCAGCAGTACATTAAAAAATAAATTATACACCATGACCAAACAGGATTTACCCAGGGATGCAAGAACGATTTAACATATATAAATCAATCAATATAATATGTCACATCAACAAAGGGAAATAAAATATCATATGATCATCTCAATAGATGCAGAAAAAGCATTAGACAAGATTCAGCACCCATTCATAATAAAAAAAAAGCCTTGCCAAAATAGAAATAGAAGTCTCATATACTATATAATAAAATCAATATATGACAAATTCACAGCCAACATTATACTCAAAGGTGAAAACTAAAGTTTTCCCCTAAAATCTGGACAGGAAAATGATGCCCACTCTCACTGCTACTATTCAACATAGTTTTAGAAGTTTGGTTAGAGCAATTAGGCAAGAAAAGGCCACTAAAGAAATCCAAATTAGAAAAGAAGAAATAAAACTATCACTAATTGAAGATCTCATGATGTTATACCTACAAAATCCCAAAAACTCTAAGTACTAGAAACAATAATAAATACAACAAAGTGGCAAGCTATAAAATCAACACACAAAAATTAATAGTATTCCTACATAAAAAACAGTAAAGTAGAGAAAAATAAATTGAGCAATAAAAAGACCATTCTCAATCACATCAAAAAGATTACCTAGGAATAAGCTTAAAAGAAGCTGAAATACCTCTATAATGAAAACTACAAGGAACAAAAGAGATGAAAGAACATTCCATGCTCATGGTTTGGAAGAACCAACTTAGTAAAAATGTTCACCATAACTAAAGTAATATGTAGATTTAATGTACTGCAATGAGTTATCGCCTCGCACTTGTGAAATGGCCTATATCAAAATTCCAGGAACATTCTTCAAAGAAATTGAAAAAAAAATACTGAAAGTTTGTATGGAATCACAAAAGGCCTTGGATAGCCAAAATTTTCCTCAGAAAAAAAGAACAGTGGAGGAATCAGACACCTTCCATACTATACCACAGAAAAATTATCATCAAAACAGTATGATATTGAAACAAAAACAGACACACAGACTAATGGAATAAAATGGAGAGCTTACAAATAAAGCCAAACCTATATAAACAGTTCATCTATGACAAAGGAGTCAAGAAAATACAATAGAAGAAGGAAAGTCTATTTAACAAATAGGGTTGGGAAAACCGGACAGACAGTTGCAAAAAAAAATGAAACGAGATTACACAACAGCACAACAGCAAATGGATCAAAGATCTGGTTGCAAGAACTGAAACTATAAAGGACATAAAAGAAAATGTAGCGGAAAAAACTCCATGACATCAACCTCAAAGATATCTTTGTAGAAGTGACACCTACAGCAAAAGAAACTGAAGTAAAACTAAACAATTGGGACAACATCAAATTAAATAAAATCAACCAAGGAAATCACCATTAAAACAAAAAGGAAACCCATGGAATGGGAGAACATATTTGCAAAAGATACATCAGACAAGAGCTTAACCTTCAAAATATGTAAGAGCTCATACAGCACCACAACATAAAAGCAAATAACCTACACAAAAAATTGGTAGAACTGAATAGACTCCTATCTAAAGATTTCCTAAAGACACAAAAAATACTTTTCATCACTCATCATCAGAAATGCAAATAAAAACTGCAATGAGTTACCGCCTCACACCCTGAAGTGGCCTTTATCAAAAAGACCAGAAACAAAAAATGTTGCAGAGAATGTGAAGAAAAAGGAACCCTCCTACACAGTGATGAAATAGTAAATCAGTGCCACCACTTTGGAAAACACTATGGAAATTTTGCAAAAAATAAAAATAAAGATGGAGTTACCGTCCAATCTAGCATTCTCACTTCTAGGATAGTCACTTCTAGGAATATACACAGGGAATACAAAAACTCAAATCAGAACAAGTATCTCCACCCCTATGATCATAGTAGATTCACAATAGCCAAGTCAGTGGAATGCTACAGAGCTGGGGGGGAAAATGATTAACACTTGTCACTTTACAATAACCTGGTTGGAACTGTTAAGCGAATAAGTCAAAAAAAAAAAAAAAAAAAAGGAGTACAAGATGGTTTCAGTTATGTGTGGAATACAAAGAAACAAAATAAACAGACAAACCCCAACAAAATTCATAGAAAGCAAGACTGAATGTGGCTGCCAGGGAGTTGGCAGAGGGAAGAAAGCAAGGATAAAACAAGCTGGTGGAAAAGGGCAGTAGAACTCTGGTGGGTGGGTGGTGGTGTGAAATACACACTGATGCATGATTTCAATATCATAAAACGTATATAGCAATGCAAAAAAATTGATAAAATTATCATGAAAAATGAATAATAACTCTTCAGCTATTATAAAGGAAATTTATATATTGTGAAAAGAATCTAGACAATTTTATCGAAAGCTTAAAAATATTTTAAGGAAACAATCCAAATTATATATCAAGGAACAAAACTCAAGAGACAATAATAAAGATTTTAAAGGTGGAGCATTGTTCTATATATGTACTATTTTAATTTCTTAGATAAATTAAATCATTTAATTATGTCGGGTGAGTGTTTTGGTATGGCTGATAAGTGATTGTATTTTTTCAGGGAACTTGAAAATGTTTCTATTCTTTAACCCCCAAGTATTTCGTAAATAAAAACTTTCACGAAAAGTAAGTTTATGCAAAAGCATCCACTATTCTGTGTTTAATAACTAAGGGCATCTTCTTTTGATTTAACTGCTTTCTATAAAAGTGTCTCCTTTTTTGAGGATCATTTTAAATATATTTGATAACTTCTTTGACTCTAACTATACTAAATTATTAAAGTTGTAAAGTTTTTAATTGATACAAGATTATTATATAGAGAGGACTTTAAGTTCATGAATTTTACATTTAAGAAGCATAGTGGGCTGAAAGCACAATTTATATTTCTAGAATAATGCTGTAACATACCTGTTTAGGTAGCATTACTAACAACTAAAGATATAGTTTCATGTGTCCTAAGTTTTTCAGGATACCCTAACAATGAAAATGTTTGATAACAGGAACATGTATCAGAGCGTGTTTCAGATAAATGTCCTGATTTGATATTCAAAATATGGATTTCACAACCCTGTTTTCTGTTCTGATTGTTTTTATCTGCACTCCTATTCCCAATGTCCTTCTTACTGAAAAAAAATTCTCTCCTTCCTGACATATTTAATTATTAACTGGTTAAAGTTTACTGACAGAAACTTCAGTTTGAGTATCAAGCTGTTATACATAACTGTGTGCTATACACTAACCCTAATACATCATTTATTTTGATATAAAAACTTTTTGAGATGCAAAAAAAAAACCACATAAAATCTCCGCCCCCCCCTCCCCCACATGTGTTACAGGATGAAGTGGAAAACCCATCGCAGGATTACAAATCGTGTATAATAGTAATATAGACCCTTAAATCAATTTTGCATCAGTCATAAATCTTGACATACTGTTGTCAACATAGGAATAACCCAACACCGTTATAAAATGCTCATTCTAGGCACTTATGCTCAAAGCTAGATGATTTAATCTATTCTGCTCTTATGTAAAGCAAAGTTCCTATCCTCTATATTTCCTTTAGGAAGTGGTAGAAATTAACCCTCCTTCAATGAATTTGCATACCCACAGCAGCTAAACAATTCACTAACACACCTAATTTAGTTATTTCTTTTAACTATACTGACTGGTTCTTATTTTGTCTTCATGAATCTATTTTAAGGATCTAGCAATTTAGGGAAAGAAAGAACTGAAGAGGGAGCAAGGGAGACTGAATTTAAGAATAACATTAAATATATGAAATTCCAGGCATTATAAAATATTCATAACCACTTACATATTTCTATTCCAAAGAAAAATACATCTACAGTCTACTATTAAAGATAAATTCTCCTTAAAACTACACATTTAGAGGACTATATACATCAAGAATATTTCTAAAAGGGAAGAACATATTAATGAAAAATATATTGATAATAATTCTTTATAATAAAAAGCAAGTCCTTATACTTGTCAGTCTTTTCCTCATTCTGGCCTTTAGTCTCCAGTTCGAGTAGAAGCAAAAGGAATATTATTTAGGAATTGGAGGAGAAACAAATTGATCATTATCGAAAAGCTGTTATGAAGACAAAATGAAAGCTATTTAACTAAGACTAATATAATTTTTTTAAAAGGTCATTTAGTGAATTCACTTTTGGCTAATTGACCAACAACACATTTCTATGCAAACCTGGCTCTTCAAAAGAGATGTTAGCCAGGAGTGTAATAGAAGTGAGCTGGAGACAGAGTATGCTAAATTTACATAGGTAACAGTCCTCTCATCTGCTTCACGTTGTAGAATATTTTTACATTATCCTCAGTGGAGATCAATTTTCTTCATATTTCTCTTTCTGCCCTCTTTAATCTTAACACCCAGATTTTCTCTGCTCATTAAGCATAGAGAGACTTCAGATAATCACAAATCTATTAAAAAAGAATGGTATCTCCAGAGTCCTGAAGAAAATTAAATAAAACTCATTCTAGATCCCTCCCATTAGGCATTTAGATATTTGTATATAGAATTAAGATTTGTTTATGACATGTGAAAGTTTCTCTTAATGTTCTATTCTCAGTTTGTTGAAAATTTGCTTTTCAATAGCTCATTTTGTTAGTCAGCAGAAAATTTGATGATTCATCACTGTACACAACATTTTACTATAGTTATTTAAATATTTAGACATATTCATCTTCGCCCCCTCATCACTATCACTCTGATAGATAATAGACCCAGCTAATAATCAGTCGTTTTTCTCTAAGTTTCCAGGAGTCATATTTCAAAAGCAAATTTCAAGATTAAGCTATTCATTATTTTTTTTAAAATTTGTCACAATTTTTCATATCATGTTTCAATCTTCAAATCAAGGTGATAACATTATAAATCATAATTTTCACAATGGCAGAAAAATACCAATATCTGTATCTTAAGAAAATTCTACATTTGCACTAAAATAAATGACATAGTAAAATATGTAAATTCAGTAGATATTTCCTTTTGTTTCTAATATTCTAGTAAGTAACTTCAAAGTACAATGTGATGGGCACCAGTTTTAACATTAGCATTGTAAAGTGCTTCCAGGTGTTTACTGCAAGTGCTTGCAATATTTGAAACATCACCAAGGCAGAATAAATAGTTTCTTTATCTAATCAGAATAGTCAGAGCAGCTGTTTGTGAAAAAGCATTCCAAAACGCTTTTGCTCAGAACTTCTTTCTCAGAATTTTTCAAACTGACCTAGCATTTGTGTGCTTCATTTTTAACAGACAGAATGAGAGTATTTTTAAAATGCAATATATTTTTTATTTTAATGTTCAAAAAATAATAGAATTTTCTTACATATATTTATAATACCTATATATACATAAAGAATATATTGAATATTCTAAACTACCAACTTCCCATCTTCTTCTTCTTGATCTGATATGGTACCAGCTCATTCTGGAATAGATACAACTAGAATAATAACAGAATTGAACTGAAATCTGGACAAATACAAGATACAGTTAATTTAGGTATCTTTATATTAGATTGTCCGTAGGTTGGGGCTAGAAAAACTTTTTTCCAACATGTAACTATTACTATCACTTTTTAAAATTTATTCCCTAAACACACTGAATTTGTGGCTATGAAAGGGTAGCATTCCCCTACCCCTCCCTGCCCCCCAGTAGAATCAATGACAAGATCATGTTTTCAGTGAGGTGTTTATTAAAGACAGATCAGAACCTAGAGTAGTGAGATTTTGTGCTGGTACCCCTCCAAATAAATATTCTTCAAAAATACATTCAATCTTTGTTAACAGGAACAGTCTTAATTGAGGGTGTACTGTTCTAGCAGACTGGTGCAAAAGGAAAAATAAAAGTGGGAAAGAGGAGCGAGTAAAAATGCCTCTTAAGAAACGGGGAGAGCAGAGGAAAGAGTGAGTAACTGGTGGG
The DNA here is from genome assembly GCA_004363575.1 of Solenodon paradoxus. NCBI lineage: Eukaryota > Metazoa > Chordata > Mammalia > Eulipotyphla > Solenodontidae > Solenodon > Solenodon paradoxus. The sequence continues at coordinate 371,004 of RJWH01001118.1, forward strand.
GATGAGTGACCTAAGTCTGGTCCATGCAATACACTGCATAATCAACAGGACATATGGCTTTACCCACCCCACCTTTGAATCTAAAATAGAAAATGAGAAGTATAGAGTACAGAATAAAAAGCATTGAGATCCATGATGAGAAGGAGACTATTAAAGAGAATCTGGCTTCTCCAAATTAATTCAAGTTGCCAGGCACAGGTTCACTATCTCTTAGGGTACTAAAAGAATTAACCAATGAAATGCTGTATTACTTACATCAACACTTGAGAAGAGTACAGAGATTAAAAAAAAAAAAAAAGGAAATATCTAATACATCTTCCAGTCTGCCTGCCTACTTGCCTTCATTCCTGCCTGCACATTTCCTGTAAAAAAAAAAAAAAACAGGCAATCTGAGCAAAAATTTTCCATTGTCCAGAGGGAAGATACATTCTGCAGACCAGTGTACTCAGCATCAATGATGTGCAAACGCTAGGCTACATTATTGAGCACAGAGTTTGTAAATATTTAGGAAAAGAATGTAAGATCAAGTAGGGTCATTTATGGAACAGTGTATACAGTTTACTTTGATTCTTTCTTTGAGAGACATCTGAAGCAGCAAATCAAAGAACTGGCAGAGAAGAGGTCACAAATCCTGTTCCCCCAGTCAGACACAGCCTGCTGCTTTTTTTTATTTAATAAAATGTTACTGAAGTAAAGCCAAGCTCTACTATTCATATTTGTTTAATAAATGCAATTCCTCTCTTCTTCTCTCTTCTCTTTCTCTCTCCTCTCTCCCCTCTCTTCTTCCCCCTCCCCCACCTCTCTCTCTATCTCTCTCTGTCTCCCTGCTTGTGCCTCAAAAATATTGATGTCAACCCCCTGATGGGGCTATATTTGAAGATGAGGCCTCTAAGAAAGGAATTAAGTTTGAATGGATTGAATGAGGCCATAGAGTCTGGCCCTGATTTAATAAGATGTGTCATAAAAAGGGGCACCAGAGATTACTCCTCTCCACCTACCAACCCCTAAACCCCAAAGCACATCTGCCAAGGAAAAGCCACGAGAGGACATAGTGAGGAGGTGATCATTGTCTACAAGAGGAGAAGAGTCCCCCTCACTAAGAATGAATGGTCTGGCTCCTTGAACTAGGATATGTAACTTTAGGGACTGTGAGGTTAGAGAGCGAACTGCTTTCTGGCTGCTCCTGCAAAGTTCCCCAAGACAGAAGTTCTCACAGAGCAGAGCGACCAGCAGAGCACAGCAAACTGCAGCTGAGCTTCCACCTTCAAATGTTGCTATCCGCTGAGAGTTCAATACCTGCATTCTGTCTTTTATTTTCATTACCTCATTGTATCCCAGCCCTATAAAACAAACCAAGGAGCCAGACTAGGGGGTCACTGCTTCTCAGACGGAGAGTGGTGTCCCACCTGTCCCCTACTTTTCTACATGCGTGTTGTCTGTCTTTACTGCTCCTGTAGCCTCCACTCAGGGACCCTTTCAACTAGCCATGCCGGTGGCGGCATGTGAGAAAATAAATTTCTGTTGCTTAAGCCTCTCAGTTTATAGTATTTTGTTATGAAAATCCCAAACAGACGATTTCATTTTCTCACTCTTTCTCTCATTGTCTAGCATAGGGAAGCCATCTGTGATATTGCTAGTATCTGTCCACGTGGCAGAAATTGAAGCCTTTGGCCAACATTGAATGAGGAACAGAGGCCTCAAAACAAAAACTTGTGAATTAACCTTTTAGAACTTGACTCACCAACCCCATTAAGCCTTAAGATGACTGAAATGACAGTTTTGCCCGAAACTTCATGAAACTTTCTAAACAAAACCACACCAGCTAAGCCTCTCCCAGATCCTGGACCTGCAAAAACTACACGAGGTAACAGATTTGTCGATTCATTCATCGCTGTATTTCAGGGGCAAGCACAGTGCCTGACATATGGTTAGTACTCAATATACATTACCTATTCAGCTAAATATGTGTCTTCTTGATTGCTTCAAATTTGTTCCTACTCCCATCTACCAAAACAACCATCATCACCTCTATTCTTGATGCTAATCTTATAAAAACAACTAAAACTGTGATAGGTACCATGATTAATTTTTCATGAGCTTAATAATTATTGAAACAAACTGCAATGCTTAGCCCCCACTCTGAGCTTTTGGATCCAAAGACCAAAGTCATATTTTGTCTTGGGTCTACTTATGACAACCTCTCCATCTCACCTCAGGGCAACTCTCCACTTTATCTTCTCTTTTTTCTTCTGAACCAGGCCAAGCCACAATATTGTGCTTCTCTTTATGGCATCATTTCTTCATTTTGACTGGTTACTTTCTGTGCTATCTCTGTGAGCCCATGTCACTGACCCAAATGCCAACCTAGAGCTCCACTTATATTTTCACTCACTATCACTCCTCCCAGGTTTGAGAATCAAGAGAAAATCATAGTGATCTGAAGCCAAGAGAAAATCATAGTGATCTGTGATTATTCCACTGACTTCAAAGAAACGACCACTGCTTAAGTTTCCTCTCACTCACTGTGCTCCACTCACCTGATTTAATATTTGATGTTTGCTGTAACTGCATTAAAGCTAAGCCAGTTAGTTCCTTGGACAATAGATTGTTCTCCTTTCGGGAGTCAGTGACTAGTCAGATTCAGCTCTAGAGGCAAGAAACAAAGCCACCTTCTCACTTCTTTCATCCTCTTGGTCCACTTTTCTGAGATATAACAAGCATAGAACATCACACTTCACCATGACCTTTCACCATGAAGTAATTTTAAAAACTGACTAACAAGTCTTAAGCAAGTCATTTGGCAAAGCTTTTTCTGACATCATCTAGAATTACTGGTCAATACCACATGGCTCTATCTTTGTCCTTTTCCCAGCCAATGTCTTAATCGCTGATGTGAATAAAGATAAAATTCCATCACTTTTGCTCGCACAGTCAAGTAACTGTAAAAGTTTTAGATAATGAATCAAAATTCCACAAATGTCTCAGAGTATTAATATGCCATGAATCTCAAGAAAAAATTTAATTAGAAAAATGCAAAGTCTTATATAAGGAATACATTATTTGAAGGTGAATGTTATGGTTCAATAACAGATGCTATGGAAAATAGTGACTTTATTAACACACATTTTATTTGGTTCAACATTTTATTTGCTAATAGAGTCTCCAGTACTTAGTAGGAGTTCAATAAATATTGTATGAATGACTGAGTTAGTTGTAAATTCCAATTACTACAACACGATTAACACCTGAGGCTGTATTAATAGAAATGGACAGAAAATAGTACAAAAGAGAAATGTATAGCTAGATCGCAACTGTGGTAGCAGAATTTCTAGTTCCAAACAACATGTTTTAAAGTGAATGTGCAAAACCAGGTTATTCAGATGAAAATTGCCAGAATGATGATGATAATCAAAACCCAGCAGGAATCCCAGAAAGTAGGCATGAGTCACCAGGGTCACTGCCTTTAAACATATAAAAAAGCTGCTTATGTGGGGAAAGGGTTAGAGTCATTCTTGCTGATATCAACACAGGGAACTAAAACAAGTAAAACAGACTTCAGTTCAACATAAAGGATTGTCTCAAAGTCAGACCAATCCAAAGATATCAGATATTCCTTCCTTAAGCACTAGTAAGTTTTGGCATTTTGAAGGATGTGAGGGCAAGATGGACAAACACTAGTTAAATTGTTGGAGGAAGAATAAGGATATCATAAAATATCAGACTTAAAACCTTTAAGATACCTCCAGTCCCTATGTGCTTAATGATTTCTAAATACGATTATATCAAAGGTGGAAAAACAAGGTCCCTACAACTCATAAAAATCATGAAAACATAAAGCAAAATATGCAACAAATTTATTTACCAATAAGTCATAGATATTGAAATAATACCCACTATGATATTGCAATATATATCTGTGGAAATGTGATGAATTTGGACAATGCAGTCACAATGATGTAAGTGTATTTGATTTTCACTGATTGTTTTCTAAAAAAAAAAATGTGTACACTTAATAACTAGATAAACACAAAAATTAATTTATTCTAGTAATTTAATTACTAATCAATAATAATAAAATGCAATAAAATTGACAAATTATGAATTATTAATGAGAGGATGACCATTAGCAGTTAAGATATAATCTTAGGCAATTCTTTATAAAAGATCCCCAAAGCTCCTGCTGCTTCTGGTGGAGCAGCAGTTAGGTCAATAACCTCTGAAGGAACAAGTCACATGGCCCTGGTTTTGAGTCCTGAACCCCAGGGAAGAACCAAAACTAAATAAAAATAAAATAAAGAGGCTTCTTCCTCCTCTCCTTCCTGCCTATCTACTTGCCTTCATTCCTGCCTGCACTTTTCCTTGAAAAAAAAAAAAAAAAAAAAAAAAAAAGGTTTCCCCAAAGTATCTAACTTTTGATTAAGCATCAGTAGTATTGAGAACTATATTACCTCTATTCATTTTGAGGTTTGATATAACAGGTGAAAATTATTTTATGTAGTATCAACTGTCCTCTTCTCAAATTGCCATCCTTTCCTTGAGACCTTCATAAAATTAGCCCAAACCTCCCTACACATGACCATTACATAAATAATCAAAAACAGCTATGAAGTCCCTAATTCCTTCATTCTGCAAGCAAAATATTTTGAATTCTTTCACCTCTGTCCCCAGACGGTAGACTCAAACCATGCTCATTGCCTAGCTATGTACAATCCTTAATTTGATTTAAGGAGGTCAGTAAATTAGTTAAAGGAAGTCTTTTAGTCAAAATTGAAGAGTATACCTAGCTAGGCAGTGAGCATAGAACACAGCACTCTCTAGTGAAGCCCAGCACCAAGTGAGAAGCTATAGACCTTACAATACCTAATACCTCGCAGTACAGATATGAATCACCACATTACCTAGCAATGATATTAAGACAAGAGGTATGTAAATTGTGCCATGAGATTCTTAGCCTATTATTTTTGGAAATATGTGGGGTATTAGTCAGTGAACAGTATGTGGCAGGTAAATATTATTATCCCCAATCATAGATAAAAAACATGAGCCTCTGAGATGGGATGATTCACAGGCACAGAGCCATGAAGAAACAGAAAGGAGTCGAGAAATATTTTAATCTAGCGAGTTACACTTTTCTAACATGCTACCTTCCTGAAGCTTCTATAGCATTTATCTATGCATAATTTATAAGAAGTAAAATTATTCAACAGTAGCATAGAATTACAGTAAGAAAGAGTTTAAACACAGAACTCCATTGCTTTTTTAAAATCCCCCTGTGTATATTTTTGAAAGTATCAAAAAAAAATGTTTGGGGTTTATTTAGTATTTCTTAATAACAAGGTTTTTCTTATAATTTGTGAAAAAGAAACTACCTTTAATTCACACTGGCAGACCATTTTTCTCTAGGGTCTAGGATGATGAAAGGAGCATTTTATGCTAAGACACTTGAGACTAAAAACAAAATAAGAAGAATTATGTGTTTGAACTAAAAATTATGAGCTATGGATTCAAAATGCATTAGCATAGACCTAAAAGCCATTTAAAAGATTAAAAATGATACAGTTTCCACTAGCTTTTCTGCTGCTTTCCAGCAGGAAATTGACAAATCCACTGGAGTCATAAACCTCTATCTGCAGGGAGGATCCAGGTGCCTAATAAATTGTGGCTCATGACTTGGCAGCAAGAGGAAGGTCTCTGAACTATAGAACCATAAGAGCTTGAGATATGTAATCATACATATACACCACCCAATGGTTCTGTAAAATGTATTTTTCATAGGTTCAGAGACATAGGTGCACCTACAATGTTTCATTTTTCTAATTGTTGTGGTGTATTGTGAGATGATGTTACAAAATTATTTTGACAGAGAATCACATTCCACAGATTCTGATTTCAGCTTTGGGGAAAAACTGGGCAGAAATCTATCATTTCTGACTACAAATTATCTCTCAAGATTGGGCAGCCCTAGTCAGTTAAGTCAGGGTGACTATGGTGGCTGAGCCAAAGATGTTTATTTTGTAACGCATTGCGCTACAATGATTCAACCTCTCACCTTCCTAGTGATACTGAATGATCATTCAAAGGTCTGGTATTCTGCCTTGTCATATTTTACCATATTCTATTGTTTCTTTCTCTCAGGAACTTCATTTGTCCCTATTTGGCCTTGATTCACACTGCATAACCTGGAAAATTTTGTTCCTGTAAAATATTCATTAAGTTGTGGAATAAAATTTTCCCTTACAGTTTTATTCTCTCTAAAATAACTGAAAGATACTTTCTTCTCTCTTAAGAATTCAATCACCTTTCCTCTAAAGATGCATAGCTTGCAATAACCACAGTAATTTATTTTCTCAAATTTATTGTGGAACATCATAAAATCACAGAAAAAGCTCTGGACTTCAAATCAGAATGTGTGACATTGAATCCAATCTCTGTCACTTAGCTTGGTAAAGTCACTTCATTTCTTTGAGCCTGGTTTTGTTCACTGTTAGGTATGAGAAAAAAAATAACCATGACAGAGTTACTGTGATGATAAAATTAGATAAATAATGTAAACAGAAGTTTGTGACTTTTCTAGCTAGAAATATTATTTTCCTGAGTAAGACATTTGACGCTAAGTCCTCAGAGCTTCCACTAGAATATAGATGTTTAGTAAACAAAAATTGTTATCCAGGAAAGCAAGAGTCAATAGGGTAATAGAAGGTGGCAAATTATCTACTGAGTAAATGACAGCTATGCTACTAACCGCACTTTACGTACTGAAAACATTAGAAAATATCACAGGAGTATCATTAACCTCAGATTACTTTTTAAGCCAGGAAGAGAGAGAAGTTGAAGATGGGGGTATAGTAAGAAACTGAACTCATCTCCAACAGATTTAATAAATCTATAACTATACATGGAATCATTTAGAAAGATCACCTGAAAACAAGACATCAGAAATTCTACAACAAAGGATAAGAGAACAGCCCCAAGTAGATAGTAAAAGTCCTTATCACAAGAAAAATATTTTAACTATGTGAGATGCTGGTTGCTAATTAAGCTGAGAGTGGCAACCACTTGCTATATATAAAAATATGAAATCATCATGATGTATACCTGAAACTAATATAATTTTATGTCAATTATAACTCATAAAGCTGGGGGGAATTAAAAATAGGTAATAAATTAAAAAAATTGAAAATCCACATTTTTTCAAGCCTCCATATTTTACATTCCACAAGTCAGAAATAACTGAAAATCTTAAGCGATCAAAAATTTAATTAGAGTCACATCTGTAAGTCACAGGGAACTGAATTTTGATCAAGAAAAACTATTTTCTTAGCTCTTGATCCTTCTTCTAGGCCCTCTCATTACTTTGCTAGTAAAATTTATTATAATTAGCTATTGATGGACATATGATAGCATATTGGATCTAATTTTTGATAACAAATTGACTATACATTTTAAATACAGGAGTAGATCGCTCTTGATATCCAAGGATGTCTACTTTATCTTTTCAAAAGAGATAAAGTTGCCTGCAATTTACTTGCTCTTAACAAATCTCCAGTTGCATCAATATGGTCAGAACTTACAAGGAATGTAGACATAGGCTGGTGTTATTAGATATATAGGTATTTATTTTTTAATTTTCATAACATTTGCAAAGAAGATATCTAGACTGGGCAATTCTTGAGTCCAGTTCTATCATTTTTGAGAGAAGGCATATCTCCTATGAGTAGACTACCTAATGGGGCTAAGGAGGACATTAAAAACCTTCATATGTAAAATTTAAATAATGGAAGATTGACTCAGAAATCTCAAGGGCACTCTTGTGTTTTGTAAAATGAATATATTAGAAATAGAAGGGGAAATTTTTTCATTAATACAAACTGTTTTTCTCCAGAAAATAAACGAACAGAAGATTTAGAGTTCTGTTAAAAAAAAAAAAAAGCATATAGCAAGCTGGACACTTTAACTAGAGTTCAAATTTTTAAAAGACCAATAAAAGTATCCAAATGTAAGCACTTTTTGATATTGACAAGAAGGAACAAGAGCCTGAAATTCTAAGGTAATGTAGGGTCAGGAGAGCTGTGGGATATGCATCAAATACAGAGTTTGTTGTGTCATCATCCTGGTCTTTCCACCAAAAGGCTATACCTTGGAGGTCCCACTATATTAAACACAGATAACAAAGCAAAATTGTTCAAATCCACCAGAACTGGGGTTTTCCTTCAAATTTGAAAACAATTATTAGCTTTCTTCCTTAAAGAAATGTTATACTCCTTTTATTTACTGCTATGGGGAAAATTCTACCACTTATCAAATAGTTCAAAGAGGCTCTACAAGTCATCAACACTTTGACAGCTACTCTCAACATATTCGCACACTACTTTGGCAGCATTCATCATGAATAATGATCTCCCTTCTTTCTATTTTTCTTAATATATGTTATTTTATAAAGGATGTCTAAATAGTCTACTTCTCTCCCAAAGCACAAATAAATATATTTAGTTTTTAGTTTTCTCTACTATTCTCATGGCAGCATGAGCTTAATATTTGTTTTTGTTCCCTTTGCCCACATCAACCAAATACAAAGGGTGATGGAAAGGTTGACCAAGGTGGGCATTTTCACATACAGTGTGGCTGTGTTTTAAATTTTCAGTACTTTTTTTATTGAAAACTGACAAAAGAGCCACAAGGAAACATGCAATCACATTTCTCATGCATTCAAAAGAGCCAGATAATTCAGTGTGTTTACTTTTAGTAAACCACTGAGTTTGAATACTAATTTCATTATTTCTGCCCATATAGCAATATTTACATTACACTTCATCCCTATTAAAATATTTATCAAAGGATAAAGAAAATATAAGATAGATTATAGACGGAACATATGGAGTATTATTCAGCCATAAAAATACTGAAATCTTGCTCTATACAACAAGAATGTACTTGATGGAATTATGCTACATGAAATAAATCAAACAGAGAAAGAAAAATACCATATGATTTGAACTCAATGTGGAATCTAAAAATTAAAATAAAGCAAGTTCCTACATGCAGAAAACAGATTGGTGTTTGCAGAAATGGAAGGTGGAGGGTGAGAAAAATGGAGTCAAAAGAAATGTTAAAAATAATGTGTCATGGGACTGTAATATACAGCATAGTGAATATAGTATATATGTAATGGCAGAGACATGTATAGATGAAAATTAATTTGTTTCTCATATTTTTTAAAGTTATTTGATCTGTTACCTCAAGTACAGAAGATTGCAAATCATTGCTTCCTTCTACTCTAAATCCAGTGGAACATATCTTATCGTCAAGAATATACAAAGTATTTAGTTCCATAACATCATATAATAGATGTTTTTTTAGGTTTCACCATCTAGCACATCTTATTATTTTGGTTTTATGGTATATTGTTTGTCTTACATAATTTATTTGATATAACTTATTATAACACAGACCCTTAGGGGGAAAAGCTATTATCTTTAGAAGTCTCTGCTTCACCTGGTGGTGCAGGATATCAGAGTAAAAAAAGAAAAGCAAGACTTGAACATAATTTCAAAAAACATCTGGAAAAGGAATATAATAACCAACATTAAATTTCTCCAAGACAGTTCCTTCTGAAAGTAATGTTTATTTATATTAAATGAACAGCGGTGTTATCCTTGAACTATATATATATACTTACATATATACCTGAATATATGTGTGTGTGTGTTATGTATTTATCTTTGTCCTGAGGAAAGCACTTAGAAATCGGACTGCCATCTTTAGAAAATTCCATAGCTCCAAGCTGCCTCATTCATTTTTCTTTTTACCACTCATTTGTCATTTCTTTCCATCTCCTTCAGACTTCTTCTTTATTGCCCTCTGTCTACAGATCCTTTTGTACTTGTTTCACAAAGACTTTAACATCTGTCTGCCCTTATAAGCTCCAGGTGATTTATGATACAACTCTGCTTAAATTTCTATTGAATTCTCTGAACTCTATTAGCATGTTCAGCCATAAGACAACCAGGAAATCATATGCCCCTCCCTTCCCACATATTTTGTGAATAATGGCATTTTGGTTGATCACTTCTGTGACCTGACTTTCCACATCTAAAGTTCTCCAAATGCCAAGTGGATCATGCTCAGACACTCTCGTTTTAAATATGTGCAGCAGCCTATAAATGCAATGACCTCTTTCTTCCCTATTAAAATTTTTCATTAAATGTCATTCCTTTTGAATGTTTCATATATATACATCTACTCAAAAATAGCCTTGCTACATTTAGACATATTTACAGTTTTCATATTATTCTATATTACTGTTATACATATATTATAATGCTCCCATTATAATTTTATTTCAGGCCAAAATATAATCTTTGCTGGCTTAACAACAAAACTATTCAGTTTCCCTAATATTATCTTCCTTATTATAGGGCAAACCATTTCTAATATAACTGAAGAATCAATTTGCTATATTCAGGATACAATGTAATTTTCAAATGTTTTCCTACTTTGTGTGAATTTTCTTTTCATCTCTTAATTGTTCTTTTTAGAGCAATCATTTTTAATTTCAACATGAATATGTCTATCAACTTATTTACAGTCGCCCAGATTGGAAAGAACCTAAAAATACTTCAATAAGTGAATGAATAAACAAACTGTGGTATATCCATACAAAGAAATTCTAGTCATTAATAAAAATGAGAGAATTACTAGTATATACAAAAACTTGAACCTCAAAGCTATTTTGCTAAGTGAAACAAGTAAGTCTCAAAGTTATATATAATATAATCCCGTTAATATGACATACTGGAAAAATATATTGCAAAACAAATTGTTTCCAGTGGCTAATAGGAAGTGGGGATCTGATGAAAAGAGTTAAACACAGGAATTATCCATTATTTTGTCATTGTTCTATATTCAAATGAGGGTAGTTTCAAGAATCTATGCATGTATTAAAACTGATAGAGCTTTATCAGTGCATATGACTGTGTGATTCTTTATAAAGAGTAGAACAATAGAAGCTGAGAGGAAATCAACTTTGGCCCTACTACCAGGCATCCATCAGCCACATCTGTTTCCTCCACATAGTTACAAATCCCAAGAGAGGAGGCACTGTCCTTCATACCAACAAAACAAGCTATACTGATAATTGCAACTGTGCTTAAATTGATTATCAAAAGTCATTCCAACTAGAAAGTAAATGTTCATAGTCATAATAATCACAGTACCAACAATATGGATGCTCGATTAATTTAGGACAGTATCCACTTGAATCTACCTTTTGTTCCTAAAGTCTTTGTTCTTCCACCTGCAGTCTCATAGCTGCTTCTTTTACTAAATTCTTTTACTTAATCTCATTTTAATGAAGATTTATTATTTCCCACATGCATATGCCAACATTCAATTACTTTACATTATTTCTTTCCACTAAATTGCAAGCTTACTCAGAGAATAAACGATACCTCAAATTTCTTTTCCATCAGACAAATCCTGGTGGCATACTAGATAAGTCTGCTGCCTCTATCTGGCATAGTCCCCATACATCCCAAGTACCAGGGTTCATGACCCAGGCCTGGGAGCAATAACCATGATGAAAAAATAAATAAAATGCTTCTTCCTCCTCTCTCTTCCTGCCTACTTACTCGCCTTCATTCCTGCCTGAACCTTTCTTTAAAACATAAAAATTCTTTTGTATCTATCACCTTACTCAATTCAATGCTGAGAACACCACAAGAATACAGTAAATACTTGCTATTTGATTATTTATTGTCTATTTCTTCATTTTTCAGATGAACCAGGAAACTACTGAACCCAGTTCCAGACTGGGTCTTGATTTTCTACCAGCACATCATATTACTGAACAGAATGATTGTCAGTCCTCATTTACAAGCTGAATTTCTGGAAAATGTTTATTGGACCATTTACGTATGTAGCGACTAACCTAATAATGGTTAGTAAATTAGAAGATTGTTGTTTTACCATCCAGTTTCTAACCTATTCATTTAACAAATGGTAGTATCATAATGAAAGGATAGTGGAACATAAACAAGTTGATGTCAAACTTAAAAATATCTTAGAAAAGCCAGGATTTTGACAATAACTATGTTTCAGTTAAATTTCATGGCATAGAAAAAGTAGTACGTCCAACTAGAAACATGAAATCTAGAATCAAGTGTGGTATTTTAGAGTACTCACTAATAAATGTGACCATTCAAATTAAAATTAAACAGAATTTAAAAATCCAGTTCCTCATTCACACTAACCACATATCAAACAAATGTGCTAGCAGATACCATGTTGGAGAACACAGATGTAGATCATTCCCATCATTGTAGAAAGTTCTAGTAAAATACTAGCAGATAGTGAGCATGAGAATTATAAAGGAAGAGATATTGTTTGGAGTAAATCCATAACAACTTATAATATATTTATTTTAATATGTCCTATATTTAGAGAACTGTTAAGCAAACTTTATTTAGCAAAATAATAATTATACTAAAAATTGGGCAAAAGTACTAAAATCAAAATTAATTTTTATGGACCATAAACATATATTGAGTACCTTATAACTAAAATATTTTCAAGGAAAAAATAATAAAAATACAAGAAGTCCCAAGCTTTCTAGGACTTTTTCACTGATGTAAAAAATGTGCAAATTTTCTTTTACTTTAAATACAGAAAGATAAAAGCCACAGGATGAACCATATATTTTAACAATGATTAAAAATACTTTGCTAGACTGAATTTATCTTTATACATTAAATTCTTCATTTATATAGTGAATTTTCCATAGCAAATATGCATGTATATATATATACAGAGAGAGATACCCTTGGTAAAATAAGACATTTGCTATGTTTTAATTCTGAATTAAAAAATATAATCTTAGATGTTTGATTATTCAGATGGCGCTGGAATGAAATGTACCATTTTCTTTATAAAAAGAATGGGTTTGCCAAACAAATTTACAAATGCAGTTAATCAACCTGTTTATTAAAGCCAATTCATTAAGATTTTTGCTTAGAATTACGTTAGCAATTAAAAATCACTTCATTCATAAACCCAGAAATGTTGCTTTGTGATTCCTTAACTTACACATTTAACTTCATTCTAAAAAAATCAACCCTTATAGCCACACCCTAATATATCAATTTTTTACTATCGTAGCATGTAGAAATATGATGAATAATAAGGCAGTTAACTATGATTGGGAGCATTTAGCAAATCATCTTAATGAAAAACATAAAGTAATTTTTGTCCAGATGTGACAAGTTGCTAAGTTCCCAGAAAACTGGTGGCTGCTTTTAAAATGATTTTCCATTCCTAATCAGGGATTGACATAACTATAATTTTCCTATCAAGAAAGAGAACTATAGTCAAAAGGAACAAAGTTTTAGGGTATGATTTTAAAGAAGACTACTAAATACTCACATTAAAAATTTTATAAAAAATAATGTGATTTCAAAATTAGAAAATGGATATTTATAATAAATCATATGACTTTGTCTTATCTGTAGAAAATTATTTCTCAGTGTCACACTTTCTTTCAGAAACCCTAGAGTTTCTCTTCCTCTGACCTTATTAAAGCTGACACCTTTGTAAAAACACAACTCTAAATATTTAGTCTCCTTTATGTTTCTAAGTCATACTCTCCCAAATATGTTTAAGTCATATTCTTCCAAATACGGTCCTAACAAGGTTTATAATGCCTCACTCACTACAAAAGCCATGAAGCTTCATCTATGAAAACACATACTTAATATCTTATTTCTGGGAGGTGTTCCTCGATTGAATTCAGTCAGTTCTGTACAGTCAATCATAATTAAGTATTGAATGAATAAATGAATGACAACATACTGAGAGTTCTGTTTTAAGACTGACATGATTCAGAATCCTAACTAGTCTCATATGCAAGGAAAACTGTCTGTTATCATTCAACCATGAATTCAACCCCAAATTAGGACTACAATTTCCTTTAAACTCTTATTTTAAATTAATTCATCCATCTAAGGCATCGTACTCATTTTGGCATTCCCTTTCTGCAAAATATTTAATTTTATACCATTTCATATTAAGTCAAAACTCCTTAGCATGTAGACACATGAGGGGAAAAAAGTTCTGCATCAGAAAAATTGTGAAAGTGGGAAGCAGTCAATGAATAGCCTAGATCATCTAATCCCAATACACCTTCTAATTGTCTTCCAATATTTCCACTCTGTTCTCCGGTGATTATGAACCACTGTCTCCCTAAAGTGATCATGCCTATGCTTTAAGTATCCTCTTTCTAATAATACTTCTTTAAGTACTAGCCTCTTCATCCATAAAAGAGGAATAATAATATCTACCTCAAAGGATTATTGTAAGGATTACATATAACACAGTGAGATTGTGTCAAGAGTTTAGAAGCTATTCCAGAAAGGCTGATATAATTTTTATAGTTGGTTTGATATTGTTACTACTTTAAGAGCTCATCAAGTCTTCTCTACTCCCAGGTAGATGCAATCTCCTTTTCTCCTGGTATTCTTGATTTTAATATGTCTTTAGTCTCATTTCACAGGGGCCCATTTCATATGTCTACATGTATGTATGTCTTACTTCCTTTTCTAGAATGTAAACATCTTGAGAGAGGGATTCATGTTTTGCTACTCTTTCTATTCCCAGAATATAATTTTTATCATAAACCTAAACATTCTATAGGTTCACGAACAATTTTTAAAACTTTGATAAATATTTAACAAATATCTGCTGAATGGCTTCTCAGTGGTATAAAAAGACCTTCATTTTAAGCTCTAAAGCTGATTCATGTTCATAAAATGTTCCAAGGAGTTACAGTGGTAACTCCCAGTGGCAAGTCAAGGTAAGAATTTAATAGGTCAGAGAAGGTAAAGATCTGTTCCTTTCAGAAAACAAAGGGATAAATAAGAACAACTGATAAAACAATAGATTTTAAATAAAAGATTATAATTTTATTAAATATTAACCAAATGTTTTAATATTTTTTGACAATTTTGCTATCTCTATTCATTAAAGATACTGATTTGTTGTAATTTTCTTGCAATGTCTTTGTCTGGTTTGAGTATTAGGGTAATGCTGGCCTCAGAATGAGTTAGGAAGGATTCCCTATGCTGCTATCTATTGAGACTGTAGAGAATTAGTATAATTTCTTTCTTAAAAGTTTGGTAGAAAATACCCATGAACTTATATGGACTTGTTTCATTCTGTTTTTGAAAGTTATTAATTATTGATTCAAGTTCTTTGATACAGGCCTATTCAGGTCATATATTTCTTCTTATATGAGTTTTGGCAGATTGTGTCTTTCAAGAAATTAATCCATTTCACTTCAACTGCACAGCATTTTTCATTGGACTCCTTTATCTTTTCAATATTCATAGACTCTGTAGTGATATTTCCCACTTTCATTTCTGATATTAGTAATCTCTGTACTATTTCATTTTTTACATAGCCTGGCTATAAACTTATTGATCTTATTTATTTTTTCTTTTCAAAGAAATGTCTCTAAGTTTTATTAATTTTCTCCATTATTTCCTGTATTTATTAATTTCCATCTTAATTCCTATCATTCCATTTCTTCTGTTTATTGTATATTAAACTTGCCCTTCTTTTACTAGATTCCTGAGGTAAAAACTAAGTGATTTTAGGTTTCTTGTATTCAGTGCTAAACATTTCCCTTAATTACTTCATTCATAGCATCACACAAATTTTTTATAGGTTGTGTTCACATATTCATTTAATTCTAGATATTTTTTTAATTTTCTTGAGATTTCTTCTTTGACTCATATGCTGTATGCAATCTCCATTAATTTTGGGATCTTCAATTATCTTTCTATTATTGATTTTTAATTAAATTTAATTGTGGTCAGAGAACAGAGAGATTATTATTTCTGTTCTTTTAAGCTTGTTAATATGTATTTTGTAGCTTAAAATGTTGCCTAGCATGGTAAAATGGTCCAATTGAGCTTACTAAGAATGTGTATTTTGCTGCTGTTGGATAGATGTGAATTATATTCAGTTGACTGACGATGTTGCTGAGTTCAACTATGATCTTCCTTACTGATTTTCTGCTTGTTGGATCCATCCATTTCTGTAAGAGGGATGTTGAAGTCCTCAACTATGATAGAGGATTTATCTATTTCTTGCTGCAATTCTATTAGTTTTGCCTTACCTAGTTTGATGTCCTGCATTAGGCATATACACATTAAGAATTGCAGCCTTCTTAGAGAATTGGCCCCTTTATTAAATGTAATGCTCTTTTTTTTTATTCTTATATCTTTCCTTGCTTTGAAATTTGTTCTGAAAGTAATGTAGCTATGCCAAGCTTTGCCGTGCTCATTGGATTCCAGCAATCCCAAGCCTCCATTCTCCAGGACCCTGGATCACCATACCCACCAGGAAGAGGGGCCAAGCTGCACCTGCCCAGCGTTTTTGCCCAGCTTTGCTGTATTCACGAGCCTCCAATGACCCCGGGCCTCCACTCCCTGGTACCCCAGATCACTGGCCCCGCCCAGATTAGGCTCTGAGATGTACTTGCCCAGCTTCCAATGACCCCAGACCTCTGCTTCCCAGGACCCTGATTATTAGGCTCACCATAAGAGGCACAAGCTGTTCCCACACAGTTTCACTGCACTTGCTAGGCTCCAGAGACTCCAGGTCTGCTCCCTAAAGTCCAGATCACTAAACCCACCTGCAGCAACGCAGAACAAGTACCTGCCTGCCAGATTTCAGGTATCCAGACAAATTTCTCCTACACCACCATAGTCTGGAAAGTGAACACTAGGCTTTAGGTCCCTCATCCCATGTGTTATTGACACTTGGCCCAGCCCTGCACAGCCCAGAATCAGCAAATGCTAGGCTTCAGATTCACTTATCCATTGGCCCAACCACCAGGCCTGGAACCAGCGCTCACAAGGTTTCTGGGTCTGCAGGTGTTAAACTCCCATCCTGCCCAGCCAACACCAGGAATAAGTGCCCACTAGGCCTCAGAACCTGAGGACACCCAGAGTGACTCAACTGGACCCAGACACATAAATCCTAAAATACATAACTAGGTTACCCAAAAGCTATATTCCCAGACTGCACTTGGGCTGCCTATGAAACTCCCTGCTCTGAAGAGCTGTGAAGTCTCGAAGCACCACCTATAAAGGCATCAGTGGTCCATCACAAGAAGACATCCTGAAGAGAACCAGCCACAACCCCACTGAAATTAAGGGGCTGGTGCCTGCCACATCACCATACATGTAGGAAGAAATCTAAAGTAAAAGAAAAATAAGGCAACAGTGTTAAATTGAAGACAGAAATGCTAGAGATGATAGATACATTCAAGAAACTGCAGATAAACATGGAACACTCCATAAACAAACTCAATCTTAAAGAGGAACAAATATCAGATATTGAAGACAAAATAAGAGGCAGACCTCATGGGAGAAGAGAGGAAAATAAGATTTAGGGAAAATTAAGAAAGCCTGCAAGATATATCAGGCATTATGAGAAAAACAAACATAAGGATAACATGTGGGGCAGGAGAGGGAGAAAGGAGCAGAAAACCTATTTAAAGAAGAAATGGCAGAGAATTTCCCCAAATCTATTACAAAAAAAGTAACTACAGACATTCACAAAGCAGAGAGAACACTGAAATTTCTAAATGTAAATAGACCTAGTCACAGACACATCATAATCAAATCAGCAAAAGTAAATGACAACGCAGTGCGTTCCAGGTCCAGCGGACCTGTCCCTTGCTTCAACAGTGTTTGCACCGAGCAGGCCCCGGGGACACCCCTTCTACCAGACTCTCACGCTCCTCAACCTTTCTTCCAGTCGCATCCTCCGGAACCACAGTCTCTGCCACCCTCCACCTCCAGGACCAGGCAGCACTGTCTGAGCCTAGCTCCTTACCACCAATCCTCCATGAGCTCCCAGATTCGTCAAAATTATTCCACCGAGGTGGAAGCTGCAGTAAACCATCTGGTCAACCTGTACCTGCAGGCCTCCTACACGTACCTCTCTCTGGGCTTTTTTTTTTGACCAAGACGATGTGACGCTGGAGGGTGAGGGCCACTTCTTCCAGAATTTGGCAGATGAGAAGCGCGAGGGCGCCCAGTGGCTCTTGAAGATGCAAAACCAGAGTGATGGCTGTGCCCTCTTCCAGGACGTGCAGAAGCCACCCCTAGATGAGTGGGTAAAACCCTGGACACCATGGAAGCCACCATGTTCCTGGAGAAGAACCTAAACCGGGCCCTTTTGGATCTGCATACTCTGGGCTCTTATCCCACAGACCCCCATCCTTGTGACTTCCTGGAGAATCACTTCCTGAATGAGGAGGTGAAACTCCTCAAGAAGATAAATGGGCAGCCACTTGACTAACCTCCGCATACTGACCAGTCTCCAGGCTGGGCTGTGAGTAACTCTTCAAAAGACTCACTCTCAAGCACAACTAGGTGCCCCTGGAGCCCAGCAGCCTTTGAAGAGTTCGAGTGGCATTCCCCTGGTGTTAGGGATTTAGCCTAAATCTGCCTAGGCAAATTTCTCACACGTGGATCCCCTCTCCCAAGCCATGGACCAAATGAAAACAATAAAGCTTTTTGCAGCAACTGGTTAAAAAAAAAAAGTAAATGACAAAAAAAAGTCACTAAAAGCTGGGAAAGAAAACATAACGTACAAAAGCACACCCATCAGGATATCATCAGATTTCTCAACAGAAACCCTTCAGGCTTGGAGAGAGTAGAACAATGTACTCAAAATTCTAAAAGACAAGAACTACAGACCAAGAATACTCTACTCTGAAAAATTATCATGTAAATATGATGGAAAAATTAAGTTCTTCAGTGACAAAGTTAATGGATTTTTCTATCACCAAAGACAGCCATTCAAGAAATCTCAAGAGTCCTACAATAGGGAAAAGGAAAACCAAGATTCCCCCAAGCCTGGAGAATGGTGATAAACAGGAAAGCAAAAGAAAAACAAAATAAGAATAGAAGAGAATACAAAAACACTAAAGCAGGAAAGAAAAACAGGTAACATACAAATACATAAATATGTTGTGGCATCAGCTCACAAAAGTCTATCACAGAGCAGTACTGTTAGAGACAACCCACAGGACAGGCACAAAACCCAATTTTAAAGTGTTACATAGCCAGGAAGTAGACAAAACTGACAGACACTGAAAACATCCAAAGGAAAAAAAATCAAACTTAAAGGAACAGGAAGCAAGGGCCACAGAAAAGCAACAGAGAACAAAGGCTCAAATGACAGCAATGAAGTCCTATATGTAATCACCATCCTCAACGTGACTGGAATTAACTCATCAAACAAAAGACATAGAGTGAATGGATGGGTCAAACAACAGGATCCATCAGTATTATGCCTACAAGAAACACATAACAAATCCAAAGATAAACATAGGTTGAAAGTTAAGGGTTACAGAAAAATATGTCAAAGCAAGAGTGATGAGAGGAAATCAAGAATTGCAGTACTAATATCAGTCAAAATAAATTTCCAAGTAAGAAAGATATCACAAGACAATTATGGATACTATATTATGATCAGGTAGATAATCTACCTAGAAGAAATTCTATCATCAATATATATGTACCCAATTCCGAAACATCTAAATACATGAAACAAACACTGGCAGAAATAAAGGCAGACATAAACAGTAACACAAAAATAGTACTGGGTTGCAACACTCCACTTTAATCAAAAGACAGATCATCCAAGTATAAAATCAATAAATAAGGGCCTTAATTGAAACAAAAGCTCATATGAACTTAACAGACATATACAGGGTGTTCTACACCACCAAAAAAGAGTATACATTGTTCTCAAGTGTACATGAAACAAAGTCAAGGACAGATCATATTCTAGGACACAAAACAAGTCTCAGTGAATTTAGCAAGATTAAAATTAGAGAAAGCATCTTCTCTAGGGTGAAATAAGAATGAATCAAAAGAACAAAACTGTACAAACCACAAAGATTTGGAGATTGAATAATATGCTTCTGAACAAACTCTGTATTATTTATAAAATTAAGACTTATCTGGAAATAAATGAAAATTAAGAGATACAAAATATGGCAACATCATTTCTGAGAGTAAAGTTTATAGTCATCCAAACACACAACAAAAACCAAAAGAGAGTCCAAATTAAATTCCTAACCTCACGCCTAAAGGAACTAGGAATGGAAGGGTAATTCAAACCAACAATAAGCATAGGGAAGGAAATAACAAAAATTAGAGCAGAAATAAATGAAATTGAAAGCAAAAATACCATCCAAGAGATCAATGAATCCAAGAACTGTTTCTTTGAAAAATAAACAAAGTAGATACACACCCAGCTGGCCTAATTAATAAAAAGAAAGAGAAAACCCTAACATCAAAAATCAGAAATGAAAGGTAAGATTACAACTGATATCACATAAATGCAAGGAATCATGAGAGACTATTATGAACACTATTATGACAACAAATTCATCAATAATAAAGAAAATGACAGATTTCTAGGATCTTACAGACAAAATTGAAGCAAAAGGACACAGACAACTTCAACAGACCAATCAGGAACACAGAAATTGAAGCAGCAATAAAATATCTCCATAAAAACAAGAGCCCATATCTAGAAGGCTTCACTAGTGAAGTCGACCACACATTCAAAGAAGAGCTAATCCCCATCCTTCCTAAACACTTGTACAAAGGTGAAGAAAGGGAAACTCCCAATACATTCTATGAAGCCAATATTACCCTAATTCTAAAATTAGGCAAAGACAGGACCAAAAAAGAAAACTACCGACTGATATCACTGATGAATATAAGATAAAAATCCTGAAAAATAGAGTTCAACACCACACCAAAAATAAAATTAGACACCACAATCAAGTGAGATATATTAGAGCAATGCAAGGATGGTTCAACATATGGAAATCAATCAAAGTAATACACCACATCAACAGAGTGAAAATGAAAAACCATATGATCATCTCAAAAGATTTATAAAGAGCATTTGACAAGGTTCAACACTATTTCATGATACAATCTTCAAGAAAATATGAATAGAAGCCACATATCTCAACATAATAAAAGTAATATATAAACCCATAGCCAGCATCATAACCAATGGTGAAAAATTTGAGAGCCTTTCTCCTAAGTTCTGGATAAAGACAAGGTCATCTACTCTCACCACTACTATTAAATAGTTCTGTAAGTCTTGACAAGATCGATAAGGCAAGAAAAGCACATTAAAGGAATCCAGATTAGAAAAGAAGAAATAAAACTGTCAGTATTTGCAGATGATATGGTATTATACCTAAAAACCCTAAAGACACCACACACACACACACACACACACACACACACACACACACACACACACACTGAAACAATAAATGAATAAAGCAAAGTGCAGGATACAAAATCAACAAACAAAAATCAGTAGCATTCCTATATACAAACAATGAAGTAGAAGAAAAAGAAATTAAGAAATCCCATTCACAATAGCACTAAGAAAGATCAAATATTTGAGAATTAACTTGGCAAAGGAGGTGAAAGACCTCTACAATGAAAACTACTGGACCTTAACAAAAGAAATAGAAGACACAGAGAGAAAAAATATTCCATGTTCCTTGAAGAATTAACATACTAAATGCTCATTCTACCCAAAGCAATATATAGGTTTAATGAAATTCCTATCAAAATCTCTGGGACGTTCTTCAAGGAAATGGAGCAAACAATACTGAAGTTTATATCAAATCACCAAAGGTCTAGAATAGCCAAAATTATTTTAAGAGAAAAAGAACAGTGAAGGAATCACACTCCCTAATATCAAACTATACTACAGAGTAATCATCATCAATACAGTATGGCACTAGAACAAAAAACAAACTTACTGAATGCTACTAGAATAATAACAGAGGAGCACCAGAGGAATGCATCAGAATAGAACTGAACCATGAGAAACTGACCCCACTCAACAGTCAACTAGTTATCTATGACAAAGAAGCCAAATGCATACAATGGAGAAAGGAAAGTCTCTTCAATAAATGGTATTGGGAAAACTGGAAAGCCATATGCAAAAGAATGAAGTTAGATCACTAATACCATTCACAAAAAATAACTCAAGATGAACCGGAAACCACATAATTCTTGGAAGAGAACATAGGAAAGACATTCCATGGCATCGGCCTTAGAGAGATACTTGCAGATTCAACTGCAGCATCAAGGGAAACAAAAAGAAAAATAAACTGGGACAACATCAAACTATAAAGCTTCTTCACAATGAAAGAAAATATCACCAAAACGAAAAAAAAAGACATTAAGACTGAACATAAGACTCGAAACCACAAAATACTTAGAAGACAATGTGGGAAATACATTCCACTATCTCAACCTCAAAGAGATCTTTAGGGAAGGAAAAGCTATGACAAAATAATTCACTCCACTCTCTTCTTGCTTTAATGGCTTCTGAACAGTCAGATATATTTCCTATTTTTGTTTCTTACAGCTATTTTTTTCCTCTGGCCTGTTTTAGGATTTTTCTTTACCTCAAATTTTGTATAATTTGAAAATGATATATCGAGGCGTACTTTATTTAGTATTTATTCTGTTTAGTATTCTTTGAGCTTCCTGAATCTGTGGTTTGGTACATGACAATAATCTCAGAACATTTTCAGTCAGTATTGTTTCATATTTCTCTTCCTATCTCTCCTTCCTCTCCTTCTGGTGTTCTCGTTATGTATACATATGCAATAGCTTTTGCAGTTGTTCCATAGTCATTATATGCTGCTCTTTTTTTTTTTTTCTTTGCTTTCTTTGCTTTTCCTTTTTTAAGGATTCCATTGAGCAAAATTCTCTAGCTCAGAGATTCTCTTCCTGTATTCATTTCATTAATAAGCCTATCAAAGGCATTCTTCATTTTTTAGTGTTTTTTATCTCTAGCATTTATTTATCTGCTTATTTGATTTTTAGAATTTCCATCTTTCTGCTAATATTACCCAACTATTTATGTTTGCTGCCTATTTTACCCTTTAGAGTCATTTTCTACATGCATCAGTTATTTTAAATTTCCAGTGTGATAATTCTAACATCCCTGCCATGTAATTCTGATGGCTGCCCAGTCTCTTTAAATTGTGCTTTCTTCCTTTTAGTACGCATTATAATTTTATAACTGGTCATAATGTACCAGGCAGGAGGACTTGCTGTACAGGCCTTTAATAATGTGACAATAATGGGGTGGGGAGGGGAGAGCCGCCCATAGGCCTCTAACGAAGCCTCAGTCTTTTAGTGAACCTATACAATTGGACTATAGACTTTGAGTTTCTCCAGCTTTTAACTTCCCTTTAGGTGAGAGAAGATGGCTAGAATGGGTTGCAGCTGGGTTTTTTTTTCCACTCACTTAAAAAACTAGAATGGTTTGGAATGGAGTATATCTCTTCTCCCACATGAAAGACTATAACTGACTGAAGTTGGTGCACGCCTGTGGTTCACTGGCTAAGGTGAAGGTCACTTAAAGTCCATGGATCCAGGTTTAAGACCCAGGACAAGGGAAGGGAAAAATAAGCCTAAGTAATAAGTAAATAAACACACACAAAAAAGACTGGAATTGGATATTTCCCTTGCCCCAGATTAATTAGGATCTGATAATACTGCAGCAGAGTAAACTCAGGTTAATTCATTTCCCCTAAAGGAAGGCTAATGTTAACAACAGTGCTCTGGCCTATTTCAAAAATGGCTGCTTTTAACCCTTCCCTCTGCTGGAAGCACAAGGAATTTTTTCCTCCCTAATTACTGTGGGAACCTGGTCAAACTCCTGCAGGTAGATCTCACAGGATTGTCTGGTGTCCCTGGAGTGCTTAACTCTCAGACTAGTGTACACTGAGCCTCTGGCAATTCACCAATTACAATTCAGTGTTTCCTACCCTGCCACTGTTTCTGAAGGTGATGTAAACTTTTGAGTCTCTGGTCTGGTAAGTCACAACTCCCTGAATTTGCTGTCTCTTCAATCTTGAGAGCAGCGGTTTGCCCAGTGACTTCCTCTCTCTGACACACTCGAAAAGATTTTTGAGTCTGTTCAACTTTTTAACCTTTTAGGACAGACTGATAACATTCAAGTTCCTTCCATTCTAAACCATAAATTGAAAGTCATTGTATTAGTCCTGATACATGGAAAACCAGAGACTGTTCAGGTATCAATGAATAGGAAAATCAATGTATAATATGTGGCATTTCTATAAAGGAATACTATTCAACAAGAAAAAATAATAATACATGCAATAACATTGATGAATGTCAAAACAGGATCTTGAGTGGAAGAAACCTGACCCAACAGTATGTACTATATGACTATATTTATATAAAATTCTATAATAAGAAAAACTAATCTAGAGTAGAAAAAATTAAAATAATTGATGAAGGAAGTGGATTTACTGGGAAGAGACATGAGGAAATCTTTAATGTTCTGTAATTTAATAGGAGTTTGGATTATACAGATACATGAATTTGTGCATACTCACCTGATAGTACACTTCAGATTTGAGCATTCCATTACAAATAAATGTTACCTTAAAATATAATATTAACTTCTAGTTAACTATAAGCATGCTTAAGTATTTGAGAGAAGATATACTGATGTGATTTATTCTGAAATACATCAACTTTAAAAATGGGTTGATGAATGGATAGAGTAGTAATTAGAGGTATATGTGCTACACAAGTATAAAATATTAATCTTAGTAGAGGTATATATAAATTCTTTCATTTTTCTGAATGTTTAAATATTTCTTTCAAAAATGTTGGGGGGAAAATGTACAGAGGTAAAGCAGACAGTTTCGGCCATAAATTCAAGAGAACTAAGGTCTGAATGCCAACACAACTACTTCCCTTCTGTGAATTCATAAGCAAGTTACTTTGCCTTCCTCGGCTATGGCTTTCTGGTCTACAAAATGAAGACACTAACACTTAGACAACATGATTATAAAGATGTTTAGCCAGCAGAGAATACTAGACTTTACATAGGTTCAAATTCCTCATCATTCCTTGCAGTTTCTCATCAAGTATCATTCCAGGCATTATCATGTTTTTGGAAAAGATTATTAAAGTGAGTTAGAATATCTGAAGTTGAGGATCTGTAATGTTCTTTTTCAACTCATGTTTACACAAATCAGTGATGCTTAACTGACAAAACTGTCATTTCTATATTTTGTTATAAAAGGACTCTACATTTTTGTATAAGTACACAAATTATTCATTGTGACACTATGGAACTTAATGCAATATATTCTTTCGATTCATGAATAAAATTACATGTTGCACACAAGCTTAAAAAGTCACAGCAAAATTGTAGGAGCCTCCAGAAGAACATAGGAAATATATTATTTATGTTCCTATAAACTTAAATTCAATTTACAAGTTTTCTTCTCAAAATTATTTAAGTCTCATAAGCACTTTTAAAAAGGATCATTGCTAGAATGGAATAAACTATAAGTTCTGGGCAATAATTCAGTTTCAAAACTCTAAAACTTTGAGATTTATGGGCCAACAAACAAAAACGAGAGAAAATCTAGCAGCTTCCAAATGAAGGGTTTTTTTTCTTAATGATTTTGTTCATTACTACAAAAACTTAAGATTCTGACCCAGAGTGATTGCACAAAACTCCTTGAATGAGCTTACATGAGAAATGTTCACTTCATGCTTCGTCATCATTGTTGCTGCCATCAATTATAGCTCATTACAAGGGTTCTACAAAGAGGGCCTGCCTTGAAAAGCCAACACAGCTGGTAACACTGAAGATTTGGCATGCAGAATAAAGATTCAATTTTTGCTGCTTTCTATCAGAAAAGATTTTATAGCAAAAAGTAGTGTAATAGATGTACTTAACACAGTCATAAAGAAGGTTTAAATTTGAGCTTCCTTATCTTTTGGAATGAAGCCTTTAGGGAAATAACTGAGTACTTTTTTTATAGGATGCCTTTTAGGAATTTCTTAAGAATGAACAGTTTTTATTAGCAGATTAAATGTGTTGAATGTAAAGTTTATTGTCTTAAAACACAAGAAAATTCTGTTTGGGTACATCTTTTAAAATATTATCTTTTGAGGATATCTGATTTCTCTATATTTAAAACAAACTATTCCAAAATGTTGACATTTTGGATTTTACTACAATTTTTATCATTTTTTAGCATTTCTCGAGTTTTGTTCTTTAGGCTCCACTATTCATTTGAATTTCTAATCTAAGGTATAATAGAATAATAAATTGATAAAGAACATATTCACATAAACATATACAAGAATAAACCACATTAGTATGCATCTGTGTTTAAAGGGTGCCCTCTTAAAAGATCCTTCCCCAAGGTTTATATAGCTAGAGCTAAGAGAAATTACTGTAATACAGACCACCACCAATGCATTTTTCTAATGCTACATGACTCTTCCAACAAAAGAAAAAAATACAAAACTTTCAGCATGTGTTCCGCATATTAACAACATAACTAAAAAGAAATGTGACTATACCAAACCAACTGATTCTAGAACAATAGTTCTCAACTAGAGGTGATTTTTGTGTCGCCATGGGACCTTTGTCAAAGTTTAGAGACATTTTTGGTTATCATGACAGGGGAAAGGGTCTGCTTACTGGCAGATATCCTATAATGCCCAGGACGATCTCCTAAAACAAAGAATTATCCATCCAGAAGTGTTAATACTTGAGAGTTGAGAAACCCTGTTTAGAGGAAGAAAATAAGTCAAATTCCAAAGCTCAGGTAATCCATTAAATATAGACAATAAAACAATTGATAATGTAATGGTGGTAACATACATAACAATTCACAGATTCAAATTATGTTGATTGAGAGCTGCAATAAAACTGCTCAGTCTCATTTCAATTTGTAGGTTTTCCCGGTTGACACAGGAGAAAGTCGAATCGTGCTTTTTCTGATTGCATTCCCCTGATGGTTAGTGATGTCAAACATCTTTTCATATACCTAATGACCATTGTACATCTTTCTTAGGAAAAAAGCTATTCAGCTCTTTGGTCCATTTTTAATTTGCATTATTTGCTTGTATTGCTATTGAGTCACCCAAATTTCATACATACTTTGGTTATTAGCCCCTTATCAGTTACATGGTTTGAAAACATTTTCTTCCGTTCCATAATTTGCCTTTTCATTTTGTTGGTTTCCTTTATTGTGCAAAAGCTTTTTAGTTTGATATAGTTCACCTGGTTAATTTTGCTTTTGTTGCTTGTCATTTTAGTGCCAAATCCAAAACATCATTGCCAAAACCAATGTCAAGAAGCTTATTCCCTATGTTACCTTCTAGGAGATTATAGCTTCAGCACTATATTCACATCTTTAATTCATTTTCAGTGATTTTTGTGTGTGGTATAATATAGGGATCCAATTTTGTTCTTTGCATGTGGATATGCAGTATTCCCAACACCATTTATTGAGACAATCCTTTTCCCATTGTGTTTCTTCGGCAGCTTTGTTGAAAATTAATTCACCAAATATGAGCGGACTGATTTCTAGGTTCTCTAGTCTGTTGCATTTACTTATGTGTCTGTTGTTATGCCAAAGGCATAATGTTTTTATTGCTATTGCTTTGCAATATAGCTTGAAATCAGGTCCCATTATATCTTACATCTCAGATAAATCTAGAATTGGTTTTCCAAATGCAAATAAGTGAGAAACAAGAAAATTCATACAAGATGCAAAGCAGAGTCAAGAGTCATGAAGGAGGATGGGAGGACAACCAGAGAGGAAATGTGGAGTACAAGGTAAAAAGAGTCTTCAAGCCAAAGTAAATAAATGGCTTTAATTACTTTTTACATGGTTTTACAGCCATAGGATAATAAATTTCTTGTGGACTTTAGGATATAGATGGGGAACGGACACGAAACAAGTAAGCAAAAATCATAAGAAATTACTATGCAAAGGCATTGCTTGGTGATATCTTTGAGCAGGTACCTATGTAGAAACTCAAAACAAAGGTCCAAAAGAGGAGGCTTCCTGTGACCTAAAGTAGAAAGAAAAAATAATTCAACTTCCAGAACAAAGATGATTGACTCCTCTGGCACATTGCTAAAACTTTGAACAAGATTCTAATCAAAAAGAGTTTTGGGAAATTAATGGGAAAACCCTCTGGTAACAGGAATCCTTGTAAGGTTACAGAATTCCTGTTCAGTGACTCAACAGCACAAGAATTATTTCAACATTTAATGCAAGTTAACTGGATTACAACTCTGGACTTCATTGACTTTGCTGATGGGACATTCAATCCAATTACTCTTGGAGCTCCTTCCTCAATGGTTGTGAAGAGACCCTTTGGTCATTAACAGTCAATCTGCACTGAAAATTATTCTCCCAGTTAGCCTGCTTCTCTGGTCTCTCCTGTATCCACACTACAATTGAGACATGAGAACCTTCAGGGATAACAAACTCTCACTGTAAGGGCCTACTGCCTCTCTGGGATGCATGTGAACAAACAGATCATTCCCAAACCCAGAGACACCTTTTCCTTCCCAGTCTCTAAAAGGTATTTCTATATCTCTGTGTTCAAATAAGAGAAGAACCTTTGAGTTCAGGTCCTTTTATTTTCCACCTTCTCTAGTTTCTGAGGTCTATCGCCAAGGCTGAAGAGAACGAAGAACTGTATGGAGAACACATACTCAATTACTATTTTACTAGATTATCTTTTTTACACATAGTTTATTTATAATCAGCATATGAACTATATCTTCAGTATGTGAGCTCCACCAGGTGGTAAATACAGATATATCACATTAATATTAAAACCTCAATGATACAATTATCCACCTGGTAGGTTATGGAAGTTCAGTTCTTATCATGGAATTTCAATCATGTGTGCTCTTGTATTAACATATCAGAACTGATTTCACTGTCCCTGAGTAGCAATAATTAAGCTCCATAGTGAATTTTGGAATTCAACTGTCATCTTCTTTGCTGACACACAAAAGACACTTGCCAAGCTAGAAGCACACTCCAACCCAGTTGACAAAGTTAGCACTGTATCTGCGATCTCTGTGACTGTGGCTAATTAAGTAGGAAATCTGCATTACTGCTCTTGAGAAGTAAGCAGAATGGATCTTTTCCGTTACATTCATTACAGGTAGGGGAGGCATCCTATTATTTTGAAACATATTCTGGTGGTCAGTGACACAGGTTTTCAACTGGTCACTACAAAAAAACCAAACTGGAATTTTAAAGTTTGGGGACAACGGCAATGTCGTGGCGAGGCACTGCCCCTGCATGACAGAAACTTTCAGATTCCAGCATCATCACCAACATTACAACACTGTTTCAGCACAGATTTCCCAAGTAATCAGTGAGTTGTAAAATTTCCCCAAATAAGGCACACTATTTTAGGTAGAACCTATATTTTCCTGCTAACTCAGGCTCCATTGTTATATTACCACAATCCATTTTCCCTCTTTCTCTGCACACTAGCATTTATTGGGGCACCCTTTATCAAACTGTCTAAATTCCATTGATGAATAGATGTCAAGAATTTTTCTTCCTGGCATGCATTCCCATATAGATACACAGATATCAACAGAAGCTACAATTTAGCATTTAAAAGATTAGCTTCCATATTACTAAGATTAATAGGGAACACGAAGAACAAGCTCTCCATAAGGCTTTCTATAGATATCTTTATATCTATATGGACACACGTGTATATATATATATATATATATACACACACACACACAGATACATATATATACATACATACACACATATCAGGAGATACAAATTATATTTGGGATTGGGGCACCACCAGAAATCACTGATTCACAATACATTAAGCTTTGATTTAAAAAGTGCTTTGAGTATTGCTAGAAATGCATACAATAGACTCTCATTGGTAACCCCCACCCCACCAAAATCATGTAAGACGTAGCCTTTAAAGAACATCATTTTAATAAAGTTTGTTTTTGTTAGTTTTTGCTGGTTATTCTCCTTTTGTCTAACTATACTCCCCCAGATTCATTCTCAGCTCCTCTGTGCCTGCTCTGTACTCCAAGATGCTGAGTCCTATGAAGGGCATCTGGCTAACAGGTTCCCACCTGTATTTAGCAAATTGGAGATATCAACAAATTAGAAGATGTAAAGAGGAAGATATTTATGTCTCACCTGCTCCCTGATGTGTTTCTTGGCCCTGTTTCGTGCTCCTCTACCTCTAAATTTTCTATCCTGTACTCCTTGGTCAATAGACTCAAGGGGATAGCAGTGGCATCTTTATATTGCTAGTCTGCAAATTCCTCAACTTCTTTGTTGTTTTCTTTAATCCTGCTATAATTCCTTTAATTCTATATTCACTAATATCTCTTACATCATCCAAGTTTGATTCTATTACTTTCTGGCACTTGGAAAACTACAATGAATATTTCGTATGTTACACTCTTGATACATGTTTTTGATCAATCCATTCATGTAATAATTTAGTCTTCTCAAGCTATGATAGCAAAGTTCTCCATAAATAATATTTACCAGAAGAGGCCCAACTAGGGAGGTAAGACACTGCCATTCACCACCAAAAACAGTAGCTATAATTTAGAAGTTAAAAGATTGGCTTCCACATTACTAAGATTAATAGGGACCATGAATAACAAGATCTCCTTAAGGCTTTTTACAATATAGAATGTACACTAATGCCAATAAAATTAAACTAATCTTAGCACTTTATCCTTTTGTATGAATAATCATTCCCACTACTGATTTGTCTGTCATATCACTGTGTTGTTTTCAATATATAGTAGAACTGGAGATTTATTAGTTTACAGCACTAACAGGTTATGCTGAGCTCAGCAGTGTTGCAAAAAGAATTATTTTATGAGCACAGCATTTGTTCCACACAAAAAAATCTAAGCATATTTATCTCATTTAAATTTGCTCATGGAAACCATTTTCCACAGATAAGTGAACAGGAAATGTGTTTGAAATGTGCTACTGCAATCTTACCCAGAGCAGACAAGATGGGAACCATGTTTTCATAAATAAAAAGCGACAAACCATGTCATTTGCCCTTCTCTTTAACTCCTCTCCCCATGTGTGTGTGGAGGGTGTGCGTGTGTGTGTGTGTGTGTGTGTGTGTGGTATGGGGGCGTGGGTGTATGTGTGTGTGGTGTGTCTGGTGGGGGGCGTGTGTGTGTGTGTGTGTGTGTGTGTGTGTGCGTGTGTGATCTAAGGTTCTGCATCGCACTGGGCAGGGGAATTGAATATTGACAGAATTTGCTGACCGTCAGTTTGCAGATGAACATTTCAGCACAGAACACAAAGGTCATGTTCACTCTAAATTCAGCAGGTTTAATTTGATTTGGCCATTTAATTATAAATGTAGTGCTTGCAAAAGCAAATAAACTGAAAAAAGCCACACTATGAAGAATCCATATACCATTTAATTTTCTATACTCTCCTTAGTGCAGAGTTATGGTGCTTAGCGCACCAAAAGAGCAACGCCAATTTTGAAAAAGTACAGCTTACTTTTTAAAAAATCAGGATATATTATTAAATTGTGTAAATATCTTTAATAACTCACAGACAGCATAAACTTAGGAGTAAAAGGGAATCGTTAGTGGCATGATTCCATAAGGCACCTCTGTATCCCACATAAGTCAAATTCATAGTAAATTCCAAGAGACTGCAAATAACTGATTGTGTTACCTCCACTGCTATGAAAAAAAATTTTTTACTTACATGCTAATTAAATGTAAGGTCTTAAGTGAAACATTTGCCTCATTACCTAATTCTGGCATCTACAAATAAATTTTATAGATATCAATCATTTCAAGTAAAAAATATACATAGGAATCTCCTTACCTTTCTATTACAATGCATACAGTTCATATTACAATGAACTTATATAAAATAAGTTCTCAATTAATGATTTACTTACATCAAATCTTTGAAAGATATACATGTAAAAACAGATAAAATATAACTTCAGAGTTAAACAAAAACCATTTTGTAATCTACATGATTAACATAAGAATTTACTTTTACAGCTGGAATGACTGATTGAAGTCACTCTATTTTATAATCAGATAAAATAGTGCTAGATGCTCTTAATGGACACAAAAACATAAAGCATTATCACTCAAAAAGTTGTTCTTACAGAGTAAGATAAATTTCTACAAATTTTTTAAATATATGCTAGTAAATTGTTGTGACATTATGTCTTAGGTATGTTTTTTTTTTACCATGTTTTCGTTCACATTCTTGATTCAAAATTAATAACCCTTCTCCCCAATATACTTCCCAGAAACCAAAACCCTTCCAGTACTGATCATTCCCTTGATCTGTCCTCACCCTCTTCTGGCAAAAATAAGCCGTCTTCGTGACAGCCTCTGCTTTTTCAGACTCCCAGCTCAAAGATCTTGTAGCAATAGTTTGAACAAGCAGAGTGATAATGCAACAGTACAGAACATTTTCACCTGAACACTAACTTCCAAAGTAAAAAAAAATAATCTTTTCTATCTTTTTGGTTTCGCTTTGTTTTTTCTTTGTATTTTTTTTTTCTGTAGCTGACAATACTAGCTAGGTATCACTAGAAACTTGTGCTTAATATTCTTCTAACAATAGCTTGAATTTATAAATTGAATTCATTCTTTTTAAATTTTATTTCCAAACAACATCTAAAAAATTAAGAACGACCAGATATCATTTAATTTGTTACTTCTCACAGCAGATCCTGTTGTAGATGAAACTAAGTCATATCAGTTAGGTTTGGAAGGGCATAGGTTCAGATCTTATCTCCCATTCAGAAACCTGGATTATCTACCACTCCTTCAGGCAAGCTTTTATCCTATGAGTCTGAGAGTGAGAGACTGAGATCAGAAGGCAATTTGATCACAGCCAGGCCGGAAGGTGGCTTTCTTCTGGCTTCCCTGAAGGATTATGTACTTCCCCAAAGGCATCATGAAGTAATGACAACATAAATATAAAAATATTCAGAACGATATAGCCTATGGTTCTTAAGAAAGAATAGTCAACATCTCTGAATACTCTTGTGAGTTTACTCCTAGAGAAATAATAGAAAGTTCTAGGTTGTTTTTGTTTTTCCAAACTGAAGGCCAGGTAACTTAAAAATACTGAACACCTAAAAGCAATAGGAAGAGATTAGTCTCATGTGGAGTGATTCCGTAGGTTGTAAACAGCCCAGAGTAAGTTTCAAATCCTAAAAGAGAAGGGAATAAGGAAATATTTGACACCTAAGATATACAAACAGTGTTAAAAATTCATAAAGCTGGAAAACTAGTATTTCCAACTAGAGTAAATTCTATTAGAAAATGAAGTTATTACATATATATTGAATATTTACATTAGATTTTTCTACACATCTGAATGAAATTAGAAAAATTAATATTTTATACACCTTAGAAATTATTAGATCAGTTAAAACTTCAAATCTGATTTTGTGAGAAAAAGAATATGCTCATACATTATATAAACTAAAATACATTCAAAGGGACATAAAATTACATTATGAAATATATAGGTTATTTTCATAATTTTCCCAAAAGTGGAGCAAAATTTCCATTGTCAATTTTAGGTAGAAATGTAGTCAGTAATTAACCAATACTTACAAACATATTCAAGCTATGATGTTCATTACAAATGTAAATTTTTAATTTCAAAAACACATTTTCTCAGGGAAGAGCATGAATCATCAATTTTATTTGTGAAACTCAGATGCCACCTATTGTTTGGAAAAATAAATACATCATCTATTTTAAAAGTCTATTCTTACCAACAACTCATGTGTCTAGAAAAATATGAATATTTTATTCAATGAACAGCATGGCTCTCAAAGAATACAGAATAAGTAGACGTTTCAAGAACATAAAAATACTAGGTGAAGTTCTTTGAAATTTATATTACATTGGAAGAAGTAAACTTTAGAGGAATGCTTTTTGCCCCATTAATTTTTATACCTATATAATTTTAATTAGACTTTCAATTTTCAGGTCCTTATCATTTTACATGTAATTATAAAAATAATAAAAAGAATCTCATTTGCCCTTTACTCTGGTTTTCCTCATGCAAAAACTATAATAACCAGGATACTGATAGGATCAAGATATAGAACATTTTCATCATCACAAGGCCTTCCACACAACTTCTCACCTCCTTAATCCCTTGCAACCATTAATCGGTTCTTCATTTCTATAATTCTGCATCTTAAAAAGTTATACAAATGAAATCATATAGTATGTAAACTTTGAGATTTGCTTTTTACTCAGCATAATTCTCTGGAAATTCACCCAGATGTGGTACTGATATGATCATTATTTTACTGTTAACAGGTTATAACTCTACCATAGTTTGTTTGACATTAATCCCTTGAAGGACATCTAAATACTTATCAGTCAGGGGATATTACAAGTAAAGCTGCTATGAATATTTGGGTACAGATTTTTGCGTGAACGCACGTTTTCATTTCTTTGGAATAAATGTTCAGGAATGCAATTGGTGATGTATGTGGGATAACATGCTTAGCATTTTAAGAAACTGGCATATTATTTTCCAGTGTGCGACTGCCATTTTAATTTCCATCAGCAATATATGAGTGATAGTTTCTTTGCCTCCTAACTAGCATTTGACATTAACTGTGTTTCATTTTTGACATTCTGGTAGTTTTGTAATGTTATTTCATTCCAGTTTTTAATTTATATTTCTTTAATGATGCTGAAAATCTTTTAATTTGCTCTTTTTTTATTTGTATACTCTCTTTGGTAAATTTTTTTCATATATTTTGTCCTTTTTGCTAACTGGTTGCTATTGCTTTTTTTTTTAACTGTTAAGTTTCTAAGGTTCTGCATATACTCTAAATACAAGTCATTTACCATATAGTATGTAAATATTTTCTTCCAGATTACAGCTTGCATTTTTATCCTTTTTATAATGGATAAAACAGTCTCAGAGCAAAAGTTTAATGTTTATGAAGTCTCATTTGTCAATTTTCCTAATTATTTTCCATAATTTTGGTATCAGTTCTAAGACCTCTACCTAGTCCTAGAGTCCAAAGATTTTCTCCTGGGTTTTTGTTGTTGATTTATAAAAGTTTTACACCTTGTAATTTAAGAACATGATCCATTTTGAGTTCATTTCCCTATAAAACACAAAACTTAGGTCAGAGTTCATTTTTTTGCCTATAGATGTCTAATTGCTAGAGCAGCATTTTTTTGAAAAGGTTATCTTTCCTCCACTGAATTATTTTTATACCACTGTCATTTAAATATGTAGGAATACACTGAAATAAAGAACAGAAACAAATTGCAGCACTGACCATTGAAAATTTATTTGCATTAGTTTACTTGCTCAAATTATTTCCTTTCCTTAATCTCTACTATATACTGTGCATGCATTTTATAAAAGAAAAATTAATTTACCACAAATATAATAGAAATGTATATAATAAGTCAATATTAAAACATTAGGACTACCTCACATCAGATACCTTTAATTTCAACAATCTTCAGTTATTATGATTTCTGATGCCTTGATTATTCTTGAAACATGTGCCTAGTATTTTTGTTCATTTGTTTGTATATTTTTCACAATAATTCTTGTCTTTATTGCACTGGCTACTAGCACTATGTTCACTATGTAAAACCATCTGAATCTTGAATCTTCCTTGAGGAAAGGTATTTAGCTATGTATCTTTTACAGTAAAATGTCTGATTATGCTATATGTTCTTGAGTATTTTTAATAGTAATAGTCTTTTAAGGAATTTATATATTTCATCAATACAATTCATTGATATAAAACTGTCAATATCATTCCCTTATAACCTATTTAATATCTGTACAAACTGTAATGATGGCTGCTTAGTCATGTCTAATATTTGTAATTTGCATCTTTTATATTTTTATCATTTGGATTTAAGTTTAATAATTTTACTTTCACTGATTTTGTTACTATTTCAATGTATTTGTGCTTTTTATTTATTTTTCTCATACTTTCTTTGTGCTTCTTTGATAGTTTACTAGGTAGAATCTTCTATCATTCACTTGAGATATTTTCAAAGTAAGCATCGAGAGCTATAATTTTCCTTCTAAGCACTGTTTCAGCTGTCACACTAAAGTTTCTTCAGAAGCCTGCACAAGATTTAATAGCTTTTCTTTTCATTAAATGTATTTTCTAACTTACCTTGTGATTTCTTTTACATATAATTAATTAGAAGTTATTTCTCTTCCAAGTGTTGAGGGATTTTTCAGATACATGTTTATTCATTTCAGTTTCATTCCACTGTTGTCATGGAGCATAGTCGTAATATTTTAAACTTTATATATATGTTGAGATTTGTGTGATGGCTTATCAAGATGATCCATCTTGATGAAAGTTAATGTGAAGGTAAAAAAGGTATTCTGCTAAATGGAGTATTTTATAAATATAATCTATGTCAAAGTGAGTGAGGGTATGTATTTCTATATCCTTATTGATAATATTTTACAGTTTATCAATTACTGAGGGTTAAAAGTTTGAAACTATAATTATCTCATCTTTTAGTTTATCAGTTTTTTTAACATATTTTAAAACTTTTATTGTACATGTGTATATACATACTTACATATAAATCCACATAAAGTGTTGGATGTTTTAAGTGAACTCTGTATCATTACATAATATCTCTAGCTCTGGTAGTTTTTATTTTTCTAAATCTACCTTATCTAATATTAATATAGTTAATCTAAGAGTCTTTTGATTAGTTTTCACACAGCTTATCATTTTCTTGTTTTATTGTTAATTCTGTTTTGCCTTTATTTTAAAGTTGGTGTTTTAAGACTATAAAATTGGGTCTTGTGACACACAGAACTCTATCCAAAATGGCCAAATAGCAAGATATTGTGCTTACCTCCTCCCCAAAGATACAACAAAACCACATTTAGATATAAACTATGGCCTTCAAAAGAAAAATGAAGAATTTATTATTGTGGAAACCAAAACTTCAACAGTAGAAACAAGAAAGAGGAATAGCCTTCCAGTGAACTTCCAGGGACACCGTTGGGCATCCTCCCTGGGATCTCCTTTGTCTGTGTAGTGCCAGCACTGGTGGGTGCCACACAGCAGTCAGGCTCTGAAGTCAATACTCTCCCCCCACCCCCCTGACTTCACTATCAGCAGATCTCAGAGTTACAGTTCTCACGGCTACCAGGGTAGAACGTCCCTAGGGTAGCGACGGATAGCCTAGCCTGCCACCAGAGTCGAGCACCTGCACTTGAACACTTCTGTGTAAAGGTCAGTTTGTGGAAGTATTGGGCAGCTCTCTCAGGAAGAAAGAGGCAACAGTGGTCCCACTAAAAAGCTGCCCCTCCCTCGTGTGGGGCCACAGGTAAAGAGTCCCACCTGCCTGCTTGCAGCCTAAAGACCTCAGGCCCCAGCAGCTAGCGCTCCCACCAGCCCCTGGGCCCCAGGGCATGTTGGGAGCAGACTGCTGACATACTCCTTCCTAAGGTTGCAGTCTAACTAAAATATTGATACTCTGATAGGGGATTCTTTGTTGAAGCTGGCATCCAGCTCTTCTCGACCTGTGTCCACTGGTGGTACTGTAGTCTGCTCTACAGTTCCCAGTCTTCTCTCCTCAGGCCCACGCCTCTAGGGAGGAAATTGGTTTGAGAAGCCTACTAAGATTACAGCTAGGCTACTGGGAAAGTTTTATGAAATTAGTCTTGAAATGAGGATAGATGCAGATTTAATCCTCAGCCCAAGAACCTACAGCCCCTAAGGAGGTTTGAACCTTAGGACATTCTCAAGCAGCATCTTTCTTACATCTGGCTGCCCCAATATACAGCCTGAAGTCAGAGCCATTACACAGTGCTGACTCTAGAGCTCAGTCATTTTGACTCATGCAGATGCTTCAGCCTATACAGCAACAGAAAGCCCAGCATCCCAGGCCATTGTCATAAGCCTATACTCTGCAATGTGAAATGCTAACACAAAGTCATAACATCAAGACAGGAAAACATTAGCCTAATCCCCCGCTCCAAAACCCTACATATTATCAAACAAAACAAAGAAACAGAAAAATTTACCATCAACAATGGATGAAAACAAAACCCCTGAGGAAAACCCTAATGCAACAGAATTAAGTAAACAACCTGAAGAATATTTCAAGCAGCAGTTTTAATGATGGTCACTAAAGTTAGGAAAAATATGGATAAACAAAATAACTATAACAAAGACAGAAAAAATGTGAGTGAGTTCTAGTCATCACAAAGCTAAAGAACATAATAGCTGAACAATTAAAATCATAACAGAAAGGGTCAAAAGTAGATTGGAAGAAACTCCTGATTGAATCAATTAACTAGAAGATACAGCAGTGGAAATCATCCAAGAAGACAAGCAAATAGAAAAAAAGTAAGATAAATAAAGTAAAAGAGACTTTAAACATCAAGAAAAATAACATTTATATCACAGAGTTCTCGAAGGAGAAGAGAGAAAGAGGCAGAAATCTTATTTGAAGACATAATAGCTGAGAAGTTGCGGAAACAGACATCATGATCCAGGAATTTCAAAGAGTTCTAAACAAAATGAATCCAAGCAGACACACCAAGACACATTGTAAATAAAATGACAAAATCAAGTTTTACATGCGTGTATTTTTATAACCAAGAAATGTATTCTTACCATATATGCCTATTCTTGATAATATGCATATAAAGCTCAAAATAATATATATTTAGATAGACTATATTTCACTACAGTTAAAAAAAACCAACAAATCAATGGCTTAAAACTACATTATTTACTTATTGTTCATGCTAGGTATACAGTACAGGTTTCCTGAAGGTCTCTGTTTTATATCATCTACTTTCCAAGATCTACGTGAGAGTAAGTTATATCAAGCCTAACATCAAGGTGCTGGCAAGATATTTTTAAATTTAATTCAATCTAATACTGTTAGACTATTTATAGACCACAACTCAATTTCTGAAGTCTGATACTTAAAATTATCATCTTCGCAACCTATAATTGACTAACATTTTCTTATGTGCCAAGGAAGACGTAAAACCACAAATCAGTTAAGTTGGATAATATTTTAAAACTGTAGATAATGTTTAATGAGAGGAGGCTGTCAAGAATACCATCTAAAATTAAATTTTGCAATTATGTGTGATTGTTAATTACCCATGATATCAGATTTCCAAACAGATATTTAAGTAAGGGTTAGCTAAACTGAAACCACAAAAATATTTAAAAATTCAAAGTAATCACTAACCACTTAGAGCCAAATGTCAGTGTAAACATTTACATGCAAATATATTATATATATATGTAACTTTTACTTCTAACATATCTCAATCTTCTTTTTTTTTCCTTTTTCCTTTGTCCTCTTTCACTCTGTGTCTAAATTACATAACAAATGTATCAATTATTCTCAAAATTCAGAGAGATCATAGCAGTAGAAGGAAAAATCTGAGAGTGTATGAGTCAACCATGAGCACCAGTAGCTTTTTTTAACCTTTTTAAATCAAAAAGTGGGATTAGTAGTATAAATATATTAACTTTAAGCCACATGACGCAATTTTAAGTAAGATAAAATAATTCACTTACGAAGAGAAAAATGTAAAAGTTTATAAAAGTAGAAGAAGTTAAGAAAGTCTTAAACTATGGGAATACCCTAGGACAATATGGCATATTAGACAAATGATACCATAGAGATTCCAAGTTATAATGAAGAGTAGTAAGTCAAGATAACAAAGAGAAAAGAACCGCTGTGTGATTTTGTTATGGTCCCCAAAATCACATTCTAGTAATGAGATTATGTACAAGCATCCAAAGGTGTCATACTTAATATTCTTTAAGGAAGATCACCTGTAATATGATCACTTATATTTTTAGTCAAAAATGTTAAAGATATATCTTAAAGATCTTAATTCCTACTACCATTTTTAGATAAACAAACTGGGGCCTGAGAAATTAGGAGATTTAGTCTAATTTATAATACTCTTGGTAATAGTGCTAAATTAGAAGTTCTTGACACTCTACAAATGCAAAATTCCATTAAACAATAGGAAATTTTTATTTTCATCTTGCCTAAATGTTGAAATAATTTGGTAGCGTGTGAGGTCACCCTCACACAAATTGTAAAACTGGAAAATCTCATATAAAGCATACAATCTTATTCTGTGGACATTGGACAACTAACACATAGTGGACTAAAGACAGTTAAAATAGAATTATATTTTTATAACACAAATTTCTGTGGTAGTGTTTGCCTTATGGTCCTAGTAAGGAACTAAATAACTCATTGTTGGTTCCATGGCTTTTTTATAGCATAACATTCATTCATTTTACTTTTTTCCGGTATTTCATATAGATTGATGACTTATGAGGCTTGATATGATTTTGTTTTATATATTCATGTATATATAATTATATATATATGCAAAATATTTTAGAGAAACAATCACTGAAAGTATTACTGGTAGCATTCTTCCATTTGTGGCCTTGAAATCCTAAAACAATACAAAGTCTGAGACCAATTAGGATAATAGAATCACAATTTTCTTCATCTTAGGATATCTCTGCACTTAGGAAGCAGTTATGCCTGACACACAGGAAGAAACTTTCCCAAGGATTGAAAGATAAAGATGTATCTCTACTATAACATTAGCTCCAATTTCTTTCCAATTTAGTCCCTCATATCACTGTAACCGTTTCCATCCCTTAATGTAAGATAGAATCATTATTAAGAGAGAAGTCAAAGGTGGTGTGGGCAGGGGATGGAGGTTGGTGCCTTCCTTTTCTGGGGTATTACACAAACCTTTGTTTATTTCTCAGAAATTCTTGATATTCCAAGATACATAACATCAATTAACTGATAAAATTCCAGATGCCTTTAAAATTCTCACCTTCCAAGTTCTCATTCTTAGAGTTTTAAGTGCTCCTTAATCAAGTTCATACTTTGACAATGATAATGATGGTGGAGAAGGAGTAGGCAATAACAGCAGCAGTGGCAATGGCAGCGATTCCAGGGTATCAGAAAGATTTGTATACTACCCATAGTGCTTCTGGCCTTCTGCTAAAGCTTGGGTTCTTCAGGGGTTATAACAGTTCTGAATCCCAGAACAGATGTGACTCACTGCTGGTGAAGTTCCTCATTGTCTACACAACTGTGTGTGGTGTGTGTAGGGGTTGAGGGAGTGTAACCAGTAAACACTGAGGAGGGTGTAGATATCTAAATTAGTATGAGAAATTAGAATCTGTGGTGATATCTTTAACTTGTCTTATTTAGGATACAAAGGCAAAAGCATTAAAATAACTTTTATCAATTATATAAATAAGAATAATTCACAAAATACATATTCCCCTTCCTCATTGCCCATCAGAGACCAATTTCTGGAAAACAGATCATAAACATTTTGTATTTTGCTTATGAATATATTAGATAATCATCACAGTCTATTAATCCCATGTTTACAATGTGAAGAAAAAATAAGGTGTGATGTCAAGGGAGCTCAGATTCATTTTCCTAAGAATCTTCCATTATGCATACATTCCTCACAAATTCTAGCATGAATTCATCAAAAATATTAGTTATATAAATGACAGATTTTTATAGATGCAATTTTTTCTTTTCCTTAGTTATGACTGAATCATCAGGCACACAATCAACAGAATTGCAAAGTGTCTCCAGAAACACTTTTTCTTTGACAATGGAGCAAGCTATTTTATGGTTAAGGCAAGAACAAAAAGAGTGTGGAACTTATCATTCAGATCCCTGACCAGGACACAGTGGAGAAAAGGCTTCTGCTTAGGTCACTGTGGTTTTGTTCTTTGAGTCATAAACCTTTGAAAATAAAGTAAAATGTCACAATAAAATTTTGGAAATTGGATATTTAAAATTGCATTTTAAGAGATAAGAAATGCTGGAAATATAACCAAGTGCTGGGAAATAGTGAGTCGTATTAAATAAATAGCAATTTAGCAGGACTATGATCTAATGCACATGTATTTGCCATATGTTAAAACCAAACATTGAGTAGTAGATTTGAATCTAAAGAAGATATCTACTGGAAAAAATATAGGGTGCAGTAAAGATTATTTAAATCTTAATTACAATGTCATCATTGAAGTTAAACCAAAATGTTTCACCTTTATTAAATATATTTATATCCATGAAAGAAGAGATGTTTGATTTGAATTTCAGGCAGCTTATATATGCCATAGGTGTCACAA
Organism: Solenodon paradoxus; assembly: GCA_004363575.1. Classification (NCBI taxonomy): domain Eukaryota; kingdom Metazoa; phylum Chordata; class Mammalia; order Eulipotyphla; family Solenodontidae; genus Solenodon; species Solenodon paradoxus. Next base: position 413,195 of record RJWH01001118.1, read on the forward strand.
ATTTAAAAGTTTTGCTTTACTGAAATGTTTAATCAAGGAGTTTTCATTTTCTATTGTTGCTATAGCAAATTATCACAAATTTAGTGACTTTAAAACAACACTCATCAATTAACTTACATTCTGTAGGTCAGAAGTCCTGGCACATGGTGGCTGAGCTCTCTACTCTAGTTCTCAAATCAAGATATCCACAAGTTGCTTTCCTATCTGTCTTCTCTCCCAAGTGCATACAAGAGTTCATTCAGTGGTTTCTGTCTACAAAACCAAGTTTTCCTTTTTCTTGCTGGCTGTTGGCTAGGGATGCTCTTAGCTACTAGAGGTCACTCTAGTGTTCTTACCAGCTGGTTCCATTTATCTTCAAAGTCAGAGAATTTTCCTCTTCAAATCTCTCTAATAACATCTCTAACATTTATGTCTGACTTCTAAAACTAGATTGAAGGGTTCCTGTGATTAGGTCAGGTCCAAACAAGACTATCACCCTTTGCCATTTAAAGTAAAATATTCACAGGAATATCATCATATTCACAAGTGCAATCCACACTCAAGGCTTGGGTCTTGGGGTCATCTTATAAGTCTGCATATCACATAAGGCATGAAGACATGAAAACATAATTTCTTAATGAAGATAAGACCTTTTCAATCTTCATTCTCTCCTGCTAATTAAAAATTTTGCTAGACTCTAGATGTTTTTCATCTTATACTACAATGCCTAAGTACATGCCTAACATATAATGGGAACTCAGTAAGTACAAACTGAATGGAACACTTGACTTCTCTTTGTGCTAAGAGACTTCTAAAGTATACATAGATCAACCTCATTCTCCAGCACTCTATATTGCCTTCATCGTCCAAGGCAATCAGGTGTCCTAGATTCTACTTGTAGGTCCCTGTTAATGAATATTCCAACAAAACTGCAAGTGAAACAATAGCTTCTAATAAAAAAGGCACAACTACATTCACTATTCCCCTGCATTATGAGAATTCTGAAAGTGAAGAAAAACAAATAGTGCAAATCAGTCAGCACACATTCATATGTAATAAAGGTCTCTAAATTGATCATAGTATACAGGCAGTAAGACCTATGAAACAATTTTTTGAAGTCTTGTAGACAAAAATCAGAGAAGTGGTGCTTCTAAGACAGTAAACACACATAAAATAAAGCACCATTTTATTTCCTCTTGAATTTTTTTAAAGGAAAGTTACAGGCAAGAATGAAGGTGAGTAGAGAGAGGCAGGCAGGAAGGGTAGAAAGAAGCAATTTATGTATTTAGTTGTTCTATAATATATTTTGTTTGTTCCGAGCCAGCCTCAGGACATGAACCCGGGACCCTGTAATGCATGTGGCATGTGTCCAACCTCTACTCTACCAGGGCACTATGTGAATTACTTTTAATTCCATTTTTTCTTTCCCTTTGGAAACATTTTGTAATGACCTTTTCCCTTTCAATTTTGTTTAGCTGCCTCTTTCCTCAAGCTCCTTCTGCTTCTTTTTTGCTATTCCTTCTTGCCTCTAAATATTCCCCAGTTGCTGGATTGGTCCCCACCAATCTCCCATCTCCCCTCTCATTCTCTTTTCTATCTCTCATTAGAAAATTGTGCTCCAGATTATCATCCTATTTGCTATTTACTTACACATTGCCACAGAGCATCACTGATCAGTTTCAATCTCCATCTCTATATACCAATAGAACCTTATTTTACAAAGCTGAGAAGTACTTAGATTGTCCACTAGATGGCAACCATTTACATGAAGAAAATGACACTAGAAAAAAAGATTTTATAGAAATAAAGATTTTGCTATAAAGTCATGAGTTTTTGAAGCAAGTACCAAATAAAAAGTCCTAGACCACATTAAATCTTTATACAAAACAAATTCCTTCTGAAGTACTATTATGTAAATTATGTCTAAAGCTAAAACAAAGCAAAAATTAATAGAAGAAAATTTATATAGAGGAAATGTCTTTTAGCTATATGGACTAAGCAAAAGTTTTATAATTATTCATAAATCAAATAGAAATAAATAAAAATAAAATGTATTATGAGCATTCTATGAGTAAACTTATCTAGATTTAATAACACTGAAAAATAATTTATAAGTAATAGCTATATGCAAAAGGAAAATATTAATGAGTATATAAAGAGGACATATTCAACTAACATAATATTTAAATGAAGTAGCAATATATTACTGGAGGTAATTGATTACTAAAGCAATCAAGAAGTTAAAATCTATTGAATCAAATTAAAATAATCACTACATACTCTATCATATGTAATAAAATAACAAATGTTAAGTCAGTAGCCTTGATATTTCAGGCATTCATGCAAATCAATAAACAAATGGGACTATATAAAACTAAAATACTTCTGCATAGCAACAGAAACAATCGACAAATGAATAGGCAACCTAAATAATAGGACAAAGTATCTGCAGATCACAGATCTGAAAGGAGTTAACATTCAAGATATATAAAGAACTTACACAGCTGAATAGCAAAAAAAATAAATAAAAAGTTAACAGCCAATTTAAAAATTGCATATGTAGTGAATAAAGTGTTCTAAATATACACAAATTAGCAATAGATATTGAAAAGGTACTTGACATCACTTAGTATTACGGAAAGGTAAAGCAAAACATTTATCACACCTCACATCTGTTAGAATGGATACCATCAAAAAGCGCTTTTCCACAAGATAAACAGTATTTATTACAAAGGGAAAAAGACATAATTAGGTTACAGGTCTTTGTTTTTCCTGATAGATTAATGTAAATATAAGGGTCCTTATAAGAGAAAAGGGAGGCAGAAGTGTCAAAGAGATGTGAGGATAGAAGCAGAGTTCAGAGTAAATCATTATGTGGGAGTCAGGAGCCAAGGAAGACAAACAATATCTAGAACCTAAAAAAGACAAGGAAATGGATCCTTAGAACCTCCAGAAAGAAATGCATTCTGCTGATACTAGGATTTTAGTCTTGTGAGACCCATTTTGGCATTCTAACTTCCAGAACTATGTGATAATTAATTTGTTTTTAAATTTAAACCACCATAGTTAATTTCTAAAGCAATAATAGGAAATCAATACAACTCCTTGGGAAAGAAATAATGGATATTTCTTTTAAAGCAAAAAAGTGATTGCCTAAACCTGAGTAAGACTCACTTATATCACTTGTATCTCAGAAAAGACTCTAAGAAAAAAGCATCCATCTTACGATGGATGAAAAATATTTATTCTCAGTTAGTAAAATGTTTGTAGAGGGAAGACCCGATGTCTTGAGAATGTACTTGAGTAAGCACACTGCAGTGAGATACACACCCTGGAGTTCACAAATCTCTTGCAAGTTTTCACAAGCAAGAGGTTCTGAATAATTAAAGAGACATAAGGGATTGTAGAACTGCACTGCAAAGGGACAACTAGGGAGAGGAGGGATGTGAAAGCCAGGAATGGGACACAAAGTACATGTCCTGGGCCTGTATAAATGTAACTTCAGGATCTATATCTCTTATTTATTTATTTGTTTGTTTGTTTGTTTATTTATATTATCTCTCTATATTAGTCAGTTTTCTGCTGGAACAATCACAATTCCAGAGTCTCAGTGACTTATACAAATAACAATTATTTCTCACTCTTGAGTGTCAGCTATGACTCTGCTGGGCTTAGCTGGGTTTCTGGTATCAGCTGGACTTGACTTAAGATCTGCATTATGTGTGTCTTGTGTTAGATCTGAGACTGTAGTGGCTTCTATAAACACGCTGTTCTCACAGAGGGTGGAAAGTGTGCAAGAAGGTGTGCAGCTCTACCAGACAAGAGCACCCTGTGCCTTCTATCCATGCAAGTCACCTAGGCAAGACAAGACACAGGGAAAGGGAAAAGGATTAAAAAAAGGAGAGTGAGTATTTGCTGAAAAATATTCCTATCTTCTCTAATCTCTTAACACTTCAAACTATGAAAACAGTGATATATCTGGTATCATGTAAAATTTGCTGAGAGCCAGAGTATTGCTGAGTTTTTCATTAAGATCTAACAGCAATGAAACAGTAAACCAAAAAGAATAAGGAGAACAACTAAAGAAAATAACTGGGCTGCATTTTTATTTCTTTAACCCAAAGTTAAAAAATAAACTAATATTTTGACCAGCAACATCTCTTTATTAAATGATTCATCATCATCATCATTATTATATTATTATTATTATCATTAAATGATTTCATTCTCTTTTAGTTTCTTAAGTTTTTCAGATACGGAAACAAATTCAGAAAGATCTTTACCCACATTCCTATAGCCTATGTTCCATGATAATTCAGGAAGGTTTCCTTAAGGAATGTTGAAGAAGTCAGAAGAAGAGGGACTTTGAGAGCAAAGAGCGAACACAGAAAGTGACTCTTTAACAAAAATTACAAAAAAACACACAAAGAGATGGCAACCCTCATCAAAATTGGAAAGGATTTGTTTTACATGGAAATTAGATTAAAACAAGCTGGATCAGTACTGGTCAGGTATAGACATAGTCCATGAGTTTCATGAAGACAGCAATGCAACACCAATACCCAAGAGACTAACAGGTGCTAGCAGAAGCTACAGTTCAGCAACAACTAAGGGAACAAATTAAGTAGAGTTTGTGAGGGAACTGAGACAGGTTACCACTAGCCTGTATAAGAACCTTTGAAAATTGGGAAAATAGATCTTGTCTTCCTTTGGCACACATCTTTATCAGATACACAGTCTGGCCAGTCCCAGTTGCTCCCTCCAAGAGGGTGAGCTAAATCTGCACAACATATACCATAATCCTAAATTGGCTGGGATAAAAAGTGGCAGGTGGAAGTTGAAGACTTCAGTCATAATGAAGGATTCTTTTAAAACATCCATAAGTAGAAAAAATGTAGTCTTTATATGGCTGCCTAGAGGAAATTTAAATATTCACCTAAAGTTGGATACATATTAAAGTTATTTTCAGTTGTTAAACTTCCTAAAGGTAGAGTAAATGTGTGCTAGTTTAGATATTAAATGGCATGCTAAAAAAGTAATTCACTATTTGACAATATTCTAAGATTTGAAGTACTCAGGAGAATTCACAAAAATAAGTTGGTGACTAAACGCAAATCAAATATCACTTCACTCAGCCTGGACTGCCACAGACCATTTTAGAATATTCATTTTCCCCAAATGCATAGTCAATACAAAATCAATTATAAAATATATTGAAATTTTTCTCTAACCCCTTTATTTTTCTGTGAAATGTCAATGTCAAAATTCTAGCCTTCAAGACCTGAGAAAAATACCCTCTTCTAAACCAAGGTGAAATTTGGTCAAAGTTCCAGAAATGATTTATCCCTTTTCTGATTCTTGGGCATTTTACTAATGCCCCTGTTACAAATTAACTATTATTATGATAGGTAAGTTTTTATTGGAAGATCCAAAGAAATTCTACTTGTTTTTCAAGCTCTGTCAAAAAAAAGTTCTCTTTTATTTGCAATCAACCCTGATCCTCCCTAAACTACTCAGGGTAATTTATCACTCCTTTCTCTAATGATAATGATAAACATAGAGTATACATAATCTGAGCCTCATTAATTTACATAGTTGAAAAAGATTAGCTAGGGGGACTATACATTTGTGAGCTCATTGAGACAGAGGATATAAGATAAATATTTTATCCTTGGTCCTAAATATATATTATAGAACCTAAATCAGTTTCTCAGTGTAAGTAATGTTGACATTTGGAACCAGTTAAATATCTGTCATTGGAGGGAGGGAGCGATCCTATACAACGCAGGTTATTTATAAATATCTTCAGCTTTGACAAATAAAAATCTTTCTGGACATTTTCAAATATTCCCTGAGGGACAGCTGAGAACCACTGATTAAAACCACAGTAGAAATTAAACGTGTATTGACTTGATATCAGGAATTTTCAAGATTTTCCCTCCACTTTCTCTGTTCCACATCACCTAACACTAGAGGGGAATTCAGCCAAAACATTTAAATGAATGAGCAACTTAAACACATTGTAAATAATACTAAAATGTTTACTGCGACCATTAGTGATAGAGTAAACAAGAAGTACAATCATATATTTATTAGTAACATGGGTGGTTTATTGGTTAAAGAGCAAATTCTGCAGTCAGAGTAGATTAAGTTCAAATTCAGAGTGCATGGGTTTATATTACAGCCCTCAAATCCTAATTCAGTGACCTTAAGCAAGTCATTAAACCTTTCTGCACTTCAATATATTCATCATAAAATGAGAATATGACTAGTACTTACTCAACAAAACTTTGTGTTATGATTTATAAAGCAGAAATCATACAGATCAAGTTCCAGAGTGTTAATCAAGACTATTAAGATCTCAAGTTTGCCATGGCACAATTAAGAAAACATCTATTTGATATTGAAGCAATGAGCACTCCTGAGACAACTTGCAATCAGAGCTGGAGGAAACAGGTCTCATCACAGGACAAAAAGTGGTCTAGTATCCTCATAAACAGAGACACAGCTTCCAAAAGGAGCCAGTACAGAATGCTGCCATTACAGCAAAGTCCCAGGGGGGAAGTGCTGTCTTTCCACCATCATCATTTACTGATCCCTACACCACACCCACCCTCCTGAAATCCTACCCCCAGGTCTAGCGATATGATTACCACTCCCACTGTGACTGCAGCTTCTCTTTCCCAGTTAGCTTCCTTCTGTGGGCTGAGCTGGAACTGAAGCTTGCTTGCTGATTGTGGGTCCACAACTCAGGTCACTCCCAATGGACTTATTGTTCAGGCCTGTGATGGTGGGGGAAATTTCTGCAACACTCATGCCAAGTCCAACCCTATAGGTTGAACACTTGGAACCGAACATAGGGCACACCTCAGAGCTTCAACAAAATTGACCAGTGGTAATGCTACACAACTAAAGAAATTTCAGTGTTCAAACCAAGATCCAGACTTATTCTGCGCAATCTGACATCCTAACATAAGGATTTTATTACAGAGAAAATGTTGCACACATCCACAGAGATGTATGTATCCCCTTGCTTATTGTAGCCCTATTCACAATAGCTAAGAACTGGAAATTACCTAAGTGCCCAACATCAGATGAATGGATAAAGAAGTGGATAGAAGAGATGAAACTGTCATTTGAATCAACATGGATGGAACTAGAGGGGATTATGCTAAGTGAAACAAGTCAAAAGAAAGATAGATATCAGATGACCTCACTTATAGGTGGAATGTGAATAGACAAAACAAAGGAACAGATGAAAAATAACCAACCCTGAAACATTTGCAAGAGAACCGTGGTTACCAAAAGGGAATGGGGTGGGCAGGGACAAACAGTGGTGCAGCCACATCCCCAGGACAATGGTGAAGAACACTTGGTGATATGGCAGAGGGCATGGCGTGTTTAAACATATCTAAGAAATGGGGAGCCTAAATATAGGAAATTATTTTACTCAATAAAATAACTACTACAATAAAAAATTACTACTACAATAAAAAATAATTAAAGGAATGACTTTTAAAAAGCTTTTCAAATAAGCAAAATTCAAAGAAATTCATTACTGCAAAACCAGTTTTATAAAAACACTAAAGGAAATTCTTTAAAGTATAAAGAAACTACATTTAAAGAGCAGCAAGACAGCAAAATATAAAAAGTGAGAAAGAGAGGAGAGTAAAAATGTGGATGGCTAGAACGAGCCCAAGATTGATTTGCTTTTGAGTAAAATCAGGAAATAAGCATAAAAAATGTTAATGTAAACCTCAAGGTAACCTAAAATATATCTCCAGGGAAAAAAATAAAGAAAACAAAAAGGGAATCTAATCACAACATAACTGCATTCAATTCACCTAAGAAATAGAAAAGAAGAACAAAGGTACACTTTGCAACAATACCCTAAAAACAATTAACAAAATGGCAATACACAGTTAAATATCAATATCACCCTAAATGTTAATCAACTGAATTCACCCAATCAAAAGACACAGAATAGTCAAATGGATTGAAAAACATAACCCAAGTTTCTGTTATATTTAGGAGACTCATCTTTCTAAAGACAAACATAGGCTCAAACTCAATGGTTGAAAGACAATCCTACAGTCAAATGGCAACCAAAAACAAACAAATGAAAACAAAAACAAAGAACTATGCTTACATCAGATAAACCAGTGACAGCTATAGTTACATCAGATAAAATTAACTTTCAACTAAAAAGGATAACAAAAACAGAGATGGACCCTATATAATGATTAAGGGGTCAATTCAGCAAGAAGACATAATACTTATTAATATATACATGCCAAATAAAGGAGAAAAAATACATAAAGTAAGTATGAATAGAACTACAGAGAGATATTAACAGCAACACAAGATAACAGGAGTTTTCAACATCCCACTCACATTGGACTGATCAACCACGTAGAAAATTAATATGGAAACAGCAACTTTAAATTATGAATGTGAACAGATAGGTCTAACAGACATATGCCAAATTCTTCATCCAATGACTGGAGAATTCACATTCTTCTCAAGTGCTCATAGAATATTCTCAAGGATAGACCATATGTTAGAACACAAAACATTTCTCAACAAATTTACAAAAACTGAAATCATACTAGGCACCTTGTCTGACCACAGTGGCTTAAAACTAGAAATCAACCGCAAAAAGAAAGCTGGAAAACTCCAAAATATTTAAAGGCTAAACAATAAGCTTCTAAATGAGTTTTTGGCAAAAGAAGAATTTTAAAAGCACTTGGAAACAAATGAGGATGAAGACACAAGCTACCAGAATTTATGGAACGCAGCAAAAGCAGTACTAAAAGAGGAGTTCATTGCAATCCAGGTATACCTCAAGAAACGAGAAAAATCACAAATAAACAACCTAAGCCTACATCTAAAACAACTAGAAAAAGAACAATTGAAATTGAATGTCAGCAGAAGAAAGGAAATGATAAAAATGTGAACAGAAATAAATGACCAAGTGGGATTTATCTGAGACTGCAATGTTGGTTCACATACACAAATCTATTAATGTAATACACCACATCAACTAGAGCAAGGAGAAAAATCATATATCATATCAATAGATGCAGAGAAAGTTTTTGAAAAGACTGAAAACCCATTTGTGATAAAAACTATATAAATGGGAAAGAAGGTACATACCTCAACACAATAAAGGCTATTTATTATAAACCCACATCCAACATCATTCTCAATGGTGAAAACTTGAAAGCATTTTCTCTAATATCAGGAACAAGACAAGGCTGTTCACTCTCACCACCGATATTTTATATCATACTAATTGTCTTAGCCAGTGCAATTAGGCAAGAAAAAGAAATACAAGAAATCCAATGGGAAAAGAGGAAGTGAAACTATCACTATTTGTAGATGACATTATTATATACATATAGAGTATCCTAAAAACTGTCAAAAACTACTAGAATTAATCAATGAATACAGTGAAGTGGCAGGCTATAAAATCTATGCACAAAAATCCATTGCATTTTTATACATAAACAATATGATAGAAGAGAATAAAGTCAAGAAAACGACCCCTTTTACAATAGAAGTAAAAAGAATCAAATACTTTGCAATATACATAAGAAAGGAGGCAAAATACCTATACAGTGAAAACTGTAGTTTTTTCTTAGAGGAAATAAAGAACAATGCAAAGAGATGGAAAGATATTCCCCGCTCATGGCTAGGAAGAATTAACATTGTTAAAATGGTCACTTTACCTAAAGCAATATACAGGTTTAATTCAATTCCCATCAAAATGCCACAGGCATGTTTCAAGGAAATAGAATCAGTCTAAGAGAGCTATTTGGGGACTCAACTCCAGCATCAAGGAAAAGAAAAAGAAAAAGAAACAACTGGGACCATGTCAAACTAAAAAGCTTCATAGTAAAAGAAAACCACCGAAAACAAAAGACAATTTACTAACTGGGAGAAGGTATTTGCCTTCCATATTTCTGAAAAGAGTTTAATATTCAAAATATACAAAGAACTCATAAAACTCAATAACAGAAAAATAGGCTATCCAAACAAAAAAACGGGAAGAGGAATTGGAGAGGCATTTTTCCAAAGAGGGTATACAGACAGATGTTAAAAAGAAATATGAAAAGATGTTCCTTCTTGCTTGTCATTAGGGAAATGCAAATCAAAACAACCAGATATCATTTTATACCTCAAAGATTTGGCTATTATTCAAAAATCTGGAAACAACAAATGTTGGGAAGGATGTGGAGAAAAGTAACTTTTCCACTGTTGATGGGAGTGCAAATTAGTGTAACCCTTGTGGAGAACAGCATGGTGATTCTTCAAAATATTGAATATGAAAATCCCATATGGTATCATCATCCCATTTCTGGGTAATTACCTGAAAGATACAGAAACACTAATTTGCAGATATATATGTTTATTACAGCACTATTTATAATAGCCAAGAACTGGAAATTACCAAGTGCTTATTGTCAGATGAATGAATAAAGACAACAAGTGGTGTGTGTGTATATATATATATATATATATATATATATATATATATAAAATACTACACAGTCCTTAGAAATTTTGTCATGTGAATCTACATGGATGGAACTAGAAGGGATTATGCTAAGTGAAATAAATCAAAAGAAGAAAGAAGATACCAGATGACTTTACTCACCAGTGGAATGTCAGAGACAAAACAGAGGAATAGACTAAACAAAACTAGTTCTTGGAAATTGGCAATAAAACTGAGGTTACCAACAGGGAACGGGTAGGGAGGTTGTGGCAACTGTGGTGGGGTGGAGGTATCCAATGGACATTGGTAACTTGATAGTGGGCAGGGTGTGGGACATATACTTGAGGAATGGGGAACCTGCACATATGAGTGTACAGTATATTATTTTGTAAAGCAAAGTTGCCCCAATAATGTTTTAATGTGGAAAAAATACATATAAAGCATTAGAAGAGTACCTGACAAGTGTCAGTTATTATTTAGCAAACTGAATACTTACTATATACCAGGCATTTTATTTTGTTTTTTTTTGTATGTATGGCTTTGTTTTTCATGCCCCCCCACCCCCCAGCCCTGTAGCTCAAACCCAGGTCCTTGGGCTTATTACACGGAATAGATTATAAAGCTCTGTAGGTGGCACAATGGCAAGGCAGGCAGAGGTGGCTGCGCCGAAGTCTCTCATGGAGTGAGAAAGCTGTCCCAAAGACAGCTAAAGAAAGAAGTTTCCAAGGAACAGTCCTGAAGGGAAGCCATGCTAGATGTGTTTAAGACACAAGAAGGAATGCAGTGAAAACCCATACCATGTATTGTTTTTTAAAAAATAAAAACGCGAAATTATCAATTCCATTTGACAAAACTCAGCAAATTTTAAGACTACAAAAACAAGCAAAAATGTAACTGTTTTGTTTGAGTGGTGAGACTAAGACATTCCATTTTTTTTCTGTAATATCCAAATTTTCTGATATTTATTACTGTAATATTTCTAAAACATAAAAATCTTTATCAATTAATGTACTTGTAAATAAAGCAAATTTCCATTTACACAGGGTTATTTATAATTTTCCCTCCATTTTGTCATTGAAACGTTAATAATTTTACTTTATTTAAATGTTCAAAATGCATGCCTAACACAGTATGTGGTTCTGTTTAATAAGCTACTCATCAAGCGTTTCTCTGCCGATATATTAAAGCAAATTGTATCTTTACAACTGATCATTTGTGATACAGATTTTTGCCTTTTGAAAATTTATTCACATCTTCTAAGTTGAAAAGAGGCACTCCTTTAACAAACTTTTCTCCAATGAGTAGTCAGTGAAAATGCTGTGATAATTCACTCACTGCTTTCAAAACAGACTTTTTCAAAACAAGGTTACAGCAAAGGATTGGTAGATTACACATCTACCAACTGGTAGTTTACACATCTAAAAAACAAGTGATATTTATAATGTCTTTATTTATTTTTAAATATTTTTAACTAAATATTTTTCTTAAATTCTATGGCTCAACTATAGCTAAAATTTAGCATTGATACTTCTGGACTTCATAGTCACTTTTAAAAATTATTATCACCTTTGAATCTGACAGAAATACAACTTATTACATTCTCATCACCTGTAGCATACTTGGATAATTTTCTTCATCTAATATTTCTCTAAAACATACAAAGATAATATTTCACTAGAAACTTGAAACACGTATTGCCAAGACAGAAGGACTGGAAGTTGTTTTAATTATTTACCCTCAAAAACTCAAAAAGTAAGAGGGCTGGTTCTGTGATTTCTACTGCCTTTCGTCCCTTAAGAAATGAAGTACAAATCAGAGTTCTTTATTTCCATAGCAGTGCAGACATTTTTAAGATGGGGTCTGGGGAGAGGGAGAGAGAAGAGGAAAGAGGCATGGGGACAGAAAATAGAAGAGGAGGGTACAAGGATATAGTAATCAAATGAAAAAAAAAGAATAAAAATGTCTTGAGCATGTAGGACTAAGTTATAAAGAGGGATTCAAGGAAATTCTCTTTTAAATTTACTATGTTATAGTCTACATGGTCAAGCATTTGTTCTAGGTATCATAAATATGAACTTAGGGGAAGGAGTTTTAATAGCTGCGACATTTATAGAATCTCCTATTACCATCAGGTTCCCTCCCTGCTCCAGTTCGTTTTTTACACTGTAGGTGAAGGGTAGGGTAGATATGTGATTGCTCATGCAAATAGAGCATAGTTTTAAGAATTTTTATTTCATCCAATTAATATTTGCCAATGTAAGACATATACACACACATACACCCTCCAAAATGCTGTATTTTATATACCTAAATAAATGGATTATTTTTTTAAATAAGCATCAAAAATTATTTGATTAGATACAAGATATTTTCAATTCTTCACAAATACTGTACCCCAATTTTAACTTTTATGTAATGATTAGATATATATTAACTATTATCAAATGTATTTCATTTAAGTATTTTTAGAATAATATTTAAAATGCACTAGTAGCTTTATATCTATTGAAATCTGTGTACATGCAAAAACTGTCATTCATAATTAGTCATGATGGATAAAAATTATCTTAATCATTTGGCATAGCTCTACTTTATATTTTTAGTCAAAGGAGCATCAGACTATTTTAATCATAAAAATTTTACAAACAGTCCTTCAAAATATTGAGCATTCAAAATATGATAAAAAATAGGAAAAAATTTCATTTGAAATGTATTACTTAAGAAAGTTGTGTTCTTTCTTTAAAAGCAAAAAATTTAACCAGAAAAAAGAAATTATTTTAATTTGTATCTTCTTACCTTCCTTTAGTTCTTATTTATTAAAGAAAGTGCCCGAAGTGGTATCTTCCAATTTAGGTGTCTGTTTAACGTTTTTCTTTCCATAATCAGCAATTAACTGATAATACCTATCCATCAAGAAAAAATACATATGAATTGAAGCATTCATAAAGAGTCAATTCAATTCATAATACCTAACTGTTAAATCAAAATCTTAGACATTAGCTAATGCCTTTCTATGCAGGTCACACATTTGCTGCTGACCTCAAATCAATGCCCTCAACAAAGACACTACATACGTCAGTCTCTGGAACTTCTTTTCTACCGGTTATCACTAGCAACTAGGAGGTAGAAAAGTGACATTATACTTGGTGTATTAGTTTGCCTAGTCTGCCATGACAAAATACTATAATGTAGGCAGCTAAAACAACAAATTTATTATCTCACAATTCTGGAGACTGCAAATTCAAGATAAGGTGCCAGCAGGGTTGGTTCTCTGAGGTCCATAAGTGCCTCTTTCCTTGGCTAGTAAATGACAGTACTCTCACTGATTCTTCACAAAGTTGTCCTGCCTGAACACTCCTGGTGTTCTCTCTGTACGTCTTAATCTCCTCTTCTTATAAGAACACCAGTCAAATTGAAATAGCGTCCACTCTAATGCACAGTTGTTTTAACTTAACAGTTTTTAAAGGCCCTCTCTTCAACTGCAATCATCCAAATGCTGAGGTACCGTTAGGACTTCAACACATGAATTTGGAGGGGAACACAAGTCAGTTCATAACACTTGGGTTTAACAGTAAATTGATAAAGTGAAGGCAGACAGTCAGTCATGGACTGAAATATATCCACTGAAGAATAAACTTTTTCTTTATGCCTAGAAAGAGCCCATTCTAGTCATCCATTAACAGGTATATGGTTTCAGAATTCTAGTGAAAGGAAAAAAGGAATGTGTGGGTTAACATTAATTCTAAAATAAATAGTAAATATAATTCCCTTATTTGAGAGAGTTTCACTTCTTTTTTTAAATACATGAAAAAATATGTTTATGCTCCCACTCTTACTAAGTCATAAAACCTGTGTATCCAGGAAGGGAGCAAACGAAGGGTACTAATAAGCAGAGACCATGTGTTAACTATGATAGACAGATAATAGTTATTCAAGCAGCAAAAATTACAGTTACAGAAAGCTCAATTCCCATTACAAAAAAGGGATGAAAACAGGAAAGGAGAAATTAGATTGCAGTTTAGTTATTTGCTTCTTTTTTTTTTTTTTTTTTTTTAGGAAAGGTGTAGACAGGAATGAAGGTGAGCAGACAAGCAGTAAGCGAGAAGCAGCAGCATATTATTTTATTTCCATTTTAGTTGCACACACGAGTAGTTTTCCCCCCATACCGGGACTCAAACGGGGTATGTGGCCCGCATCTTTCAGAGGTGATTGATCTAACTGCTGTTCTACCAGAGCATGCCTATAAGCAATTTTTATTAAATGCTGATAATTTCTACTTGTTAATGGTAATTGCTTAGTCCTTAGGAAATTACTACTTTCCCCTTTCACCTCTTTGAAATAAAAGTAATGCAATGCTCGGAATTTTCAACACTGAAAACATTAAAATGATACTGAGGATAAAAAAATTCCATGATCAACATGTTTCTATTTATTCTTAATGATGGAACAATCTACAAAATAATGTTCTAAAAACTATTTAGGGAAGATGAAAGAGGATTGTGAGATTTCCTTCCCACCTAACTACCCAATAATAGCTTCACAAAATTTATAGATGTAAACAAGTTATTTTAGATATAGCAGTACTGTTTTTAGACCAATAGATACATTGCTAAAAATAGGTATGTCTCCTAGTTTCACATACCCAAACTTTTTAATAAGAAAAATTCCTTATTTAAAAGGAGAAGTTAAGGATCCTTTTTACAAACTGAAGAACCCATTTATAGTATGTTCACCAGTAATTTATGTAATTTTTCCATTTAAATTTGCATGCATATGTTTTGCTTAAATCAATGTGAATTACATATTCAATATTGCAAAGAAGAAAATATTGTACTGAATTATGGTTCATATATTTAATATATTATAAATTCCTTAGTTTCTAAAGTTCAATGAAGTTTTTTAAAATAGTCATCTGAAAGTATACATAAAAATTATTTCTCCTGCCTACTTCATACACACACCTCTCTCTTTCTCTGCCCCTGTGATTTGTATCT
Source organism: Solenodon paradoxus (assembly GCA_004363575.1). NCBI lineage: Eukaryota > Metazoa > Chordata > Mammalia > Eulipotyphla > Solenodontidae > Solenodon > Solenodon paradoxus. Next base: position 428,666 of record RJWH01001118.1, read on the forward strand.
GAAATTATCCTTTGATTTTCATATGGAAATAATGATTAAATGATATTAAAATATGAATAAAGTAGGTACAAAAAGAAAACAATAAACTCACAAAAAATTATGTATAATTAAAAATTGCCCTTAAAATAAAATTATAAATAAAATATTCTATATGTTGTTCAACTTCATTAGCTATAAATTAATTTTCTATTCAATGCATCTTACTTTCTCATCAACTAATAAAATCAGAAATGCATGTTCCTACATGACATGTTTTATCTTTTAGGTGTAATGAGAATTCTGACATCAATCTGAAGGTAGCTTGAAATATTAACAATAATATTCAAAACTTGAATACAATGTCTATATTAGTCTTATATGAAAATAATTAAAGGGGCTTTGTGACAATCATCTTTTGAAGAATTCTATTTTCCATGTTTTATTAATGGCTATGTCACTAGTTGCTTGAATTCCTATCAGGGCATTCTTCATATTCCCATGCTCCTAGGAATTCATCTGTGACTTTTTCTACTAGAGTTCTTATATTAATTGGATCCTATCAACAGGGAAAATCAAGGATTGTTGTATCTATGGGTTTGGAGGTCATAAAGAGCCTACTCTAATCCTTATGATCAAATTCCCACAATTATTAAAATATTTATAGTATAACTTACATGGTAAAACCATTAAAAGAAGCATATTCCTCGGCTGTGAATCCATAAATATCTTGGCAAGATAAGTCTACCTCTTGCTGAAGAAGAAGACTGACTAAATGTGTTGGTTCGTCACTGAGAGCAATCATAAGGGCTGTTCTGGATGGAGCAAGAGATATAAATAATTATCAGTATGAATCTTAAACATACTTGTTCTTAAAGTTAATCTTATACATTTACTATTTAAATATTGGGTCTGAATATCTACTTTTTTTACATTTTTGATACAAAACAAAATACAATTTCAAAGATCAAGGAAATAAATTAGTTAGGTCAGTTGAAAAATAAAATTAAAGCTTCTACCTTAGATTCAAATTATGGGCAAGAGAAGTAGAATAGCTAAGTGATAAGCACCTAGCATTTAGTATAATTACTACAAACCATCACTTCACATTTCATACAATATTGTTACAACTGGGTCTCCATAGGGTTTCATTTAAACATCCAAGGTGGGCACTTATTATGGGCTGTCAAACACAAATATCAAAGTTTTAAGGAGCTTAAAAAATGTATACTCCCAATTATCCAGAACAACTCAGAACTAGTTTCGTGTTATCTAGTCTTACATGTGGCTGTCCACTTTCCCTAACACCACTGTTTAAAGGGACATTTTATGCTCTTGACTCCTTAGTCATAAATTAACTGAGCATATATGCATGCATTTTTTTTAAGAGGAAGGAAAGCTTCCTCCTCTTCTTTTTTTTTAGAGAAAATAAGACAAGTGGGAATGAAGGCGAGCAGTCAGAAGGGAGAAAGGAAGAGAGAGAAGGAAGAAGCATTATTGGTTGGTCATTTGAGTTGTCCTGGCTCTGGGCCAAGAACCCGGGTTCTTAGGCTGTATGTAGGCAGCTCCTCAAACACAGGTTTGACACTGAGCCACCAGAGCGTGCCTATGCACACTTATTATTTCTGGGATCTCAATTCTATTCCATAGATCTATGTTTTTGTATTTAGTACAATACTGCTTTGATTACTCTAACTTTATATTGTAGTTTGAAATCCAGGAATGTAAAAACATAACAACTGTGTTTTTGTTTTGCTAGTCAAGGTTTTGTGTGGTTTTACAAAATTTTCAGATTCTCATTTTACTTCCTCAAAAAACATCATTAACTGTTCATTTAAAGGTTTTTTTTTTCACCTTTTGAACTCTATAATACTTATATATTAGAACATATATACTGGTGACTGTTCATGCAAGTGTACACATTATGATACAAAAAAAAGATGTGTAAGAGATCTGTACACTAAAACTTTATATATAAAATTATTTCATTTAAAATATAGACATTAGAAATTGCATTTTTAGTGTGAGTGATTTCCTAATTCAACATTATTCTTATGAACATTTATGAGTATATAAATAAATAGAAAAATGTGTAGGTGTTATGAAATTTAGGTAATGCTAATTTATAGGAAAATCAAATATTTCTTATTTTATATAGAGCCTTGGACAAGTGTCACTGTGAAATGTGATATTATTTTGGAAGTCAAGATTATAGTTTAAAATGAAAAAGAAAAAGACATTTTAAAAAAGAAAACACTCAGTATTTGATAATTCAATTGTCATTCTCCTGGTCCCCAATTTCAGTTTGGAAAAGTCAGTCTTTTTATTTGTTACATGTTTCAACAAACATGACTTCACTGCAATGAATATCTTCTTCTAATGCTTTCTAAAATATAAATGTTCTTAAAATATGCATTGTATTTATAGAAGACTACCTTATTGTGAACTTCAAGATCAGCTCTGTGTTCAAGCAGCTTTTTGACTAAGGAGACACTGTGACCACAGACAGCATAATGAAGAGCAGTATTGCCATCTAAATCCACCAGATTTGGGTCTGCACCATTATCTAGAAGAACAGTAGCATAAGTCTCCTTTTCACACTGTACTGCCTATCAATGCAACAAGACTAGATGAGCAGCCGATTTACTCACTAGATACATTAAATACTGTTTTAAAATATTAAGTTGAACAAAAGTTAACTAGGAAAATTCAAACACATTACAATAGAAAAGAAAAAATCAGCATACCTTAGTCAATGGGGATCTGTTTCCATTATTCCAGACATTTTTATTGTACTGTTTCTCAATTAAGCATGATGTAGCATTTGAGTATCCATTAGTACATGCCAGGTGCAAAGCTGTTCTATATGCAACAAAACACAAAGTTGGAATTAAATCTATATATAATTAAGGTATTTTAAGGTATTTTTTCATTGTATTCATATTTACAAAAAATTTACATTAATTATAATTGCTTTATAATGAATTTAAGGCATTAAAAATGACTTGAAGATCAAATATTTAACTGGTTTCACTACAAAAACTATTTAACCATAATAAGTTAAATATATATATACATACTTATGTGAGCATGTATGCATAAATATATATACACACATACATATATATGTACAATTTTTTTAAAAGAAAGGTGCAGGCAGGAATGAAGGCGAGAAGGCAGGCAGGAAGAGAGAGAGAGAAGGAAGAAGCACTTTATTTTACTTAATTGTACATCTTGGGTGTTCCCCCTGGCCCCAGGGGTGAACCCAGGTCCTTAGGATATACATGGACTGTGCTCAGCTGGAGGTGGCAGACCTAACCACTACTCCGCCAGGGTGCACCTTAAAAAATTTTTTTTTTCAAATACCAACATCGATCTGAGCCTTGGAAAGGATGATAAAATTAGACATCCAAGAAAATTTAGAAATGATCTCCAAAACATTAGCTATATATGACACTTAGCAGGAAGGGTCATTTCAATAAAATTTTGAAATGATCTCTAACACCTGAGCTATATGGAACAGTTAGTAGGAGGAAACCCTGTTTGAAACTCCTATTCAATGGCATGCTAGCTATATCTTGTGTTTTCCTCTTTGCCCAGCTATTAAAAATGCTAACTTTCACAAAGATGAAAGCCAAAGAACCCTTTAAGTTGTAGAGCTCAACTGAATTTTAAGTTATTATAGTAATTTCTACTCTTAAAGCACTCTCAAAGAGTCCTGCTCTATAGCCTCCCAGAAAATATACATTCATGAAATACGACAGGTATGAATAAATTAGTTCCATTTAAACTTTGAAGTAAATTTTTAGCCTGGACTGACCCACAATAAACTTTAATTTATTAAGATAGTATAATTATATCCTTGTTTTTAGATAAATTTATAATACAGAGTTTAAAGATAAGTTACATCCCAAAGGAAAGATTTTAAATGTCATTACCTCCACTTCATTTTAAGTCCTTAGAAATTCTTTATGGGTATCTAAATATTGCTATTATTGAAACTAAGAGTAGCAAAAAGATGATCCACAAGGACTTGAAATAAGGTGACTTTCAAAGAGCTACACTAACAAAATCCATACACAATGAATACAAATTGCCATTTATGGGGAGTAAATCAAGAAAATATAAAAATAGTTTTGAACAATTTGGAAATAGTTCATTCCAATCAAGTTTGCCTGAATAGGTAATCTCTGAAAGGCAAAAACTATAATATAACCACAAAATAAAAAGCAGAAAATTAATCAATCATATTACTCTGTCTGAAGAAAGTATAATCACAAAGAGGATGGTCAGCCTGAATAACAGAATAGAACTAGAAGGCGTCATGATTAACACCTTCCAAGGATGATAGAATCTGAATTTAAGGAACCCACATTTCCCAGTGATTTGAAAGGAATACTTTGTTGGTTAAAAATAATTCATTAGACAACATGGTCTAGATCAAACATCCCTCAAAATTATCTACTTTACTTTGCCATGATTCCACCCTTACCAAGCAAATTTCTGGTAATTTGATTTCTTAAAAATCATGCTCTAGGAAAAGTACTGATTGACTTTTTTATTAAAATCCATAATTTGATTTAAGAATAAACTGCTTTAGGTAGTAGGAAATTTCTCCAGCCTTCTACCCAAACAGGGTCAATTAGCTTTAAGTTCATGTAAATAACTCCTTGCAGTAACACAAGTCCTTGGAAATGTTTGACTCATCTCCTTCACTCACTATCATATCTCTCTCAAGAATTCAGTCCCAAGGAATTTAGATGGCTATTGTCAACCGTTAGCTCCACTCCTCCACGCAAATTCAGTTCTCTTCTGCATTAATTAAAAAACAAAGCCAAAAAACTGTTCTAAGAGAAAGTAAATGGCATTAGTTCTTCCAAAGTGGCTGTTACACTCCTAATGGATAATTTCAACCTTCCAATAGAATTCTAAGCCCTGGTGTAGCAATGAAACCTTTTATAAAAATCTCAGAACCCAACTGTAGAACCCAAAGAACATAGGATATTACCTACAAACTCAAATCAAGTAGTCAGGAAAGCATCAGCTTTCGAGGGAAACATTAAATGACATAGTCCTGTGGTATTCTAAACAAAATCTGAAAACAAGAACAAGCTATCCAGGAAAGAAAATGCCACAAAGTTTACAATCTTTCTCAAACCTTCAAAAAAGTTGTATAAGTTTTTTTGTTTTTTTTTTAACTTGGAATACTTGCTCTCTTTTCAATGATACATGCTGGTTTATGAATCAAATGTCAGGTGCACCTTGGTGGAATAGGGGTTAGGCGTAGCGCACATACGCCCCATAGGCCCAGGTTCAAGTTCCAGGGCAAGTGGGAACAACCAGGATGAACAATTAAATAAAATGAATGAAATACTTCTTCCTCCTCTTTCTTCCTGCCTGCCAACTAGTTTGCTTTCATCCTGCCTGTACCTTTCCTTTAATAAATAGAAAAATGTTGTTTTAAGAACATACAGATTTAAGGGTACACCCCTATGACTCAATGGCCACGTGAAGCCTAAGACGTGGTGAAAGACTTGGGGACCCAGGGAGAAGGATAAAAAATAAAACAGAGAGACTTAAAATTTGCCTCCATTTCATTTTAAGTTTTAGATTCCACTGTTCTCAGATTCCAGACTCACAACTGGAGTATGCAGCAAATAATGTCTCTTTTAGGCCATTTCCCAAATATTACACATAAAAATGTAAATGTTTCAAAGCAAATCAGAAGGGTTTTTCAACGAATATCAAAAACAAAAACCGTTCTGTTTCTGAACAGTTGAATGCAAGTGTGTGTGTTTGCGTGTGTGTTTGCGTGTGTGTGTGTGTGTGTGTGTGTGTGTGTGTACTTCTTAGAGAAAGACTTTAAAATCAAGAATATAATTCCACTGCTCAAAAATTCTTAACTTTCATCAGTGTTCCCAATCTAAGTTATTAGTTCAAATTATTACTTTTTAACTCCTAATATTTATCTCATAAGAAATCTAAAACCCTGTGAGGTCTCCTGCTGATTTCTAGGGTTTCAAGGCAGCTGGTGTCAATTTTTTCCATTCAAGTTCTGTTTTTTCCAGAACTGTCAGATCCCAGAAATCTCTCCACAGATGGACATCTAAAATGCCTATTTCCATACGTTGGCTATGGTGAAGAATTCCGCGATGAATACATGGTTGCATACATATTTTCAAATTAATGTTTTTTCTTTCTTCAAGTAAATATCCAAAAGTACAATTCCTAGATCATATGATAGCTATAGCTTTTTTTTTTTAAGAAACTCCATACTGTTTTCCATAATGGCTGCACTAATTTACATTCCCACCAGTAGTACATAAGGAAACCCTTTCTCCACATCCTCACCAACACTTGTTTCTTATTGATAATAATCATTCTGACAAGAATGAGGCCATATCTCTTTGTGGTTTTGATTTCTATCACTAATCATCACTGTATCACTAGCCAGCTAATCATCAATTAGCAGCAATAATTATCTTCTCATATGCTTGTTGGTAATCTGTTTGTCCTCTTTGGATAAAGGTCTATTCAGTTCCTCTGTAGGCTGAGTACTTTAGATATAACCTAGGTTTCAGTAAATATTAGACTGTAGCTGAGCCTTGACCCACCAGGCTATAATACAGCTAGCAGGAACTTCTTATTTTACCATAAAAGTAATTTAATAACATAGCCAAATGAGATATTACCCATATCCTATTCATTTTCAAACCTACTTGGTACAGTTTTTTGTTTTTTGTTTTTTTAAATAAAAACATAAGTAGAAACAAAGAACACTGACAGGGAGCTACCCTTGTTTAAATAAAAAGTACCTTGCAATAGGGCTTTGCAGATCTCAGTTTAAGAACACTAACCTAGTAGTAGCACCACTTTGACAGATGAGAAGAGTTAGTGTCAAGGTCATGCAAATGCAGAGCAGACTTCAAATTCAGCTCTTTATTGCTAAAACAATGTTCTTCCTACTGGACTATCATGGCCCTCAGTGCTCTGTCCATTAACTATCATGGTGTTTCCCCCACTGTCTCCTAATCAGAAATTTCCTCTGTTAGCATCATTACTTCACTACAAATATTTAGAATATTATTTCCAAAAGGTCATTATTAATATGTACATGTAATTACATGAAATATCAGAGATCTTAATGAATATAATTCACCCGCTAGTCTTTAATGACCATACTCATTCTACCTATATCCCTTGCTCAAATCCTATCTCCTCCACAGATGTAACGATTTTAAGTTTAGTAGGTGTCTTTTCAGACTGTAGCACTTTCGTTCTCAATCTTTCACATCAGACATATAAATACACAAATAGACTATATCATCTGAGATTACATTAAGTTTTGAGGTATAATTTATATACCAAAACTGGCATACCCTGGTGGTTCAGGTGTTAAGTCTGCATAAAGCCCAAGGACCTGAGTTCACAACCTAGAATGGGGTAACAACCAAAGGGAACAATTAAATAAATAAGTACTTCTTCCTCCTCTCTTTTCTATCCTGACTATCTGCCTGCTTGCCTTTATTCCTGACTCCATCCTCTTAAAAAAAATTAAATACAAAAGAATTAAGTGTACAATTTAAGACTTTTTGACCACTATATTGTCAAATAAGTACTACCATAATCATGATAAAGAACATTTCCAACACTATAAAAAAAGTTTCTTCACACCCCTTTACAATCAATCTCCTTTCCCCTCATCGCCATCTGAAATACCTGGAATGTATGAAACATGATTCCTGTAGCTATACTTTTGTCTCTTACAGAATTATATATAAATGAAGCCATTCAATAGTCTTTTGTATCTCACTTCTTTCACTTAGCTTGATGCCTTCAAGATTAATCCATGTTGTTTTATCATTAATTCAATCCTATTAATAAAAATATGCTTTAATTGATGAATAGCATTTTTATGATATTTATTCATAAATGTATATATTCATTCATCAAAAAAGATTTATTAAGTACTTACTACAGTGAAGCAAGATACTAAGTTATGAGGAGATAGTAGCAAAACAAAATAAAGTCCAAAAAATGCCTGTTCTTTTGGATGTCTGGTAGATCTAAGGAAAAAAGTTAAATACAGGTAGAATAGTCAGAGAAGGCCTCACAGGTAATAAGACATTTAAATAAACATCTGACGGAATTAAGAGAGCAAGCCATGCTTATCCGGGCTTGGAAAAGCACTCCAGGTAAAGGGAAACAGCAGGTCTACAGGCTCTAAATGCATTTCTTTCAATTCCGTGGAATGATAAGGGGGCTAGGATAGCTAGAAATGACAGGGAGAGTTACAGCAGGGAAGAGCAAAGAAGTCACAGGGTGAGGGGATGGTCATGAGGGGTTGTGTAGGCCACTGAAAGGACTATGCTGTTTACTCTTTAATGAGACAGAAGGTTGGTGGAAGTTATTAAGGCAAAGAATGACATAATTTGAGATCATTTTATAGGATAATTCTGGCTGTTGTGTTGAGAATAGAAAAGTTTAAAGGACAGAAAACTAGGAGTCAACTGCAGTAATTCTGGTTAAGAGATGATGGCTTTGACTGGTTTGCTAATGTGAAGGTGGCAAGAAATGGTTAGATTTTAAACATATATTGAAGATGGATTTGCTATTGAATCAGATGGAGTCTGTTTGAGAGGAGTCAACAATGATTTCTAGGGTTTCCTGCCTAAAAAACTGAAAAGGTCTAGCATTTACAGAAAGAGAAAAACTGATGTGAGAAAGAAAAACACGAACAGTTTGGGGATGTCTGAGATCTTTTGAAATGCCTAAGCAATGACGTGAGGGAGCCCGTGGCTCTCACCAGTCCACTGTTAAATTTTCAGTAATTATGTAAGCCAGGTGTCATTATTTTGCTAACTTTGAAATAAGGGTTTGACATCAATCCTACACATACACATGCACGTACGCATGCATGCACACGTGCGCGCGCACCTGTCATAAATATTTACCAGTAAATCACAGCCAAGTAGGTATGTGAGTGGAACTCTAGGTATTAATATATCTGAATCCTGAGTTTAGTGACAGGTATGACTGGAGATTAACAGCTGAAAAACAGTGGAATATAGATACTTCAAGACAATGTCTCGTCACTAAGTAAGTAAAGATTAAAAAAGAGAATCATTTCAAGGTCTGAATCCTCAAATACTTGCCAGTCAGGAAGACAAGGAAAACCACCAAAGGAATTTGAAAAGAAGTGTTCACAAAAATAGGAGAAATGTTGGGTAAAACCAGTATCTTGAAGAAGTCAATATTTCGATTACTACTGAGAGGGTAACTAAGATACTTGGCTAAGATGCCAGGCAGGTTCAGACTGAGAACTAACCACTGAATTAAGTATTGGTGAGGTTATCCAGGACTTGGCAAAGTAATGCAATGAAGTGCTGTAGGATAAAAAATTGGATCAATTAGACAACTCTGTTTTTATCAAAGAGGTAAAACTACCTGCAAACTGACACAAATCCTCTTTATAATCAGTATCCATTTATGATGAATGATATCTTTCACACCCTACACTTTAAATACTCCCCAAAAGACTGTAAGGCAGGCACAACAATATGTATTTTTCGTTAATGTCAAACACCTAACTTCTTCACGTCTTAATATATACATGTAATTTTGTTTTGCAGTGATTGTTGATGGACTTTTGACGATACTCTGCAAATGAAGGAAATTTTCAGAGGCATTTCACAGTAAAAAGTTGTCTGCTGCTTCAAAATCTTAAAACTTTAATAATCGCTGTACAAGATGGCCATCTCTACTCTTTCCCACTAATGCATAAGAAATGTGTAAATCATAGGTGGCTGGGGGCAATATATACCAAACAAACAAAATTGTCAGGATGGAGACAGGGTGAAGATTAAGGCAGTGGGAGGAGTGGAAGAAACCAGGCCAGCAGAAATACCCCCAAAATAACCAGATAAGCTTTTTTTTTTTTTTAATAAAAAGCTATAAATTAATAGTGTCACCCTCTCCCAAGGGTTATCAAACGTCTTCCTTCTGGGAAACCTCGACTGACAGCCAGTGAGGTGCCCCAGACAAGTCTTGTATGTGACTGGAGGACTCAGGGGCCCCAGCTTCCCCTCCTCTCTGCTCACTGAGTCCCCAGCTCTGGTCACCTGTATGCTGAGTCTCTCTTGTTCACATCATGTTGCTTGAGTTGCAGGTACTCCTTCACCTTCTCCAAATCCCCGACTGAGGCAGCTTTGTGTAGTTTTGTTAAATCCTTATCGCGAATGCTGCAGCCCAGCTGGATGAGGGGATTCATACTGGCCCGGCCTGTGGGCCGACCTGAGGCTAGGCTCTGGGAGTTGTCCTTCCTTCCCCAGAAGGTTATAAGCTTCTTCATGATGGTGCAAGCAGCAATCCTTCAGTCTCCTAACCGACCCACCTGCCGGCAACGTGCCCAGGTCTCGTGAGCCCTCTGGTTAGAGAACGGAAGTGGACTAAATACCCCGGAAATGAACTGGGGGCGGTACATCAACCTCCGCTGCCCGGCAACAACGGGGGCCACGTGCAGCCATAGTTAAGACCCAGTCCTGGGGATGCCGGGATCCATTCTTAATGTCTTGGATTGACTGCCACATGCTGTCTTCCTATTAGATGAGAGCCTTTGGCTAGAAACGCACATACTTTCCACAAATAACCCGCTTCCTTCAAAGATAGACCTACTGACTTGACCTCTTGCAAACTGAGATATTACTTTTCTAGAGATAGGAGTGAATCTGCAGTGACCTTGCCTTCCAGTCTGCCCACACCTCTCACCAATGTGGTTCAGGCCATACAGCATCTTTAATGATAATGGAGATGCCACCATAATCTCAATTTCGAACGAACCTTCTCATTAAACACCATTTTATACTCTAGCTCAGTTTCTTCAGAAAATTTTTAGAACTCTGTTGCATTTTTCACACCTACATTCCATTTGTCCTGCTACCTTTCACTGACCTTGACCACACCCTATATGCTCATTTTCCTTTTCAACTGGACTAAATTCCATGATTAATCACTATCGTTAATGGGGATCTCTGGGGTTTGGCCACAGACAGTTTAAGAAAAAAGTCAGGAGTGTTAAAATGCAGTTTTATAAGTTTATTAGAGAAAAATGGAGAAGAAAGAAAGCAAAAGCAGGGATGGTAGAGTCCCCTGGGCAGAGAGGGCTGCCCTGCAGGATGGTTAGGTTTATACTCTAGGGAGGGACTTCTGGATGGACCCTTTCTAGTGTCTGTAATGCGCAGGGGAATAGAGGTCAGAGTAAGTCTGAAAGCAGAAGTAGTAGGAGGATTTTCTGGGAAGTTCTCCAGGTCTGTGAAGTAGCCTCTGGCATTCTGGTGGTCCCAGCTCCTCTTGTTTTGAGGAAAACCGTTAGATTGATGAAGGGATTACATGAAACTTTCCAGAGGGTTAACAAAATATGCTTTTGCCTCTAGTGCTCAAGAATCCAACTGGCAGGTGTGGCTCAGGGCATTCCAAGATCCCTCATGACTTTTATTGGTCTGGAAGGTCTTTGTCTAAAAAGGAAAGTTAGAGAATTCTGCTTTGAGGCCCTGCATTTCCCCCTGTATCATCACTCTCAACCTTCAATATCTTTATCCCTACTCCTTTTCTTACTTGTCAGCCTAAAGCACAGCCCTAGTTAAATCTAAAACTCTCCTCTAAACTTGTCTGCCCTGATCCACTTAATGTGACTAAATGAAAAACAAAACAAAAAAACATTCAGTCTGTGCTCATTTTCAGATCATGAAAATCTACACAGGTGCACCCTGCTGGATTGGTAGCTAGGTCAATCACCTCCGAGGGAGTGCAAGGCCACATATCCCTGGGTTCTGAGTTTGAGTCTCAGATCCATTTGGGTCAGGGGGTGAAAAAATCAGTGTGAACAACAAAATAACATTTTGAAACACTTCCTTCTCTCTTCCTACCTGCCTTCCCCCCTTCATTGCTGCCTGCACCTTTCAAAAAAAAAAAAAAAAAAAAGCCAGTAAAAAAGAAAAGCTATCCGAAGTGGATTGGTATGATTCAGAGCAATCATTAGACATTTCTCCAATTCATTCACACTCACACTTTCCTTGGCCATTCCATTCTTCTCTTTGCAAACCTTTTCATAAGTATTCTCAGCTGATGACCTGATATCTTGATCCACTGAGAAGAATCAAGCAGAAAATATATTCTATATGCTCCCAGGATAACTTTGCACTTACTTACTCCTTACCAAAAAAGAAAGTTTTTCTTCTCACTTGTATTCTAGCCTACTTTTAAATAACAGACATTCAACCAAGTTAATGTTAAAGATCCAGTTGACTTTCTTTTAAAAATTCAGAAATAGGGAAACATTCCATCTATTAAGTAAACAGACTCTACAAGAGGTTGTATAAAATGGAAGGTTTTTTATAATCAGAAAGAGGATGGAACAAGGGTATTAACAAAGGAAAGAGAAATTATTTTAGGTAAAGCTACCTTCCATTAGGAAGAGATAGAGAGTTTTATCATGCTGATTGCCTTATGTGTGCTGACTAGGAAACTCCAAGTTGATTAGTTTAAATTTCTACTTTTGGGAGAGACTGAAATTGCAATTACGTATTAATTAGGTGTTAAGTCTTGGTGTGGCTTGGCATTAACTCCCTTTGGGGACTGTTGTTTCTTTCTTTTTATTTTTGAAAGTAAGGGAAGTTGAGGAGGGGACAGGAAAGAAATATTGGAAGGAAGGAAGAAGGAAGGGAGGGAGGGAGGGAGGGTGAAAAGAGAGGAAGAGAATGAAGAATGAAGAATCACCTTTATTTAGACCCAGGTCAAGAACCCAAATCTCTGGGTTTACATGGTCTGCACCCTAGTGTAAGCCTTCACCAAGGTGTGCCTTGTTTCTTTTTCATTTTCTTTTTTTTTTAACACTACCCATGGGCAATGCTTTAGCAGACACTCCACCCTACCTCCATCTCCCATTTCTCATGTGTTGTTTTTAGCAGCTCCATTTTTTTTAAATTAGGTGTTTTTTAGGATACTGAAGTTGAAACTCAGTCTGGGCATTTCACACCTGCCACCAGATTTCTACTGTCCTTTACCATCACCCTACTAACTCCTTCCTTCCCTGTTCCCTCCCCACTCCCTGATAGCCACAGTCTTGCATCCCAGGAATTTTGTGGAGACTTGTTCTCATGGATTTTTCAAGTTTCTCTCTCATGACTAATTCTTCCTAGTATAAACAGGTGCTTTTCATTTGGAGATCCTATAGCAAGAGAGTTTGCCACAATCACTTGTGTCTGACAGATTCTCAAAAGCAGACAGGAAAATGAGAAAATTTTAATAGTGAAAAAGAGAAACATTGTCAGGGATGCTCTGACTGGGGCTTATTAGGGAAACTGGAGGTTGACTGAAAATGGTGCAACTTTGTGATTAGTTTGTAAAGCATATTTGGTTTTCTCTGGTTGGTACTGAGTTGGAAGCAGTAGGAAGGGGGAGTGAAATACTTGGAAATTGTCGTTAAGCAGGTTTTGACCTTTCTGTACTGATTTTTGCAGAGATTGAGGGTCAGAGTTCTAGTTTCATATATGGTCTGGCCATTGACCCTGTGTATATTCATTCTCTCATACGTGTTTTATAATTTATGTCCTTACTTCCTTCTGACTTCTGAATTTTAAATCTTGAGAAAATTTGGGTACTGGGTTTTAAAATTATTTTTCTGGTCTCTACAAATATTTCAAGTGACAATTTTGCTGATTTCTGTACCTACTTAGTATATTTACTATCCATCGATGTCTTAGTAGCAGAGTGGAAAAGATGCAGTAGATTCAAATTTCTGCCTAGCTACTTTGAGGCTGACTTCATGACACCCATGCATTAGGGATAAAGGTTAATAACAATCAGGTTTTATTAAGTGAAGCAGGGCCAGAAGAGGAAAGGAGGTACTGTGACATGACTTTTTCTTTATGTCTGGACAATGTATTTTTCTTCTTCACCATGGGTTTCCTCTCTGGAACTTGGCGCTGTCACTTTCGGAAGCCACCTTAGAGAAAGGGGTTACAGAGTTATAATCCCCACTAGCTTCCAGATGTCAGGGGGAATGTGCTCCAAGAATGCAGCTTCTTCCACTAATATCCAAGAAAGGTAATATTAATTTTTTTTTAAAGTGCAAAATGAGAGGGGAAGTTTCTCGGGAGCAAGGCTTTAGCTATCCAGGAGAACCAGAGCTGTAAAGCCTGAGTATTGGGCAAGTCAGCTTGTCCAAAACCGCGAGTTTCCATTCCATTACCCCAAAACACAGACCTAACTACCTCGCCACCTAGCGAGAGGTGAGGTCCTGGATCAACTTACCAAAGTCTGGAGAGGGTGCAGGCGTGAGGGTGGCAGGAAGCGGGTGTCCAAGCAGGGCACATGCGCATCTGTCCGTGAGGGTTGTGTACGGGTGCGCAAGCCAATGGTTGCCACCTTAAAGATAGGGTTAATATTTTTAGCTCGGGTTTTCCTACCTGAAAGTACAGGTGTGCTAACAGTGGAGTTTTGGTACAGGGTTGCCACTAGGACACCTGCTGCTGTGACTTAGTTTTTTTTTGTTTTGTTTTGGTTTTTTTTTTTTTATGGAAGCAGTCATGAAGAGATGGAGGGGCTGGGGTGGGGGTAAGGAAGTCTATAGGGTCATGCTTGGGGAACATGATGGAAGTGCAGTACAGTATTTTAATGAGCATTCGTAGACTCAAAGAAAGAGTCAAAACTAATAGGTAATAGGGAAACAGGGACAGCATGACATGAGGGAAGAAATGGGACAGTCTGGTAAAGGTGTGTACGTGCTCCTACCTCAGCTCCACTCAGGCTTGGAACTGGATGTCCTCTTGCAAGACATTTCCCTCGGGTAATGTACCTTAGCATCTGGGACCTTGTAGCACTTAAAACGGTAACTTCACATAGGCTCCAGCACCCAGTGTGTCTTCTATCATTATATCTTTATCAATAGCAATAAACAGTCAACAACAAAAACCCTTTTAACTGAATCCTGATCCTCTCCATTGTAGGGAATTTTATTGACGATTTAAAAATGGTTTAAACTTAAATAGTAATAGAAAGAAAGTGTATCACCATTTCCTCACATTTTAATTATCAAATATTAGCATATTTTAGAAAAGTATGTAATTAGAGAAAAATGTTCTATAATGTACTAATTTCTGAAATCAAAATACTTTTGATAAAATTAAATTTGCTTTTGAAAATAGCAAATTAAGGCTAGAATTCAGATGAGGAAAGCAGAATACTTAACTACAAATCTAAAAGTACTAATAAAGAGAAGCTTAAATATCAAATTCAGGTGATTTTGCAGGAAAGAATCGGTCACCTTGATTTGTTCCTCAGTGGTCTCCTAGGACCTATGTCCTATGTAGCTGCCTCTGTCAGATTCTGAAAATTCCTATTTCATCTTTCTCCGGTGCAGTGGAGGACTGCTTGCTTACCTTAGGTTCCCATTCTTCAGGTCAGCCACCCAAGTCATGATTTTGATATCATAATGAAAATCTCAACTGTGACTTGTGTCTACTCAGTTTTAGGAGAGTATGTCACACTTTTCAAGGGTCAACAAGATTCTCTAAATGTAAAGGTCCTAAGTCTCCCAGGGAAAGTCCATTCAGATGCTTCCATGAGCCATTACTATCCAATATAAAATTTAATTGCTATCTTCTAATATAATTGAAGATCAACATGGAGATTTAGTATTATTCTCATAAAAGTCAGGCTTGAAATGTTCATGAATAGAGAAGAAATAGTTTCCCAAATCAGACTTGACCTCTGTTAGTTCTCTCCATTACCATGGCCATCAATGATAAAGATAAATTATTTATATGCAATTACAAATGTTACCTAATGACCTAAGCATACATAACTTACGTATAATATATATAGGCCTTATATATGAATATCTATAATTTTAGTTGCAGATAATGCAGTAGCTGAGAACAACTGAAATCACAAACCAGAAATAATAGACTACCTAGTAAGGAATAGTAGGATTTAAAATATTTCGAGAAAACTCTAGAATTTTGGAAGCTTAGAAACTATGGGAAAGAAAATAAACACACAATGGGTTTTATTCAGGGCTCCAAAATAGTGCAGTAATAAAGTTTCAAAGCAAATTCTTCTACAACTTTAGTATCTCACAAAATATTTTAAGTTAGGAAGGGCAGGCAAGGTCCACCTCTTAGAGAATAACACCTTGAGCCTGAGGTAAAGGACTTGACCAAGAAAAAATGAAAACAGGACAAGAACTAATAATGTCAGGGCTTCAGAATTCTTTTCACCATATCATGCAACTTCCAGTTGATTTAACAAGTTGTGCTGCCCTTAATTTAGGACTAGTCAATTAGAATTTTTCACTTAAAAGATAATATAAAACAAGCACATCTTAGAAATGGAAGTATATAGGTAATCATACATGATTTTACATATTCATTGTAATAGAGTTATGACCTGCTGAACCATTTCCTCAATGATTCATCTTAAGCTTATCTCATTGAGTAGTCTCCCAATTAGTTCAGAGCAGGTAAGTTATTAACATGGGACATTTATATTTGTTCTTCCAAGAGACAGAAAATAGACATGTTTGCAGAACTCACTTTAAGGTAGATAAAATGATTAACATCATCCTGAGTAAAATAGGAGGTAAATATATTGGTGTCTCTTCTACTTCTTTCCCCTGACAACAGGAACACTTTAGCAAGGAAATTTGTCTTGTATCTATATCTGTTATCTGCTATACTGAAAAGTATAGACTTTGTAATAATGTCACTAGATTTTATGGTGGGTGCTTCATGCTATACTGAACTGTCTCTGCCTATACTGTCCTTAGACTAAAGAATTAGAGAGCAAAATAAACATGCTATTTTCTTACTGTTCCTTGTGGTCAAAGTCCAGAAAACCATGTTCTTTCAATTTGCTGTTCTCTAATTTTGATACTAATTCTTTTCATGCAATTTTCTATTGATTTGATAGATTTATTTAGGAGTATAATTCACTTGTAGGTATAAAGTTTTGATTAATCACATTCTCCCTTACATATAACGAGTGTGAAATTGGGGAGGTGAGAGATTTTATTGCACTAATTGCCTCCCAATAGTATAATCACTAAGTAATATTCTCCAAAAATCACATTCTGTCACCCATTATGAAATGAATGTTCTTAAGGAAGAATCTCTTCCTCTGATGAAAAACAAGAGCAAAAACAAAACACCTTTCTCCCCATCAATGAAAGGTTCACATTTATCCACACTTTTCATCTCAGGAGTTACATGTTAATCAAATCATTGTTTTTATTTTCTTCATAGTATTGACAATAGATTATTATTTCTATTAGGTTGTTGTTGTCCTCATAAGAAACATAGAAATTAGTGATTTCAGAGAACAAGCATCAAGAGTCAACGCAAAACCAACTTTCCATGAATGTATAAGTGAATTCCATAATTATTTATATTGAATCAATTATATGCCCTTTTCTCTGGGATTACTTTGAGAATATACTCATTTGAGAATAACAACTTTGATATTTTTATCTTCAATTATTAACTCCAGATTGCTTGCAATGCCTTATTTCTGAATCATCTTGTTTCCTAGCCTACTCAGACTAGTGTTGAAATGTAAAATCCTGTTCCTAGTAAAGAGGAAGGAATGAAGAATATAGAAGTACTCAAGTCAGTTAAATTTTGCCAATTCTACACTACTTATGTTTGGGTTGCACTTTGAATTCTTTAACATTTGTAAGATCCGATTGGAGAATGCATTGCAATAGATGACTTGGCTGCTTAGCAGGCCTTTGAAACTCTTCAAAACACATTTTCTGCTTTTTTTCTTTCTACTGGTTATATACTTTAAACTTCATGCTCCTATAAAACACCATATATATCATATTCCCATTGTTATTGTACACATTGCAGTTTCTAAACAGAATAATATTTCCCTCTTTCTTTGCCATGTATGCTCCTCAGCCTCAAGTCTTGGCTAAATTCCCTTCTTCCATAAAGTTCTTCTTTTTCCAGGTAGACTATATTCAACTATGGTTTGGCACATAATTAATATTACACATCCTATTGAATCTTAATTATAGAGGTACACATGAGTCTTTCCCACTGGGAATCATGCATGCATAAGTCTACATACTGGGAATTTTGTGTCTATATTTCTCTCTTTTTCATTCAGTGTATGGCTATCACATTGCCTTGCTTCAGTGGGTTAGCAAGGGTTGATGAAGGCATGAGAACAGTTTGGCAGTGAGCCAGGAAGCAGAATGGGTAGTGACACAATCACAGTCCAGCCCTGCCTAGGGCAGTCCTGTAGCTAGTGGCAGGAAAGCAATGTTAAAGGGGGTGTACCCCTGTCTGTCTGCTAGTGCATACAGAATCTCTGACATGGGGAAATCGTTGGTTTGACAAAATTCCTGAAGACGCTAATGCCCTTTGAGTTCTACTGAACTTCCTGCATTGTTTATCTGACCTTAGACACCCCACTGGCCTGGGTTACCCACTTGTCACCATAATTCCCTTTCTTCCCAGGGAGATGAAGCCTGTCTTAGATGGTGCCCCCACCAAATTCTCCTAAGAAACTGCAGAAATGTAGATGCAGCTGAGGGCAGCTGTCCTCTTCTGGTCTTGTTCTTTAGGACTGAACCAAAGTCAATACAAAACCTGAAAAAACAATATAAGAGAGGAAGAAATTAGAAGTTAAGATTTGAGATGCTAGAGGATGCATCTTGTAGAGCCAAAGAAAGGACGATGACTGTTTATCCATCTTACCTTCCGAATCATTGAAAAAAAGCATCAAGAATCGTGGGAAGAACATTTTGTGGACTTGGGGGTAATTTTCCACCTTACTGGTTTATCTGTTGCATTTATCTAACACACCACGTGCTGTCTCGCCATATTTCATTCTTGGAGTATGCCTATGAGCAACAGTTTCGTCTGTCTTTCCTTGGTGGGTGAGGAGACAGGGTCCTGTGCTTGCCGACAATGTAGCACAAATATCAAATATGCTACAGGCTGCTGCTTCTAAGTTTGCCTCATTCTGGGTCACACCAGTTGATGAATAGATTAAATTTGAAAGTAAGCATCACTTTAGTTTCCTTGTGCTTAAATACTTAAATATCTGGCCCAGGAAGGAGAGAAAGATTAAGGAGTTTAGATTGTCCTATAAAGTGGTTCTATCTAAGGGTACTTCAGCCTCTCACCCATCACTGGAATATCTAACAGAACTCAGGGAGAGCAAAGCATGATAAATTGGTGCCTGGCTGGGCACAGGGTCATGAAAAACACCGACACTAGAGTCAATATTTGGATTGCCTAGCTGGGCTAAAGTTTTGAGACTAAGTAGAAAACTTGCAGCAGAGAATTTTTTAAAAAAGACTTTTTTTGTTAGAATTAATTCAAGGAATTTGAAATTGGTTGGACCTGAAATCTTGGGAAATCTGTACCTTGAAGGCATCAGTGGCTTTGGGAGCTGTGATAGACAAAGGCTTAGAGTCTCCAGTGGCCTTTTAATCATGCAAGGGTGGGATGAAGTTCAACATTCAGTAGGCTTTGTTCTGGGATTCACATGTGCTAGTAATCTGAAGATAGTTTTCTGGCTTGATGAGAAAATTCTGTGTTTATGCTTCTTCTGGAAAAAGGGCTCTACGTGATTCTCTTGTTCACTCTTCAGGAAAACCCATTGACTTTGGTCACACTCTGTGGCTCCTTCATGATCAGAGGATGACAAGTTTAAAAGAATAACAATACTTACAAACAGATTTGTTTCTGTTTTTACTATTGTATATCTAAGTTCATCTTATAATCAGGTCGTTTTACAGTCACTCTAGACTGAATGTACACAGTCAGGATTCACTCCAGGATGTTTGTGTACTAAGGCAAATCATGTAGCATTTTTGGACTTTATTTTGTTAGCCAGGAAAAGTCGAAAAAGCAACCTTAATGTTCCTCTCACCTAAAACATTTTATGATAATGCTAAATTGTATGTATATTCATCAAATATACTACAAAGTTATTTTCTCTCATTTGTTGTAAGCAAAAGGCTAGAGAACTTCTATAAAACCTGCAGCTTTACAACAGCTATGTTTGGTTGATTATTGAGATTTTAATTTATTCCTTTAGTTTAAAATATGAGAGGATATTTTGATAAGTGTGTGTAAATACGCCCATTTTTTCCTTTTGCCTCAGGCTGTAATACAGCTTGGCACACCATGAGGAAATGTCTAGAAAAGGGATTAAAGGACAAGGCATTCTATGTCGCTCCAGAATCAACATTGGAAAATATGGCAAAACAATTTAAGCTCAAAATAGAAAACATTTTTGTTCACAATGTTCTAACAATAGAGGTAGGAGAGAGAGAGAGAGACAGAGAGCGCTCATATTGTAAATTGTTGCTCCCCCTCCCCCACCATTAGAAGGAAAGCAAACTGAAGCCCAAGGACTACCAAGCAGGAGTTGTTTTTTATTGCTTTCAAGATGCTGCTTCTGCACTCCCACTGGGATATGTATTCTTGGTTGTCCAGCCCGTCTCATGTCTTCCCTTCTTCCTAACAGCACCCCATGTTATTTAGATTGGCAAAATGTCACTATGAAATGAAATCAATTCCTCATTTTCCCAGTCACCCTTGAAGTTAGGTTAGCCATATGACATTCCAGTAAGAGTCTGCTGGCAATAGTTGGGAAAGCATTTATTCTTTCAAGATGGTCACCTTATTTTCCTGTTTCCCCTTTCTTTATTCTTTATGGGTGGCAGTGACAGAAAAATTTATGAGAACAAAAGGATGACAAAACAGAAAAAGTAACCTGGGTAACTGGCCATTTCTTTAAGCAGCTGCCCCCAGCCTGAACTGTCTTTCTCTGGACTTTTTGTGCTCAGATGAATGAATCCTTACCTGTTTAATTCACTGCCATTCGGAGTTTTCAGTGTTAGTAGTCAAATGCATTTCTAATGGATGTACCTACTGATGATACTTATAACTTCCTTCTATTTAACAGTTTATGATTTCCAAAGTACCTTCCATACATTGTCTCATTTAATTCTCCAACAAACCAGGGAGAAATCTGGGCATTTGTCTGCTTATTTTGCAAGTTAAACATATAAACATTGGGGAGGTCAAATTATTTTCATATTTAAATGGCACAGCCAACATGAAAATCCAGTCTGCTATTTGAAAACACTAGCCCAGATTCCACACCATGCCCCTTTCGTGCTTGGTTCTGTTTTTCTAAATTAGCATCACATGGGTAGACTAGTTTTAAGCTTCTCTTTCTTTGTTTAATAGAAAGGAAATTCAGCTAGTCGGGTCTTTCCTTTCAACTCAAAATTCTGTGAAGCATAAAGTAACTCTAACTGCAGTTTTTAAACATTTTCCTTCAATTTAATACAGTGGTTATTTGCAACTGAGTATAGAATATTAAACATTCGTTACAAGCTTATTCTTATATTTTAAACTTACTCTCTACGTTGTTTGTAACTCTTTTCTTTACAAGTGAAATAAGGAAGGCCGCAATATAGCCCAAGTTGAGGTATCACAAATTTCAAGTGAATTGACACCAAATTACTGAGACATAGTTACATCAGTATACATGTAAAACATGTTTGCAGAGAGTGTTAGTAGGAAATTTTATCCATTAAATGACAAAGGTTTGAAAATCTCCTTTTATAAGAAAAATAGAAGAGATATATTAATAACTGCAGATCTTAGTTTGTTCCATGAAAATACTAGTTGACCTGGCAATAGATTCTCTTTTGGGAATAATGAGCAGAAAGTGCATTGTGATTTACTAATAAATTAAATTCCAACTCTAAGCAGTTAACACAGCATAGCAGTATATCCATATTGTATAGAAATGTAGTGATTTAATAAGTGATTGATACTGATTTTAACCATGGTCTCTTCATTTAAAGTGAAAATATTAACATAATTTTGACTTGATAGGGACCACTTTTTAGTTTGAGTCTCAATCTAATGAAAATAATATTGTAGACAATAAAGATCCTATGTGACTCTTGCTCTGGGAAACCAAAATTAAAGCTTTCTCAAAGATGCAATGTAGGGCTGAAAGGTTTTTCAGTTGAGGGGCTGGTTAGAACTGCAGCATCACCATCTTCTCCAAGTTTAGTGAGTTGAGTTCCACCTCTAGAAAGGTCTGCAGAAAATAGTGTGGCTCATTTCATGGCTCTGAAACTATTCTAATTTAGAGGCTGTGCAAAGCAGATATGTTCTCCTAGACACTCAATTCCTCCATGGCAACTGCACGTTTCTCTACTTGATGATTCAGTGTCATGTTTAGATGGTTTATTATGGCAGTCAGACATGTTACTTGAGAGGCATTAAGCTGTACGGACTCACTTAAATCTATTGATCAGATTTTCATTACTTATCTGTTGGCACTTAGAGAAAGCAGTTCCAGATAATTGTCTTGGATATGACCAGCCATTAGTTCCCTAATTGGTAACCTGGGTACGGTTGTCAACTGAAAACGTAGTCTTTTGTTAAGCTCATCTCTCACCGCTGTCCAAGCCACATTTTTTCCTACATAGCCAGTAAGGCATTTGTTATCATTAGTATTGCTCTAAGAATCCATCACCAATCAGTCCGTCTTAAAACTTTCTCTAGGTGTGTCTCTCCTCTAGGCTCTCATAGCACCCAGTGCATACCTTTACCATGTTGTCAGTTATATATTATTTACTTAGTGAGAAGGTGGTCTTAAGTTTTTAGCTCCTTGAAAGCACTCATCTTTGTTCCATAAAAATTCCCAGCACTTGGCATTGTGTCTGGCATATAGCATCTCTCACCTGTTGAACAGATTGTTATGAGATTATAGCTTTCTTTCTTGGCACCAAACTTAATAGAATCAGCATTCCAAAATATTATAATTTCCTTTCTCTAAACATATGTGTATATTTTTGAAACTCTGCACTTTCAGCATCTATTATGTATGAAACACTGACCTGAAAATGTGTTGGTTCACAGAATTTAACTACTGCAATAACTTCATAACTTGAAATGTCTCATTCTTCCTTCACACACAGTTCTGTTCAATGCTATGGGTGAGTGTTATTTCCACAATCTGACATTTTTAATCTCTCCTGGAATTGAAAGCCACCTTTTCCTTTCTTCTTTCATAATTGCTAATGAAAATGTGGTTGGACAGTGAATTGAGAAAAGAGCATTGTGTCCCCAACATTACCTAAGATAATGCATTAAAAATTAATTTTTAAAACCTTTCATGTCATTATGACCTCTTTCAGATCATTTGTTTGAAAAAGTCATATAAGCCATATTGGAACACTTTTATTCAGCATTTGCAAAGCCAGTATATTAGGGAAACTTGAAAACAAACAGCAGCATAACTGAAAATTATCCTAAAAAGAAGAGCAAAGAAATCATATAGTTGAAAAAGCACTAGAGTAGAAATAATAGGGTAGTATATTGATGCTAGTTTTATTGTTACTTGACCTGTGCCACTCCTAGCAAATAGTTCATCTATAACAGGTTTTTTAAGAAAGAAACATCTATTGGCATGCCCTGGTGGACTAGTGGATGTAGTCCACATAAATGGCAAGGACCCAGGTTCAAGACCTCAGGCTGAAGGGAACAACCAGGATGAACAACTTAATAAAGCAAATAGTGGGCACACCCTGGTGGCCCAGCAGATAAAGCTACCAGACATAGTCCACATATATCCCAAGGACCCAGGTTTGAATTGAGCAACCAAGATAACTAAACTCTTCCTTCCTGTCTGCCTCTGCCTACTTGCCTTTATTCTTGCCTATAGCGTTCCTTTATCTATCTATGTATATATACATATATACACATACATACCTACATATGGTATGGCATATGGTATAACGAATGATAAATAATTGGATTAAAAAATTGCTAATGCTAACCCTAGGCCCTGAAAGATGTCTTGAAGAATAGTTTTCAACTCTTTACTCACCAAATGATAGTAGGCAGTAAATGCTATACAGTTAATTAGTGATTGAAAATTCTGCTGGCAATGTCCTATTGTGGATAATTTTGTTTTTATTCTTAATGTTATACAACCTAAATTCACTCTGCAATCTTAAAACAAATAAGGTTGGGGAAATGACCAATATTAATTATATTAATTTAAAATGACAATTTCTATTCGCTTTAAATGAGCTCCAAACCCTTAATTTATATACTAGAGTATTGGTAATTTGATGGAATAGCTCATGACCTTGTCTTATAAATCTGAGCCAAGAAGATTTGATGGGGTGCTATAGACACTTAACAACCTTCATAAGTACAAGAATTTGTTAATATTGTTCTTTGGTGTATCTCTGTGCAAGCATTTGACCCATTCCATATTCCATCATAGTACCAGTATGAACTTAAGGCTTAACAAATGTTCATGACAACATTCCAGTCTATTTTTTAGTTTGTAGACACATATAAAAGGAAGCAGTGATCACTAGGAGGCAGCACTGATTCACGAAGACCCACTATACCCATATCATGTAATTCCCCACTAGAGAGGAATGGAGAGCACATCAAAACATTTAACCAAATTTTACTGAATAATCACTGTAAACAAAATGAGAATGAGTGAAATCATATTGTCATTAAATGAATTTGTATCTGACTGAATGAGAGCACAATGCTGTTTAATGGATGAGGAGGATGGAGATAGCTCTGCCTTGTCAACATTTTTTTGTGTGGCTTGTAAACAAAGCATTTTTATCAAATTTTCCCATGACTTAAAAAAGGAGAACAACCACGTGTTTAATAAACCAGTCCGAAAATTAGCAAAAAATGTAAATGAATAAATTAAGTATGTGTTTATGTGTGTACGTACACCCACACATAACGGCTATACTTGCTGTCCAGTATAGATATGGGAGCCAGTGGGACTGAAAAATTGAGGTGACAAAACTCACATTAACTTTTTCACATTGGCCTTGAAGTTCCTTTGTAGAATAACTATTATTATAGCCCATAAATCATAACAACTGTTTTAAATACAGTCTAACTTGTCATGTCCCTAGTTAGACATTATTAGCTCTGTCTTAAAGGTAAGGATAACTAGGAACTCATTCTGGCATATGACAAGTGCTAGGTACTTTAGTAATTCCACACTTTCCTTACTGTATTGTATTCCTTTTTGCCCCACTCCAGATCTGCTGACTCACAGTGAGAGTAGGGCTCAAGAATATTTAAAACGTCTCAGTTAGCTATAATGAAAACAGCCCACAACTCGGCTTTGGGGACTGCCTTGGATCTAAGCATTTCTTTCAGTCAGGCTTCTGATAGACACCTGATAGCAGAGATTTTAAGATTATACTTTCTGATCATAGGAAGTATTGTACTAGGAATACAAAGGCCTAGTTGATTATAGCTGTTACTCAGAAGTGACCTCACAGCCTGTGCCTCAGCTACCTGGGGCACAGGTGGGGGTATTTTCACCCATACTTCTAAAATGCAGGGGAGCAATCACCAGTGCAGTATGAATAATGGGAATGATTTAGATAAATGCAGATTTACCTTCTTGACAGTCTTAAAAATCTGGGAAAGTAACACACATATCCTACATTACTGATTTACACAGAATACAAATCTCTTTTCAATTAATTTTCATAAACATTAAAATATCAGAGATATCTTTTTCTAAAAGTTCTTAAAACAATTATTATTTTGTCACTCTATTTAGCAGAAAAATAAAACCTAGCTACCAAACATATTATTTAGGGGGGGAAAAAAGCTCTCACACTAAAACATAGAAATACTTTAATTTACATGTCATATTACAATGAACCAATACGAAGTCAAAAACCACAATTCTACATCCATAAAAATTCTGCACATCATCCTCAGAATAATCAGTTTATGTACAAAGATTTACAGATGTCCAATGTGTGCAGTTTTCCTCAGTGTGCCACAGAGTTTAGAGGTTCTGCTCGGATATTCCCCAAATCAAGTGCAGAATCTGTCTCTTCATCAATTTCTCCAATGACTGCCCTATAATTATTAAAGGAGAAAAAAAAGTCAGTTATAACCATCCTAGCTCTGAATAGTGAATAATGTGAGGGCAACATCATTACAGGAATCAACATTAAAGAACAGACTGCATAGTGACTGAATCATGAGATGTTAAAAGAAAAAGACATATGGGATAGATATGGTACAAAATCCCAAAACTTCCAATCCTATGATTTCAACTTAATTCAGATACCATATCACAGAGAGGAGAAGGATGTCACAAAATAACTAATAAGTAAGCAAAGAGGTATCCATTATTTGAGTCATCACTTTAATAAATGAAATTTTCAATGTAGATAGTTATTATTTTCCTTTTCATAATTTCATTTTACTCAATGTAAATCAAAGACCAAAAAGTACAGTTCTTTATCTTCAAATATAATAGTAGAAACAGGTATTTCGGTATCTAATGACTGGCTAAAGGTTAAAGCAGCACATTTCTCCAGGACTCACATTAGTTGCATTAATACCATACGAGGAAACCAAGCTAGGGCTCCCTGCCTGCGTAATGTCATTGTTGCATCCACACCACAGGACGTGCGTGAAACATTACTCCATTAAAAAAAAAGGGTCATTATTTGTTAGGCTTAAATTGGCTGTGGGGAGAGTAAATTTTACAGATGAATACTTGTAATACAGAACTTGTTCAATTTTCTTTAAACTATATAAAGCCTTCAGCTCACTAATAAACAGAAAAGATCAAACTGGCAAACTATATTAAATATTTTCAATATAAAACACATCAAAGATCTCAATCCCAGGCTTAAAAATGTAATGATTTAAAATCCTTATGATAGAAAAGGTTTAAAAATCAGCTTAATAGAGGAAAAGGAGGCTCACTGCAGTTTACCTATATCACTGGTGCCATACTCCCACTATGGTCAATTTTAGGATACCAACAGACATCAATTAACTAGCAAAATTTCTAAAACTATAACCATTTGCTTTCATGGACCAATACAAACTGGCTCTATTACATCACTAGGTGTCCAGCAAAGTTCTCAGTTTTTTAAAATTGAAATTCAATAAATGTTTTGCTTTTAAAGTAGAAGAAATCTCTTAAAATCAATTATTATGCAAAGCCCAAATATAAACAATCAGTATTGTTCTGGTCAGGGGACCTGGGTCTCATCTGCTTTGCCCTGCTCTCATTCTTTACAATTTACTATGTAACTTCACCTATGCTTGCACCATAGCCTATTCTATAAACCCCTGATTTTGATCAAAAATTTTAAAAAATTACCCATCTAAAGTAAAGGTGATTTTCTTAAAATAACATTTAAGGGAATAAAAAAAGCATTCTTTCATCTTCTATAGCCTTTCTTCCAATAATATCTTTTTCCGCCTTCCAGATGTAGTTTCATTTTATTCACTATTCACTAGAAAATTAATTCAACAATCTTCTAGCCTCTATTACTTCATTACCACAGTAGCTACTTGCCATATATGACTATTTAATTACAATAAAAAATTATTGTAAATTCAGCTCCTCAGTCACACCAGTCACTTTTAAAGTACTCTATAAACACACATGGATGGTAGCAACTGTGTTGGGATAACAGAGACACACATTTCATCACTTCAAAAAGTTCTATTAAATAGGATTCCTCTATACTGCTGCAGGTTTTTCTTAAGTTGCTATGACTAAAACATATCTTCTCAACATGCCATATCAATGTGTCACAAATTAACTACAAATTAACTGAGGCCAAAACATAAACAAGGGACATCTTAAGTGTGTCAATAATGCCAAAATACAAAAAAAAAAAAAAAAAAAAAGGATAAACTTGATGATAAATACAACTACACTACAGATGATGAATTATATAAAATTGTTCACACAAGAGATTTCATAGACATTTTCAATGTCTAGTCTTAGACCTAGGAGTATAGTTATAATCCTCTAAAGTTAGAAGGTATTTGGAAGGGTAGATTAAAAAATCTCTCTAATGAAGTATTATGTGTAAGAGGGTCTTTTCTGAATTCTATTTAGCCTACTAAAATATTAGCAATGTGGACAAATCTTAGTAGATTAAAGTTTAATTAGTAAAAATATGGCTTTGGTTGGCTCCTGAAAAATGTTACACAAAGTGTACAGATTGCCTTACTTTAAATAAATATAAGAAAAATTACATTAATAAAACATGAATCCAAGAGTCTATTAACTACATATGGATGTCATAATACATTTTCAGAAAAATCTTTTCTCCATATAGTAAGACAGCACACATACTGTATACTTAATTTGCCTTTAAAAGACATCTATTACTTACACATTATCACCTCTTACAATGTATAATCCTAGTACCACTTGTTCTACTCCTTGTGAAGAGCTGAACACTCGTTCATGGCTTTCATCCAAAATCAAATTAATGGTCTGGTCAAAACCTTTCAGTGTTCCCTATAAAGAAAACATGAAGAGAAAAAGACAAATATTCTGGCTTACTGAATATGTAAATTCAGCCATATAACAGTTATAGTTGGCAGGTGCTCTAACAGAAGTAACTATTTTAAAAATAAATCCACTGTAAAATACAATACTTCTCTAAGACCAAAATAATTCAACAGCACAAAACTTACCTCTTGGTTGTTTAAAATAAGGGGGAAAAAACCCCACCATACATCTGACTAGTATGCAGAGGTATTCAGAGCTACAAAGAGTATCTATGTCCCAAAGTATTGCCAAAGAAGTAGCATAAAAACCCATTTAGTCCTGAAGCTTATATTCTGAGGACAAAAACTAAAACAAGCAAAACGTCTGACTGTTATGTATAAAACATACACACACACGTAATACCAGCTATAGCAATATAACAGTATCAGTGCAAGCTACAGACTAGTGTTTAGAACCTCCTTTCCTAAACACACTGCACACACTATTTCAACCAGTCTCTCTAATCTCTACCCTTTGAGGTAGATACTATAATTACTCCCACTTCAAAGAAAAACTCAGGTACAGATATGTCACATAATCTCTCAAGATTGCACGAGTAGAAAATCGCAGTAAGTATCTGAATCACAAAAGGCTAGCTTCAGAGAAAGACCACTGAACCACAGTATTATACTATGAATAAACAAATGTAATTTACCATTTTTTCAGAGAGTCAAATCGGTCCCATAAACATACAAACTAGTCAGGATAACTAACATTTAATGACTACTCTACTATTTGCCAGACAGTATTCTGTGTCTCACATAATGTTACATATTTAATGCCCTCAGTAAACCAGTAAGCAGATACAAGTATGACTGTAATACTTAGAATGAGAACTTGAAGGAAAAATTCAAAGAAAATTTTATTCAAGAAGTCTGGTTTCCTATAAAGGAGGAATGGGCCAAGCATAAAACAGTAACCTAAATGCTATAATGCTATTCATGTTTCTGGGCAAGACCTGGTGGAGCAGTGGTTGGGTCAACTGCCTCGAAAGGAGCAAGCCACATAACCCTGGGTTGGAGTCCCAGGTGATGAGGGCGAGGGTTGGTGGTGGAAAGGCCAGTGTGAACTAAATAAAAATAAAATGGAAAATGCTTCTTCCTTCTTTTTCTTCCTGCCTGCTTCCCTATTCAACTTCATTCCTGCTTGCATCTTTCCTTTACAAAAAGTTTCTAAAGAAACATAACTTTTTATTAACTTTGGTTGGTTAAATATTTCAAGCTCACTATTAAGACCATTTCATGTACTGAAAATCAAAATATATAAAATCAGAAAGAAAGAAAGAAAACAATAACCTAGAATTTGTAAGAGAAACAAAATATGGAGTTAGCACAGCATACAAAACCTTTGGCTTCATGTTACACATAACTATTTTAACAAGTGAACCATGTTAACAAAAGTAAGATAATTTAAATGAGGTTTTCATAAAATAAAAACTTGCAAATATTTGTTAATAACAATAGGCTTCTTGAATGCCAAGATGAGATTAAAATAGTTTCAATTGTCCTTATGTGACAAAAAAGAATATTAAGTAAGGTGCTTTTAAAAACATGACAGTTTTCTCTGGAAGGAAGCAACTACCTTACATTTAGTATCAAATGTAATTTGTCCAAGATTGGTTCTGCCACTCTTATTGTCCATGTGACTCTGCAAGAGTTGACTCATTTTTTCCCAGGTTGGTTGCCAACCTCAAATACAGAGATAATTCTTCACAGACTTGGACTGGAGATTAAATGCTGTGACCCATGTAAACTGTCCAGTACATGACACATATTTAATGGCAAAATCTAACACTTTGGTAAAAGTTACTAAAGGATTCACCAAGAAAAAGAACAAATATTAAAAAGAAGCAAAACTAGAACTGTAGAATGAGAAAATAAGGGATTAAATTATATGAATTATGAGTTAAAAATAGTTTAGCAGTTTTAAAACTTTTTTAAAAACAAATAACCATGTGAATTAGAAATGAATAATTAAGTAGAAAAAAATCATAGGAAAAGTTCTGAATCAAGAACAGATCAAAAAGAAAACCAAGATTTTTCCAGAATTAAGAGGATAATGTGATAAAAGGACAAGTGTACAGTCATTAGTATTAATTTCTACATATAATTATATAACATTAGTCATACAGCCAAAGGATATTCAAAGATTAAGACAATATGTCTTAAATGTTCATAATTCTATATATTTAGTATATATCTGAATTATTTTAAAACGCTTCTAAGAGGCATACACAAAATATGTTTTAAAAATTATATGATTCATCAGGGCACTGAAGTGTGAAGGAAGTAAATGGAAGAGGAAAATAAGAAAAGCCATCTGAAGACTAGAAGTTCTCTGAAGACAAAACCTATTATTCATTCAGTTCCTAGAAGCCTTTTATGTAACTTAAACTCAACATTTATTATGAAGAAAATATGGATAAACTGATTTATCAAAGAAATAAAGAATCATAAGAAAGTTTTAATGCGGGTGTACTGTGATGCCTAGAGTTCAGAGGTTCTGCTCAAAATTTATAATCAATAAAACTATAAAAAAAGCATGAAATGAAAATAACAAATACTTACCACAATCATTCTCCCATCAGAAGTAATAACAGCAACAGTTCCTGATAAATGAATCAAGGAAAATATTTCTCGGGTAATGGAAACTGAAAATTTATAATTTGGTAAGAAATGGTTTCAATTACTAGAAAATAATGACAAAATTAAGATACAACAATTCAACAGTCACTACCGTCACAAAATAAAAAATCTAAGTTTCTAACTTCTCCAATTTGTTGTGATACTTACAAAATTAAAAAGGGGGGAAAAAAAGACAGAAAAGAAAATTCCCCTAAAGTATGTCATCAGTGAATCCCGTCTTAAAGCAGCTGGAATATAGGTACTTTATTTTTATTGAGGAATATTACCAATCTGACTTTGAACAAGGCATTTCACTTTCTTAGGACCGTTTCACTTCTAAAATGAAAATCTTATGAGTGCTAAATAAAGCAATGTTGAACTATTACAAGCAAGTTAATACAATCTTCCAGGATCTGGCTTACGGAATTCAAGACAATAAGATATATTCAATGTCATAAGATACCAATATGCTTTTATCAATCAAAGATCTTTAGCACATTTTTGTCCCCAATTTGTACATGAAAACACACTGTAGTGTTTCTGTCCTACGACAGTAACACTTTCATAGAATAGTTTAAGACTTCACGCGGGGTTTTAAAGTTATTCGCCTCTCTACTGAAATCAAATTACACGTATTTCATTCAATCAATAAAGAAGTTGAGACTACAGTGGTAAAGGTGTAGAAAATCAACTGTGGGCAATCTAAAGTTTTTGCTAAACTTGTACAATGGGTAACGCTTGTGTTAAAATACACACATGGATTTTGAAAACCCTGTCGCCACAAGTACGTTTATCTTATTCCGGAACTTCAATAGGCCTTAGGAAAAAGATCATTCAATAGCTGCACTAGTTTTTGGTTTTGGGTTTTTTGTTTTTTTTTTCTTTGTAGGCTAAAACTAGAGTGCTTTGAGTCCGCAGGAGCGGCGTGCTCCAGCCCCGGGATTGGCTGTGTCCAAGTGCTTAATACCCCGAACCCGCACCCAGGACCCGGCAGAAAGCAGGCGTCTCAACCGCTAGTCGAGCCCCACCCCCGGAATCTACACTATCGGCCGAGTTCTACGATGCTGCACTGGGCCTCGCCACGATCCCGGTTAACCTCCACGGCAGTCGGACGGAGGATACGGTTGATGTAGTTCTCCAAAGCGGACGTCATGATATTCAGCCGGGTACCGCAGCACAAATGACAA